>JAKOGI010000241.1:227500-332500 GCA_029747015.1 Carnegiea gigantea | reverse complement strand
GATAGGGAAGAGATAAAGTAGATAAAAATAGTGTAAGACATACGGATATACTTGCAATATTGATTCGCTTAATACATCAGTTAAGTGGTTGCAGCATTAAAAGCCTAACCAACAATCCTACAAATTCTAATTTTATGCTTATTTTACAAAATCTATGGTTGCCCTACTAATAATGGGAAGTAGAGTCTTGAAAATCAGTAGACAGATCCAGATAGAATACACCACGCCTATGTTTCACTAAGAGTTGGTAACTTGTTGTATTTTCCCGCAAGTATACGGTTTAACATTGTAATACTTGAAAGTGTCGATCCTCAAGATGGTTGTGAAAATGGATTACCAAGAATTCTAAACTAATATAAAATTTAATGCTAAATTAACCTAGTTTCATGATTAGAAATTCCACAAATTAATAGGCAAAATAAACAAAATTAATTCATGAATTTGTGGACAATACTCTAACTTACAAAGAGTCTAGCCAAAATCAGGACATCTAAACTGCAAATATTTTCGCCTCACCAACACCTAGCCGCAATTGCTCCCAATTAGCCAGAAATGAGAATGAACAATTGAGCTTCATTTTCATTGAAGCATAGCACGCACAACAGCAGAGCAAATGAACGAAAAGTCGAAGCAAACATCAAAAGTTTGGTTTCGAATTCAACACACTCAGATTGAATAACATCTAATTGATGAAACTAAACCCTATAGCTTTCTCATATTAAATAACGTCAAACTAAAACTTGAACTCCTCACTCTTAGGCCAATTGTTTGCAATTTCAATACCAAATTCCAGAATTCCACTCGAATTTAACTAAAGGAGAATCGACTAAACCAAAATTGATAGTCTAGAAACAGATCTGAAATTGAAAACAGAATGAAAACCACACTAAATTTGTAAACTAAAACTACTGAAATCCTAATCTGCTCTGCTACTGTACTCCACTTCGTATCTATGCTCGAAGCCAGCATTAAAAGCTCCTCAAAAAAATCAACTCGCCTCTTCCCTTCTCCCATTGATGAGGAGTAAGTAGAGTAACCGATGCAAATATAACTAATTAGGGGAATGATGGGGGAAGGTGAAAGGCTTTTGGGGTTCTGGGTAACGCAAGGGAGGAAGAAGAAGGCGAAGGGATGATAGGGGAAAAGAAGAAAAGGACGCTTCCGCTGTTTTTTTCGTGCTCCTCTGCTGGGAAGAAAACGGCAGGTCAAAAGCAGGAAGAAGAGAAAGGAAAGGGGGATGGTGCACGTGACCAGCGCATGGTCAATTAAATTAGAAAAAAAAAAGTAGCTGCTGGGCCGGTGTGGAGAGAAGCTTGCACATTTGGGCCAGGCCTAGAGAGAGAGAGCGAGAGAGAATGGGATGAGGGAGGAAAGCCGGGCTGAGCCATTGTCACTGGGCTTCGGTTCTTTCTTCTGAAGCCTATGCTTCCTCATTTAATCCAAACCTTGTTCGTTCAATTCTCTCTTTTTTCCAGATATTTAGTCAATCTTCAAAGCTCTCAAATTCCAACAAAACAAACGAAAACCATATTAATTTCCTAAATTAATAATTTATTTGAGCAATTATTAGAAAATAAAAGGGTATAAAATATCCTAATTTATGGTTGAACATAAACCATGACATTCAAATACTAGAAGCGGTTCAAGTTTTCTCCCCAACCCAACATTTGTTCCTTAATGTGCTCTTCTAATTCTTGGTAAGATTGAAATGATGCACATTCTTGATATGGAATTGACTTAGATATCTAGGGTGGATTTTCACCAAGATAAATGGCAATAAAGCAGGATGCTCGTCATTAGGCTCCACCCATCAAGCTGTTATTAGCGAGCAATTGGTCATAGGGTCATCTAAGTAGAGAAAAATAATTAAAGTACATAAAAAAATTCATTATCTACAACAACAACAACTCCCAGTGTGGATCCTGCTTTCGCAGGGTTTGGGGAGATTCAGATGTAGGCAACCTTACCTCAATGAACATCTCTGCCCGTAAAGAGGCTGATTCCAAACGACCCACAAAGCAAGAATTTTGTGAAAACATAAGTATACATTTGCAAAAGAAAGGTTAGAGAAAAAGCCACTGGTATAGTAAAAGAGGGTTAGAGGGGGAGGTATCATATCTTAGCAGCGATGGACCCATAATGACCTCTCCAGAAGCAAGTACAACCTGCAAACAACACAACAAACACAAACCCAAAACCCAACGAACCCTACTACAACCGAAAGGCCCTAAGTCGACAAAGCTCCTTGATCTACGACCTTAATCCTATCCCGCCAGAGTCTTCTATCCTGAGCCATGTCCTCTGTTAATCCTACAACTTTCAGGTCCCCTCTAATCACCTCATCCATACTCTTATTCGGTCGACCTCTCCCTCTGTTACCGACGGGGATGTTAATGGTCTCACATCTCCTTACTGATACGTCCACACTCCGTCTTTTCACATGACCAAACCATCTTAATCTTGATTCTCTCATCTTGTCTTCGATGGGCGCCACTTTGACTAAGTCCCTTATCACTTCATTTCTAATTTTATCCAATCTCGTATATCCGCATATCCATCTGATCATCCTCATCTCTGCGACCAACAGCCTTTGAATCTAAGTCTTCTTTAACGCCCAATACTCCGAACCGTACATCATAGCGGGTCTCACTACCGTACGATAAACTTTGCCTTTTAAACCTACAGGCATCCGCTTGTCACACAACACACCTGTAGCATGCTTCCATTTTAACCAGCCGACTCTAATGCACTGGTTAATATCTTCGTCGATCTCACTATTTTGCTGAACGATCGAACCGAGGTATCTAAACTACTCAACCTTCGGTAACGGCACCCCGTTGATAGTGATATCCCCCCTGCACCTCCCCACCCGCTAAGGCGGCAATGGAGGTATTCAGTTTTTGATCTACTCACTCTGAAACCTCTAGACTCCAGAGTGTGCTTCCAACTCTCTAACTTGCTATTAACTCCCTCTCTGGTCTCATCAATAAGAACAATATCATCTGCAAATAACATACACCAAGGTAACTCATCCTGGATCCCTTTAGTAAGCTCATCCATCACTATAGTGAACAGAAAAGGACTAAGAGCGGACCCTTGATGCAGGCCCATACCAACGTAGAAGTTGTCAGTATCCCCCCAGGCGTCCTAACTCTCGTCCTACCCCCCTCGTACATATCCTTAATAACTCGAATATACTCTGACAGCACTCCTTTCAGTTCCAAACAACTCCAAACTGGGTCGCGTGGAACTCTATCGTAGGCTTTTTTCAGGTCGATGAACACCAAATGAAGATCCACTTTTCTCTCTCTGTACAATTCCATAAGCCTTCTAAGGAGATAGATCACCTCAGTGGTCGACCTGCCAGGCATAAAACCAAATTGGTTCTCTGAGATCGAGATATTCTTCCGCAACCTTCGCTCAATCACGCTCTCCCATACCTTCATTGTGTGACTGAGCAACTTTATACCCCGATAATTGTTACAGTCTTGAACATCCCTTTGTTCTTGTACAGTGGGATGACTGTACTAAACCGCCATTCTCTGGGCATCCTAGAGGTCCTAAGAATAACATTAAAAAGCTCTGTTAGCCACTCTAGTCCCTCCTCGCCCAAGTACTTCCAAACTTCCACTGGTATCCGATCTGGTCCTTCTGCCTTCCCATTGGGCATCATCTTCAAGGCCTCTTTAATCTCGTCCCTGCTGATCGGTTCACCCAGGCGAAGGTCGAGACCCATCCCGCTCCTCTCACCCGTACTTCGAGGGTCTACGCTTGCTTCCCCATTGAGGAGTCCGAAAAAGTACTTTTGCCATCTGCCCTTGATTTCCGCATCCCCCGACAGTATCCTACCATCTTCATCTTTGATACACCTCACGACACCCAAGTCTCTAGTACTTCTTTCTCTGGCTCTAGCTAGTTTAAAGACTTCCTTCTCACCTTCCTTGATCTCTAACTTTCGATACAACCTATCATATGCCCCGTACTTAGCTAACGCAACAGCTTTCTTGGCGGCCTTGTTTACTGCCTTGTATCTACCTTTGTTGAACTCTTTCTCTTCGTCCGTTCTACTGTTCATAAAAGCAGCATAAGCGTCCTTTTTCTCCTTGACTTTCTCCTTGACCCCCTCGTTCCACCACCAGCTCCCTTCATTCTGCTACCACCTCTCCTAGAAACCCCTAGGATCTCCTTAGCGGACTTTCGAATACAATCTGCCATTACTTCCCACATCAAATCTGAATCCTCTACTCGCCTCCAGGCTCCTTCTTCCGAGATCCTAGCTGACAATTTCATAGCGTTCTCCTTAGTAAGATTCCACCACTTGACTCTAAGGTCCCCAACACCCCTCCTCTTCCACTTTACACAAGTGAACTCCATATCTAAAACAAGCAACCTATGTTGAGAACCTACAAACTCACTAGGAATCACCTTACAATCCCTACACAACCTCCGACTATCCGCCCTAATAAGGAAGTAGTCAATTTAGGTCTTAAAAGAACCACTCTTAAAGGTCACCAAGTGGTCCTCCTTCTTCTTAAAAAGAGAGTTAACCACCAACAAATCGTAGGCAATGGCAAAGTCCAGGACAGCAACTCCCCCACTGTTCCTCGCCCCAAAACCGAAACCTCCGTGAGCCGACTCATAACCACCTAAGTCTCCCCCAATATCACCATTAAAGTCTCCTCCTATGTAAAGCTTTCCGCCCTGAGGTACATCCTGCACGAACATATCCAAATCCTCCCAGAAATGCTTCTTAACCTCGTCAGGCAAGCCTATCTGAGGTGCATAAACACTGACCACATTAAGGATCACTGACCCCACCACACCTTAATGGCCATGATTCGGTCACTCTTGCGGCTCACTTCAACAACAGAGTCAACTAACTCCTTGACAACCAAAATGCCAACTCCATTCTTTGCCCTATTAGAACCCGAATACTACAGCTTATACCCATCAACTACTCTTGCTTTCGCACCCACCCATTTAGTCTCTTGAACACAGGCTATGCTAATCCGACGTCTACGCAAAGACTTGACCAATTCTATAGACTTACCAGTAAGCGACCTAATATTCCAAGTTGTTAAGCGCACCTTCCAAGAACCTGCACCCCTCCTAACCCCACAACCCCCCGGAGGACTGGCTGGAGCATTTACATTACTCGCCACTAACTTAAGCTACCCCCACCCAACTCCCAGCAACCCACACAAGGAGAGAATAAATAACTGACACTACCACCAGCAACGAAACTAGCAATAAGAATAGTAAAACAATGCTACTACAAGTTACAAGTTACTAGTGAGGCAAGCAAAACTAGAAAGGCAAGCCGCTAACAGATTACCAATAGTTCAAAAGAATGAGATGGCAAATACAATGAGCCAAAAGTCCTATGCACTAACAATGAGCAAAGGGGAGTAACAATTAGTAAACAAGACTAGTACACTACTTGGCAAGAATATACGCCAGGTCAAATGAATATAAGAGCAAATACAGTAAGCCAATGGCCTAATGCACTAACAATGGTAACAAAAGGGGGTAGAAACTATTCTACACTAAAGGAAAACAAAAATTCGATGACCCCAATAATACACAAAAATTAAGAACTACTTAAAAATACTTAAACTAATCGTCACACTAATAGTAAAAGCTAATATGACCAAGGCAGATAATCCCAACAGAATACGAGCAACAGTAGAACAATACTAATAAAGCCACGGACTAATACTAATCAATAAAAGCAAAATTGCCAAGGACTAGCCAAACAAAGTTAGACACAAAACCCTCCAACAAGCACTAGGGAACCACTACTATCAAAGGCACCAAAACAACGCGAAAAGAGCTCTACCAGCAACCAAGGCTAAAAACAGCTAGCAACAACTAAAGCTAATATTGCCAGGGCCAGACTAGCAGCAAGGGCAGAAATGATGAAGCATGGGCTAACGAAGAGGGCCAATACAAGGCACCAAAACAGCACAAATCGGGCACAGAACCAAACCTCCCAACTTAGAAATAGACCACTGGAACTCTTCCAGTTACCGAAAATCTTCCAGGGCAAATGCAAAATTGGAACAGAGTAGAACCTATGTAGAAATGGGCCACTCAGAACAAAAATTAAGGCAAGCTGACCAAAACAAAATCCTCCTCCTGCAAATTCGCACACAGGCGAGCCACCAAACACACACGCCTCTTCAGATACCAAATCAAAAAAAAAAAAAAAAACACTACTCACCGCTATCGAACTACACTGGTTATAAACTTATAATACCACAGTTAATAGAACAAGGTAGCCCACGAACTACACTACGATTGCGAACAGGAACAAAGACCACAATCAAGCAATGCTCAGCTGAGAAATTGGGCAAGAAAACAGCCCAGCCGGCAAGCTGACTAATGACAAACCCAGCAAGCCCCTATTAATACACTCAAATTCCTACCTGTAAAACTCAAGAATTCCAACAGCCAAGCAACGCCCAAAAGCGAACACCAGAACACTACTCAAACCCAGTCGCAAAAGTGCAGAAAAAGTGCCAAACCCAGACCAAAAACCCTACACTCCTAGACGCCCATACAAAGAGCTAACCCAGACGGACTAGGGTGCGAAATTGGCCAAGAAAAACACAACTACAGACCAACTTAGGCTCAATTATAACAAGCATGAGACAACCTCTCAAAATCTGAATCAAGCTTCGGAAAGGACTCTCTTACCTTCAAACTCACCGGAAAATAGTGTGTGCTGAAGCTACAGGGAGAGAGGCCCCTTAATGACTGCTCTGTCCCGTGCCGAGTTCGTCGGTGTGAACCTCCACCCCAAAAATCTGAAAATTCCGACCTCTTGTGGCTGCCGGTGGCGACCAAGCTGCTGGTTCGGCCGAGGCGGGGGGGTTACCCAGTGACCGTTCTGTGCCAAGAACAGTAGAGAGAGAGAGAGAGAGAGAGAGAGAGAGAGAGAGAGAGAGAGAATCTTTCACACCTAAATCGTCCCCGATGCTATAATACTCCTGGATAAAAAAATTACTTGGAAAATTCTTAGAATTAGAAAATTATATGCAAATTACTGTTTGGAATAATTTCCTTTTATTTTTCCTAATATGACTCTGTGTATTGTTCGTGCCGTACTTGAGCTCAATAATTAGAGCAAGCGATTGACTGGTAGAGCAAAAAGGGAGTGTAAAGTTGAGTCATACGTCATCCTAAGAAAAAAAATAGTATATTTCTCCCATCGGTCAAGTCATATAAATCCGAGCATAACTGAGTTAGAGCTTAGCACTCTTCACTTTATTAAGCAAACAAGAGGAAAAAAAATAAAAATATTGTAGAAAACCCTCCCAGGAAAACCGCATATAGGGAAGAAAAAAAGCGTTTCTCTTTTTAAGCCACGCTACGTATTTACTCCTCTCTCCTAAAACCCCAGTCAAGTAAAGAAAAAGAGAGAGAGACTATCCAACCTTCTCTTTTTACACCAGACGGTTTCCCTCATCTTCCCTCATACAAGGGTTAAACTCTTCTTCTTTCTCCTGACGGATTAAACATTCATTCGCAAGTGAAAAGAACATGTCTCCTTTATTTTGTTTTGTTATAGTGAAAGGAAAAGACTTTGTTCCCGACCAATTTCAATTTCTTTTATAATTCAATATCTTTGTGTTTGGAATTTTAACGTTATGTGATTTGAAGTCAATATCGGAGAGAAAAAAGGAAGCAAGAATTTTTCGGAGGAAGGAAAAAGTCTCTCAGTTTAACAATGTAAACTGCATTACTGAAAGGTTTTTTTGTTTAATTTAGATATAGATTCTCAGGGAAGGTTTGGAATTTTTGCTATGGGACCCTCCTTCCATGAACTACAACTCAAAAATGAAAATTTTGCAGTTGGATTAATAGGATTGATCTGTTTAATTAATTAGAAACTGTGGTGTAGTGGATTTCGTCCTAAAAATTTGTCCAACTTACATGAATGGCTGGGAATAGTTTTTTTACACGTGCGTTGCGCTATGGCTATCACTTCTCGGTTGATAAGTATCAGTATCTTATTGTATATGTTGTTGCCGAGCATATGCCATACTGAGTTCTATGGACTTAATGGTAGCACATTTTTTCTGTCTTTATTTCATATGAAGTCACCTTAATTGTATGTACTTGAATTTTTGATGTGCAGTCAATTTTTTTAAATCCTGTTAGTCAAAACGTTTTTAATTATTTTTTTTGTTTTAAGATATAATGTGATTTGATGTTGTGTGATTTTTTTTAAAGTTTAAAATAATTTTATGAAATAACCATATTGACAGTGGGAGCAAAGGAGCAAAAGAAAACCATAGTTTTTTCAGCAATTTAACGTTACCTCTCTTAAACTTGGACTTTATTTTTAAAAATGCATATAGTAATGTGAACTACAATGTGTGAAAAGTAGTTCTAATATGAAATGTTCAATAACACATTAGATTTGTCGTTTTTGCTATCTGTTAGTCTCAAGCTCTTGCTCTCAGATTAAGTAACCTGCAAAAGTAACATATATTATACTAAGTTAGGTTTTGATTTTTCATTTGTTCCTAATTACTTATCATCAATGATATGTTGTTAAATTTCATCTTTCTGGAGTTGCCTGCACAATATTGGAAAATTTATAAATTATTATTATTTTAATCTTCGATTATATTTAATTCTAAGAATCATAATATGTCATGGTCTTTGCATTATTAGAAATAACATTTTGTAGGAGTTCACTTACAGTAAAAGATGTATAGTGCCATTTTTTTTTTTTTTGGTAATTTGTAGTAGTGAAGTTATTTTGAATGCATACATACCATACGTAAGTTGTTGAACACTTTTTTTGTTGACCATATTCCTTGTGTATCATTCGTAGTATTCATTGTCATATTTAATGATGAACTTCAAACCCTCTGGTGAAGTCACCCTTGATGCTGCAATTCAGTTGTCCATGATTTAATACCACTTTTGGAAGGTAAACTCCTACACATTTCAGTGATTGTCCTTGACTTTTATTTATAGTCGTTGCATAGCAAATATGAATAGAAAATTGCCTTCTTTTTAATGTAAATGATCACTTTGTCTCAAATGAGTGCAAAACAATTCTAGAGATTCCAACCTTTACTGACATTGATCGAGAAAAGAATAAGATTCTTCCATTTTAGCCAACCAGTGCTTGTTAGGACTTGTTTTTGTATCCTTCCATAGCTAAGAATTATATGAGGACACAAAATTTCTTTTTGATCAAATGCCAACACCAACTTAGATGAGATATTACAAAATTAAATCCCTATTTATAGGAATTACAAATTAAGATAAACTCTAGAGCAAAATGAGTAGCTGCGGGGATAATGAGGTTACTAATTTCAAAAATAATATATAATATAATACTTAAAGGAGAACATTAAAATGAAATAATGAGGTAATTTAGCAAAGGTTATATAATATCAAAGATGGATATTCAAATGAAATAATAAGGTAATTTACATACCAATAAGAATAAATTAGCAAAAAATTAGTTAGCACATGTGAGACCAAATTTGAAATTCATGGGGTCATGCGTGCCAGTTAAAATTAATAATCATCATAAAAGGTGCATTTTTTTCCTAGAGATTCCTATTAATTTAATTGTATTCATTACACATACACTTGCTTCATATGTCCATTGTAGATTATTTCAATTGTTTAGCAGCACCTTTGATATTATTTAATAGCGATGATGGTTCTTCCTATTATTTGACCCATGATTTAAATAAAAATAAAACTTGATTAATTATTCTCATGATCAACAAAGTATAGAAAAATTGTTGACAGTAGTAACAAAAAGGCAGATAAGTCTTCGACCTTAATTTTATCTCTTTGGTGTATAATTATTTATAAAAAAAATTAAAAAATTAAAAAAAGAAGAAAGGGATATTAGTAGTATATGAAGAAATTTTAGTACAATTTGAATTTAGAAAAACTTTTAACTTTTGGGGGGGGGAAGGGAGGAGTACTACAAATTTATGAAGTCAATTATGGTCTATTGTGGGAATGTAGACAAGCTATAATTTACCTATTAAACTTAAATTTAAATGTGCTAAAAGAACTATTATCCTATGTGATTTTTGAGTGCAAAATATAATCTCAAGTAAAATATAAATTGAATAAATCACTAAAATGTTTTTTTTATGTTGCTATCCTGCATGATAGAAGTCTTTTATGTTGCTATCCTATATGATATTCTTATCCCAAATAGCACCCTAGATAGCATCCTATGTGACATCCCACGTGTCGCTCATACATGAGTTCAATCTAACTTTTAATATATATTAGTTTTTTACCCATATGTTACACGATGGTTATTGCCTCTCGATTGATAAGTTTCAGTATCTTGTTATATATGTTGTTGTTGGTGCTAAATCATACTGAGTTCTGTAGATTTGATAGTATCACCTTTTTGCTGAATTTATTTCATATGAAGTCATCTTAATTATATGTACTTGAATTTTTTATGTACAGTCTATCTTTTTTAATCCTATTAGTTAAGAACTTTTTAATTGTTTTTTTGTTTTATTTTAAGATATTAAGACATTGCGTGTTTTTTTAAAGTTTAAATTGATTTTGTGCAATAACCATATTGACGGTGGGAGCAAATACACAAAGAAAAATCATATTATTTTCAGTAATTTAATGTTGTCTTTCTTGAACTTGAATTTTATTTTTAAAAATGTATCATATGGTAATATGAAATGTAATGTATGAAATATTCAATAACACATCAGATTTGTTGTCTTTGCTATCCATTTGTCGTCAATTTCTGTTCTCAGATAGAGTAACCTGCAAAAGTAACATATATTATACCAAGTTAGGTTTTGATTTTTCATTTGTTCCTAACTACTTGTCATCAATGATGTGTTGTTAAATGCAAGTAATGATTTTTTACATGCTTATACATTTAGTGAAAAAATATATGATAATATTTTTGTATTGATTTCTACCTACCTATAGGGAGGCATTTCAATTGTAGACTTTTGGTATATTTCATCTGCTTGGAGTTGCCTACATAATATTGGAGGAATTTATATCATTTTAACCTCCAATTATATTTAATTCTAAGAATCATAACATGTCATGGTCTTTGCATAATTAGAACTAACATTTTGTAGGAGTTTACTAACTCTAAAATATGTGTAGTGTCAATTTATTTTTTTATTTTTTTGGGTAATTTGTAGTAGTGAAGTTATTTTGAGTGCATAGATATTATTGGTAAGTTGTTGAACACTTCTTTGCAAACAATGTTTCTTGTGCATCCTTCATAATGTTCATTATCATGTTTAATGATAAACCTCAAACCCTTTGATGAAGTCACCTGTGATGCTGGAATTCAATTATCTATGACTTAATACTGATTTTGGACGATAAACTCTTACGTATTTCAGTGATTGTCAATGACTTTTATTTATAGTCATTGCACAATAAACATGAAGAGGAAATTGCCTTCTTTTTAATACAAATGACAACTTTATCTCAGATGAGTGCAAAATGATTTCAGGGATTGTAACATTCATTCTGACATTAATCGAGAAAAGAATAAGATTCTTCCATTTTAACCTACCAACACTTGTTAGGACTCATTTTTGTATCCTCTCGCAACTAAGAATTATATGGAGACATAAATTTTCTTTTTGATCAAATGACGACATAAAACTTAGATGAGATACTACAAAATTAAGTTCCTATTTATAGGAATTGAAAATTAAGATAAACTCTAAGTAAAATGAGTAGCTGTCAGGATAATAAGGTAATTAATTTCAAAAATAATATATAATATAATAATTAAAGGTGAGCGTTAAAATGAAATAATGAGGTATCTAGCAATGGTTATGTAATATTTAAGATGGGCATTCAAATGAAATAATAAGGTATTTTACCAACAAGAATAAATTAACAGAAGACCAGTTAACACATGTGAGATTAAATGTCAAATTCATAGGGTCATGCATGCCATACAAAACTAATAATCATCTCAAAATATGCGTTTTTTCCCTAGAGATTCCCATTGATTTGACTGTATTCATTATGCATACACATACTTCATATGTCCATTGCAGATTATTTTAATAGTTTAACGGCATCTTTATTATATTATTTAATAGTGATCATGGTCATTCCAACTATTTCACCCATGATTTGAGTAAAAATAAATTTGATTAATAATTCTCATGATCAACAAAGTATGGGAAAATTGTTGACAGTAGTAACAAAAAAACATATAAGTCTTTGACCTTAATTTTATCCCTTTGGTGTATAATTATTTATTAAAAATACCAACAAAGAAAAATTAAAAAAAGAAGAAAGGAATATTAGTAGCATATGAAGAAATTTTAGTAAATTTAGGAAAACTTTTAACGTTTTTTTTGGGGTGGGGCAGCACTACTAATTTATGAAGTCAATTATGGTCTATTGTGGGAATGTAGATAAATTACTCTTATATATTAATTTACCTGTTAAATTTAAATTTGCTAAAGAACTAATTATACTATGTGATTTTTGAGCACCAAATATAATCTCAAGTAAAATATAAATTGAATAAATCACTGAAATGTTTTATTTTTTCATGTCATAAATGTAAGTTACAAATCTGAAAAAAATTAAATATTGTAGCAATTTAAAGTAATCGTAAGCGAAACCCACAATCACATTAAGGTTCTACTATATTTCATATTATCCAAATCTAACTATGTGATATGCTTAAACAATCAAGCTTTACAGTATACAAAATAAGCAACTTAATCAGCATTCAAATATCAACTCATGATATATTCACTCGAAAATAAATATATAAAAACAAATATATTTAGATTTAGATGTCCAATATATACTTACCTTAAAAATAATGTCTAACACACTTCCATTTTTTTTCTTGGGTAACATCTAAATCATTTACTTGTTCTATATTTAAGTTCTTGAGGCAAAATTTAATTATTAATTAGTCATAACATATGAGAAAATTTAACATTAAATTAAATTAAAATTGCATTGATAATCTACATCCACTTAATTATATAATAGAAGACTTTTATGTTGCTATTCTACATGGCATTTTTATCCCAAGTGGCACCCTAGATGGCATCCTATGTGGCATTCTACGTGTCGCTCATATATGAGTTCAATCCACTTTTAATATATACTAATGCGCATTCCGTGCTTTGCACGGACATGTTTGAAGTTTTGTAGCGTTATCATCTTTTTAATATATTTGTGGTCTAATCGTAGTATTACAAAACACTTTATTCATAGATGGTTTGGATTTATATGCATATACAATAATTGTGCATTACTTTGTTGTTGTTAATATGTTGTGCATTTCTACCTTTTTAGTGTCTCTAACTACATTACTTTCATTGTTATATAATAATTTTTGCAATGATTTTTTGACTATTATTATCTTTATGAAATGTTCGTAACTACCAAAATAATCGCATAAAATATTAATACTTTCATTCTTGTTTTATTATATATCAAAGACATTTTTGACTTATCAAACCTATAAATGATGGAGTACATAAATCTTCAATTATTACCATTCACAAAATAAAATTTAATAGTAAAATATTTTTTACATTTAAGACTTGTTTGACTAAAAAGATACATTAAATGCTTATTACTATTATTATTTTAATTTAGAACTAACAATTAGTAATTTGGCTAATTGAAATTAAAGGGAAAAAAGTCAATAGTGATGCAACACTTGTCAATCCTACACTAATCTATTCAGTTTTATATTATATATATGATATAATATATGATGATATGCATGCATGTATGTATGTATGTATGTATGTCTCTATGTATGTATGATTGTGCCGATCATCGTACCATTTTTTCACTGGAATAAGATATACCAGATTTATGTATCATTCTATTGGGGTCGTATCATTTTGAATTTCAAAAATTTTAAAAAGTTAAAGGGCAAAAAATTGAAATTTTTGTGTACCGGGAGGTATTTGACCGAAAGTACCGGCTCCATCCGGTATTTAGCGGTGTTGACCGGTATAAATTTAGACAATTACTTGTACCGTTTCTTGATCGGCACACTACGCTTCGGTCGGTGTGGATGGTATGGCATGGTATTTGTAACATTGATTGGTATTCTTCCTTTCAAATTTATGATTGACCATTTTTCCATTCAAAATGTGGGTGGGGAGGCCAGAAATTGCTGGACAATGAAAGCAACTAAAATGAAGAATATTCAATCCTTCTGAAATTCAACAGAGTTGCAATCCCAACGTGGCCCGTTTGGAAAACTTCTTTCCACGAAGTGGGAGGCCATAACATAACATAACAATGTGGATGTCATCTTCCAAATTCAATATTAGACGTGCTAACAATATATGAATATCCGAAATTTTTTTAAAAAGAAATTAAACAAAAATATATTGATCCCCCCCCTCCCCAAAAAAAAAAAACCCATAGATCATGTTAATATCATAATATGTATAATTTTTTGAAATAATCATCAAATGAGATGGTCTTGTAAATGAGATTGCATCATTGCAGCCAATGTTATTTTTGTGAGTAGAATAATATTTATTCAGATATACATGCCTCATGGGATAAGTATAGTATTATGTAATAATAGTAAAAGCTTTTAAAAATTTTATTGGTTATGTCAGAAGATTCAGAACATATGTACCACAATTACAACAATGGACCCCCCCCCAAAAAAAAAAAAACAAAAAGGGGGACGATTGAAGAGAATTTTCACTGGATATAAGTCACCAAAAGCTGACCAAAGTGAGCTCTGTACAATTATATTCAGCTCATTCTGATTTCTGAGTCCCATAGCCCTGTTCAAATGTTTGGGACTGAAACAACAAAAATTTGGGTACAACAAGAGAACTTAACTTGTCCACTTTGCTTTTTCACTCTTGATCAGTTCTAACTAATTTACACTTTGTAAACAGCCTTTCAGCACCACCTCATTTCAGTCTTTTCCTTTCCTGAGTGTTAATCATCTATACCTTTGCCTAAAACATGTCACTAACTTACTATCTACCCCTCTAAATTTGAGAAAAGACGCGATCTTAAGAAGTATTGGAAGTGCTAAACCCGGCTGCTCCTGCTCCTGCTCCTGATCCGAAGGCCGAACCCAAATAGGGATTCTTCCCTGGTTAAGCTCGTCAGAAGAGCAACACAGAAGGGAAGTTTTCTGTCAGAGTCCAAAATTTCGGTTTCTTTCTCAAGTGTCTTCTCTAAATACCTTAAAAATGAAATCCCTAAAGCGTTTTGAGTATTGCTTTGGATCAACAGCGGATATGGAAGTTGGATCATATTGGAATGACTTATATGCATGCTCCAGCTTCTTGCTGATGTCATAGTCTTGGAGTATGTCAATTATACCGAAGAAGATGATCACATCGTAGCATTCTCCTGTGGGATCTCCAACTAGCTGTGCCTCACAATCTGTTCTTCGGACTGTCACTTCTGCCCTTGCTGGCATGCTGACTCCTAATCTAATTGACTCCCAACTACAAGTTGAAATCACGAAAGTCAGTAAAAGTTATCATCAAGAAGATTTTTATGGACGATATGTTGTCTGTGTTTATTTCATCTTCTATGATACCAATTGTAGAGCTCTGAAAAACTTTTTGAAGCTAACTGGAAGTTACAAATGATAAAATAAAGATAGCCATTATGCGATTGTTAAGAGAGAATCACAATATGGGTAGGATGTGTTGGCATAGATATTCAGACGAAATAAGGAACATATTCCAAGATTTTTAGTAGGTTTGGCCATATAGCATAGGGTTGAGTTGAGATCTTACTGTGAAGGGTCAAAGACAAGCCTATCTGTTCCATCTACCCTTGAAAGGCGAGGAGCTACCATTTCACTGTCAGTTTTACCGTTTTCTGCCCAAAAAAAAAGAAAAAAAGAAAAAAAGATGAAGTTTAGCACATGCTCTGATAATGTGGAGGGTAAGTTCAGAAAGAAGTGAAAATTAGCTGGAGGAAAATAATCTGAAAGTACTGCATGCCTTCTGTTGTAATCCTTGTACAAGAATCCCGAAAGTGTACACCAACTAAAAGACTATAGTCCATAATTCTCTCTTGCTCGAGGAAGTCACAATCCCTGTCTACTTGCCTGCACAAATGAGTGGCTTCAATTTCAAAAGACATGGGAAAATCCAAGTGAAATTTCAAGATTCAAAGATCATGATCACTGTCTGATACTTAAGGATTTCGAACTCCATGGACTTAATGGAATGCAATTCTTAGGGAAAAGGAAGTCACGGGAACATCAAGGGGGAAGAAAGAAAAACTGCTACCTGCAAAATTCTTGGAACCAAAATCTCTGCAGTCGAAAGATATAATTTAAGTCTAGATCTTTGAGTGTAGTTGTTGGGTCAATTTCTGACTCGGGCTTATCAGTTGTGCGGCCGTGAGAAGAACCTTTCAAATCAAACCGTCTATGAATGGCATATTCGGTACAGAAAAGATTTCCCATTATAACAAATCGTACCTGCTCAAAGAGTTCAAAAATATGAGAAGAAATCACGGGCAGTGAATTGCACCCAAAAACATAAATCAGAAAGGTCATCTTAATCTCACTTTCTTCTGTGCAGCTCCAGTCAACTTCACACAATGCAGACCAAAAAAACGGGTAACTAGAGTATCTTCAAAGGTTTTAACGTGATTGTAATAAGCTGGAAGCATTCTGAGGAGAACCTGCAGAAGGGCAAAATTTTAAGTTCGGAATTATTGGACAATGACAATGCCATATTCATCTAACTCAGAGCAGCAAGACACCAGCAAACTCACTTTACATTCTGCTTTCTTCATTGTCTTAATCATGTACTTATCATCATGTGTAAGGTAAAAGAAGCTTCCACTTTTACCGGGTGAAGAAAGTTCCCGAAGTGCATCATTCCCACATATGGATATCATATAATCAGCTGGATCAACTCTGAACAACTTCCTTAAAGTCCTACAAACAATGCGAACAGACATTTAGGGTCCAATGTACTATTGGCTAGTATTTAGATTTCCATTGAATGCTTAAAATTTGCACAAAAAGTGCATTTCGAAATTGTTGTCTTGTGAAATCTTTAAGAACAAGATGTACCTACATCACAAGGCTAACCTGAAAACTAATGGACAGTAATCCTTCCATTTGAACTCACAAGATGAGTGGGGTGGAGTGTGCTTGGATCCTTCCGGGGGAAATCTTGTCCAAACTTTTTCCCTGGGATCAAATGCCGAAGACTTCAAGTCGAGAGTCACCGCTGGACCAGGTCTCCCCACAGAATGCCTGTATAAGCCACCACAAAATGTTTTAAGAGTACAGAAAGAATGAAAGCAAGTGAAAACCTTCCTGCCACCCTCTTGCAGAGGGAAATGTCCAGCTGTTTTTTGGAGGGGAGGGGGGTTATGGGAGTATATGCCCGACCCCATTTTCAGAAGATTTTGGTTGTCCATTTTCTCAAACGATGTGTCAAGTGTATGAGCCTCAATTGTTTGACATGGGAACTCAATGGGAGACGAAGTCTAAGTAATACAGTCTGACAAGTCTAATTTCAGATCTGGTTCGGAGTTCAATGAAACTTATCCACAATCTAAGACATTACGTGCCAAATGCAAGCTTATAAACTTTTCTTTGATTACTAGATAAACTCCTTTCCTTTATTCCATCACAGCACTTGAGAACATCCTGCTTCATCGTGAGAAATTTCTCTACTTGACATAAATTAACGAGCTAAACTTACTGCTATATTTGACAGATTTCTTATGAGAAGCACAGTGACAAGAGCCATCTCTTTGTTAAGGCAATTACATTCAATGAAACATAGATTTCAACTAGTCTTCTAGGTGACAAGAAACAAGAATATGAAAAACAAGAAATTGAACATACCTTATTCCTAGCTGCAAGTTGAGCATCAATTCAAAATTCTTATGCCCCTTGCAGATAGTTTCCCCTTGCTTCTTGATAGTCTTAGGAAGGAGGATAGGATGAAAATTCCGTGGATTCTGACCATTAATCCTAATATTTTCAAAACCTTCAACATAATGTCTCTTACCGTTAGCATAACCACCATGATCACCACCATTAGCCAACCTCCCATCGACAGACTTCCTTCCGGACTTCTTAGACTTAGAAGCTGATCTCTTTTGAGCAGTCTCCCCCCTGGAACCATTAGGCATCTTCTCGGAAGGGTACATTGTGATATCCTCACCAGGGGATACCTTACAATCATTCAACTCAACCAAGTACAAATCGCGAGGATCCCATTCAGGTTCAGAGGACCCATCAACAGGGTAATAAGTCCCATTTTTCTCATTAGAATCCTTGTTCCAAACCCCAACATAGTAATCCCCATTTGCCCATGTATAAGTCCCTTCACCCTTGGGAAATCCATCCTCCCAAACCCCTTCAAACTTGTTCCCATTAGCCCAAATTAGGGTTCCATTCCCATGAAAAACCCCATTTTGCCATTCACCCACGTAAGAATGCCCATTAACCCATTGATATCTTCCATGCCCATCTTGCACTCCATTCTTCCATTCACCCTCATAACAATCGCCATTTCCATAATTATTTGTTCCTTCACCATTTTTCATATTCATTGACCAAAACCCTCTATAAGTATCCCCATTAGTCCCAACATAAGTACCTTTACCATCCATAAACCCATTTTTAAACTCACCTTCATAGGTGGTTCCAGAAGGCCAAATGAATCTACCCTTACCCATGGTTTTACCCTTATGCCATTCACCGACATACATACACCCATCATTCCAAATGTACTTACCATGACCATGAGGGAGTTTATCAACCCACTGACCGCCATAGAAATCGCCATTGGAGAAGACCTTCTCAGCATTGTAAAGCTCACCCGGGTTTCTCAGAGGGCTGCCGGCGTCCTCATCGTCGACGTGGGCAACCGACATTGGTGCAAAAATGCTGTTTGATTTTATTGATGACCTCTTTTTTGATGTCCCACTTGATCTTCTTACCTTCAATCTGAAAATCCCAGTAAAATCTCTGTTCATAATTATCTCTGTCTCTACCTCCTACCTAATATTTTTTTTGACTATTGGCCGTGTTATTCTCTTTTTCTCCTCTCTTTCTCTCCCATCTAATCACCATCCTCCATTAAAGAGTTGGCCTTTTTCCTCTCTCCTATGAACCCAGAACAGAGTACATTGCCCTCAAAAGAGGAAACCCATCAATTTGGAAGATACCCAGATGACAAAATGATCACAATTATCAAAAAAGTTAGTAAATTTGAGATGGGTTTTTGATTTTATGAAATGGGTTTTGGGTATTTTTTTGGGTGGAAAATGCAAATAGAAAGGGGATGGTGTAAGATTTGTTGATGGGGTAAGCAAATTGTGAAAAAAATGGAGCCAAAGGCCGGCTCTTTGTTTTCCTCCCCTCTTTCTCCCTCTCTTGCTGGATTTTTTTTTTCAATTTTTTTTGTTTTCTCTCTCCTCTGTTTTTTCTGTTTCTCTCTCCTCTCTGATAGTTTCTGTGTTTGGACCAAACGACTCAACGACACCCCGTTTGTATGTTCTCCGGAATCTCCTCCTAACGGACCAAACCGTTGGAAGGATGAATTGTATAATTAGTGATGGTAGTTTTGGAGGGATTATATGTGTTTCCCAATTTTAGCCTTGCACACTTGGACTTTAATCACTTGCTTATATACCCCATCCCTCCTATTTTGGCATTACACTACCAATTGTCTTCACTTTTTGTTCTTTCAACACCTCCTCTATTTAATTTAGCTTTCTAGTCTCCTTTCCTCCATGAATAATTATCCAGGATTATCTAATTGATCAAGTCTTTTATGTAGAGTAATAACTAAGTAGAACGACATATCTATGAGAAGTAAATACAAGAACATAAGAGACAAGATTTCATGGATAGGTTGTAGGGAAAATCGGAATCAATAGTTTGTCAGCTTAATAGTATAACTTGCACATGAGTTCTATTTTGTGTTCTCATAGAATGTTGTTGTTTAAAATTTAACGATTATTTGAAGTGGAAAATCAAGTGTAACGACGCATTATCTAAGAGAGAGAAACACAAGGTGGAGATATGAGTCGAATTTTTAGGAATAGAGGATGTCGAAATGAAATATTTATCATGTCATAACTAATTTACATTTAATTCCTATTTCGTATTCCTATAAAATGTTACTTTATCACTCCTTATAATTTACATTGATGGTTCATGTCTTAAACGCACATCCTTTTGTACAGGCATCACCTACTAATTCTAATATAATATTGTTGTTACTCGCTTTTTGAAAAAAAATGTACATAAAGTCTAGGGCAAATTTACATTTAATTTACCATTTCTATGTCATCATGCGATACTACTCCAATCTTCTAGCTTAAGCCAATGGACGTATGTTATAATAATGAATTAAATTAAAATTTTGAAGAAATTATTAATAATTAATTAAATTAAATTAAACCAAAGACATGGAAAAGTGGGTCTAACGACATGTCGTGCCGGCTGCTTCTTATTTTTTCACTCTCATCTCATCTCATCTCATCTGATGAAGTTGCTTTTGATGATTTGATATTTCCCAGACAAATAAAGGTCAAACCCCCCAACCTTAAACCTGAATAAAATGCCAATTTTGTCCCCCACAACGCTGAACTGGATTGTGCATTCGTCTTTTGGGAAACACGAACCTCATTTGAATTATTCATTTATTCATTTATGCTTGGATTATGTTTACAACTATGCAATGTTTTCCAGGTAAATACCTAGATAATGCGTCATTAGTTATCATCCAAAAAATCACTTTAAGAATGCATCATTAGCTAATGTTTGGAGAGCTTGTTGATTTACCAAGACATATTAGTTCAAATGATTTGACATCAGTTCCTCTTAAGCAAGATATTGAGTTCAAGTCTTATAAATGCAGAAAATCTGTGATGTGAGATAACTATCTATTATTGGACTAACAGTAGCTCGACTCTAGTGAAATGGATGATCCAATACTAAAAATAAGAGAGTTTGTTGATTTTTATAGAAATCAAGTATTAGTTGGCAAATTATTTTTAGAGTGATTACCACTTGAGGAAACCTTCGATTTAACATGTATATTCTTTCTTGTTTTCCTTGAAAAATATTTGGATTAGATTTACATATAAACGAATAATTCAAAATTAACATTGACAAAAGGCATATGAACAATATATAAAAAGTATAAAAAAGTGAATAAATTATTAATTGAACATTGTAGCATCTCGAAATTTCATATTAGTTACTTTTGCATACCCTTTTCCTTTTGTGTAAAGTTATGCATCTTAATGTTATCGATGTAGTTTGCCCTTGAATATTAGGGACTTAAATGTGTACTTCTATCTTTCAAGGACGTGACCCTCTCAAAAATATGAAGAAAAAATGGTTTAAAATAATCCCAATTATTAGACAAATGAGTAAAGTAATTCAAATTATAGGACATTTTTTTGGATTCATAAGAAGTAATTATTGATATTAATTACTAAAATATATTCAAAATTGCTGAAAAATGTTGAAATCTACTGAAACACATGCTGAGTTGTTTTGCGTTTTGCTGAATCATATTGGACTGCTTTATATTACTAGAGACTAGTTATGCTAAATAGTGGTGAATGTTGTAGAACTGTGTTAAATGATGTTAATTGTGGTGAAAGTTGTTGAATATTGATGAATACTAAAGATAAGTCCAATAGAGCATGCCTATAGTATTACATAATATGTATCAAAATTTTCAAACATTTACACAGTATATATCTATTCAGTTATAACTTGGGTTATGTCACTGAAAATAATGATATGGCCCAAAAATCATTTTGAGAATAATTCATTTATTCAAGACATTGTTTTGGATATTTGGCTTCATTTAATACATCATGTTAAATATTTAAATTTATTTTTACCATATCGACTATCAATCTTTCTTTTTTCACATTTTCTATCTATTGGTTTAAAGTAAAGTTAAATACTTAAAAATTTAATTTTTTTATATATGTTTTAGTATGTGTGAAATGTCAACCTTTTTTATAGTAGAATTTCAACTCTGACGCAATGGATATAGACAAAGTAAATAGTTTTACAGTGATATAGTGAAATTATAACATTTGACCCCTGATTTAAATTATTGTACAATAATTTTCACATATAAATAGAGAAATAAATGAATAAATAATGAAAGCGGTTATTTTATATTAATTTCGTCTTCAACTAGTATGCTCTATTATTTTCCGAATTAAAAGTAAATGTTTATTCCTACAACAACTCTCACTTTTTGACATCTCAACTTTTTAGATAAGGTAGAAGCCTTGCTTGACAAGGCAAGTGAGAAAGTTAAGTTGGCTTCCTCGTGCATTGTAAATAACAGCACATTATTGAAGCAAGCATAATTTGAGCTCCACAAAACAATTTATAATTTATATATTGTGCTTTTTCCTTTTTTTTTGGTCCAAATAGGCCAGATGATAAATAAATCAATAAAGTAATATTTCCAAACAAAACAAAAACTTAATGGTAAGTACTGCTTGTTGACATGATTAGAGGTGACAAGTACAGTAGATAGATTGATTAGGTGGAATTTAAATGTTTTTTAAGGAGATTATTGAGTTATTTGCATATATGTTAGGTTATTTTGATTTGAGGTTAAAATGTACTTGATTATGATCATGTAGATATTTAATTTCAGAACTCGCTTGGATGTGTTAAGAGATTCTTTTAATCCTATTATGAATGTATATTATACTTTGGTTTTTACTTAATTTTTAACTTTAATAGGCATAGCATATATGGAGATCGATTAAGTTTAAACTTGTCAATATCATTGTGTATACTAGAAAGCGAAACATATCGGGGTGTTTGGTATCATAACTGTTTCGGAAAAAAGGAGTTATTTAGGGAGACTTTAGTTATATTGACTGAGTTAAATAACTAAAAAGGTGTTTGATAAATAGCTGTTCGAAAGAGTTGTGTTTTGCCCCAAATAGCTTTTTTTCAAATAGTTATTTTCATTAGCCTTTTGAGAATAGCTATTTATAGAAATTACTATATTGTTTCAAAGTTTAATAAAATTACATGCATGCCATTAATAAACCATAATCCTAGTTTTCTACCTTGGCTGAATCTTCGACAACTTTCACTTTCAATCTCTTCTACTTGACCTCTCTAGCTTCATTTATGTCCTCTCTATTGCCATTAATAAACCCTATTCCTAGTATTCTTAGGTTAATGAAGACCAAATCATTTAGAATTCATACATATTTCAAATCACAACAACAATGTATATATACATATATACACACAAACACACACACACACATATATATGTATATATATGTATATGTGTATATACACACACACACACACACACACACATATATATATGTGTGTGTGTGTGTGTGTGTGTGTGTGTGTATACATACATACATACATACATACATACATACATATACACACACACACACACACATATATACATATACACACACACAGATATATATATATATATATATATATATATATATATATATATATATATATATATATATATATATATATATATATATATATATATATATATATATATATATATATATATATATATATATATATATATATATATATATATATATATATGTGTGTGTATGTCTGTATACATACATACATACATACATATATATATATATATATGTGTGTGTGTGTGTGTGTGTGTGTGTGTGTATATGCATATGTATGTATGTATGTATGTATATGTGTATATATATATCTGTGTGTGTGTGTGTGTGTGTGTGTGTGTGTGTGTGTGTGTACATATACATATACATATACATATACATATATATATAGACACACACACACACACACAGAGGGGAGGATTTACATGCATTGGAGGGGTGTCCATTGTAACGGCCCGAACCTAAAATTTTTATTAATTACTTCAAACTACCCTAATCACAAATTAATTACGTTGGGTGCCGCATTTCAATTTATCATTTTATGTGTATATATATATACGTATGCATCGCATGTTGATGGAGACCATCGTGAGAAGCCCAAGGACCATCAAGTTCAGCCCCAAGGAGGACTCACTCAAGCTTCAAGAAGTCAAGGAAGTTGCCAAACTTTGCCGGAAATTGGCGTTCATACCCGAACAGGTAGTGCCGCCTTCATCCAGAAATTTCCCGCTTTTTGTGTGCACTTTTGGCCTACCTAAAGTGGTCCCACAACTTGAGGCTCCACATGGTTTTGAAGTTTAAGATTTCAGCTTTCAAATAAGCCCAAGTTTGTTTAATTTGGACATCATTTGATTGGGCAAAATATCACTCAAAGATACGTTATGCTGATCCAGTCCAGTCTGAGATAGGTGCATTGTTTGGGGCATAACTTTCAAACCGCTTATCCAAATTGAGCAAATGAGCCCATTCTGGAAAATATACTTCCAGGGCTTTCTAACAAGCCCAAGAACGCGTGATTTGGCCGAGTATTCTGGAATTTATGCTCTGTTGAAGTTGAGGCAGTTGCAAGGATTAATGCTGGGAATATGAAGAGTCTTAGGTTACATATATTTGTGTGGCTGATATTGTGCACGTTTTAGATGCTTCTAGATTGATGTAATCAGCTGCAAAAATCCTAGAATATTCCTTGTAACCTCCCCCACCCCCTTTTATGATGTGTCTTTTCATTTTTCTTAGACTTTTCATTAGCTAGTTTTAATTGTTAGGAGTTATTTGAGTCCTTTGATTGTCTTTTGCTGAGTCTATAAAAAGGGGAGGGGCATGTGAAGCTATTCATTCAGCATTGTAAGAAATTTCCAAAGCAATACAAGTACTTTGAGTGTGTTTCTCAAAAGTGCAACTAAATTCCTAGTTCTATATCTTGAATTTGGCAAATTCAAGTGGTGTTCTAGGTTCTCTTCCTTTTCCAATTGGAGTGATTCCTTGGTTAAGACAAGAGAATTAGCCCAAGGTCAAGTCATTGAGTGGCTCCGTGAAGGATTATCTCAATTACAAGATCTCGTTCTATTCCTTTTTCTTGTGTAGTGAAATTCTTCATCCATCTCATCCATCTTTCATTTCTCTTCCCAATTTGGCTTATTTTGAGTTGGAGTTTGATTTGGTTCACTTGCCACCCACATATACATTAATTGGTATCAGAGCCAAGGTTCTTAAGTGACCCACATCACACCCACATACATCCCAAAAAGCCAAACATACAAAAAAAAAAAACAAAAAAAAAAAAGAGGCACAAACCGGCAAACCCAGTCTCGAAGACCAGAGAAGCAGCACGGTGCCCCCGTGCCATACCACACGACCGTGCCATATTCATTTTCCAGAAATCTGCAAGCCGAGATGCAGCACGGTGCCCCCGTGCCACCAAGCACGACCGTGCCACGGTAATTTTCTGCATTTCTTCAAGTTGAAGCATAGCACGGCCTGCCCGTGCCCCCTTGCACGACCGTGCCACTTTCCCTGCTGCCTATTCTTCCTTCAAAGCATCTCCAACATGTCTACAAAGTCCACAAGAAGCGACCAAGCACGTGTGGAAGAGTTAGAAGCGCAAGTCACCTATCTTCGAACTCAACTTGGGCAACTTTTGGAGGAAAAACGAAGGGGGGTTCATAGCCCCACTCCCTCTCATCCTCATGAACCGGTGGTCGAATTGGAAGAAGAAGTCTTTCAATCTCGAGCCAATTCTAGTGACGAAGAAGCCCCAAGGAGACGAAGGCAAGGAGGCAATATTGGTGGTGTCCGAATTGACATCCCCGAATTTGAAGGCCAACTTGACACGGACTTATTTCTCGATTGGTTGCACACCATTGAGAGGATCTTTGAATATGAGGACATCCCGGAGGACAAGAAGGTAAAACTCGCAGCCCTTAAACTCAGAAAATATGCTTCAATCTGGTGGGCTAACCTTGGAGCGAAAAGAGCAAGAAATGGGAAAGGGAAAATTAGAACGTGGGCCAAAATGAAAGAAAAGCTTAAGGCCAAGTTTCTTCACTCTCACTATGTGCAAGACAATTATCTCAAGCTCCATCGACTCAAGCAAGGATCCAAGAGTGTGGAAGAATACACTCGGGAGTTTGAACAACTCCTACTCAAATGCGACTTGAAAGAAGATGACTCACAAACCTTGGTAAGATACTTAACCGGACTTGATGAGTCTATTGCTCATATTGTTGAGTTGCAACCATATTCATACCTTGATGACTTGAGTTCTCTAGCCTACAAGGTAGAGCAACAAAAGAAATCAAAGGGAAAGAGTGTCCTTTCCAAGTCTCTCTCTCGTCCTTACCCCACACAAAAGCCTCCGTACTACCCTCCTCGTCCACAAAATTCCCCACCATCACAAACCAAAAACACCACTCCAAACCCTCCAAAACCCTCCACACAAGAACCCAAATCAAAGGACAAGGTTCGTTGCTTTCGGTGCCAAGGTATGGGACACTATGCATCTGAGTGTCCAAACAGGAGGATCGTTTCCCTAGCGGAGTACCAAGAAGCATGTGATGAACCTGCCTATGACGAAGAAGAAGAAGAGCACCATGAAGAAGGAAGTTTGGAAGAAGTTGAAGAAGGCCCCGATGAAGGAGAATTGCTAGTTATCCGCCGGGCCTTGAGCGGAATTGCCACTCAAAAGGACATGGAGCAAAGAGAAGCCATTTTTCACACCAGGTGTACCGTAGGAGACAAGGTTTGTTTCCTTATCATTGATGGAGGTAGTTGTGCTAACGTTGCCTCAAAGACTATGGTGGACAAACTCAAGCTGCAAGTCTCTCCTCGTCCAAATCCATACACCATACAATGGTTGAATCAAGGCAAAGGTTTGCAAATTACTCACCGTTGTCTTGTTTCCTTTTCAATTGTGAAAAACTAGAAAGATGAGATTTGGTGTGATATAGTCCCCATGGATGCTTGCCATATATTATTGGGTAGACCATGGCTTTTTGATAGAAGTGTCATCCATGATGGCCGGATGAACACTTCCTCTTTTCTCAAGGACCGTAAGAAAATCACTCTTACCCCTCTCAAAAGTCCTTCCCCCTCTCAACCAAAAGACAATCCTCATTTGGAAGTCTTCTTTACTACCCTTCTCAAATCTGAGCACCATGAGTATGAGTCTTTTAAAGACTTGATACTTTTACAAGAAGAGTCTAAGCCACCATCTCCCTCACATCCACTACTCACCCCTCTCCTACAAGCCTATCACCATGTTTTTCCACAAGAAATTGCACATGGCCTTCCCCCTCCAAGATTTATCCAACACAAGATAGACCTCGTTCCCGGATCCGTACTTCCAAACAAGCCGGCATACCGGATGTCTCCAAGCGAAACACAAGAAATCCAAAGACAAGTGGATGATCTCTTTTCCAAGGGTTTAATTCGGGAAAGTCTAAGCCCATGTGCCGTGCCCGCCCTCCTTGTTCCTAAGAAGGATGGTAGCATGCGTATGTGTGTTGATAGCCGGGCAATAAACAAGATCACTATCAAGTACCGGTATTCTATTCCCCGATTGGAAGATCTATTGGATGAATTACACGGAGCTGCTATCTTTTCTAAGATTGATCTTAGAAGTGGCTATTACCAGATTCGCATTTTTGAAGGTGATGAATGGAAAACCGCCTTTAAGACTAAAGGAGGTTTATATGAGTAGCTTGTAATGTCATTCGGGCTTACTAATGCCCCGAGCACTTTTATGAGACTCATGAACCAAGTTCTCAAGCCCCTCATTGGAACTTGTGTTGTTGTTTACTTTGATGATATCTTTGTCTATAGCAAGACCGAGGAGGAGCATGCCAAGCATTTGCAACAAGTTTTGGAGATTCTTTCACGAGAACAACTTTATGGCAATATGGAGAAATGCTTTTTCTTCACTCCTCAAGTGGTATTCTTGGGTTTCATTGTTTCCGCCCAAGGCCTCCGAGTTGATGATAGCAAGATCAAGGCTATTCAAGAGTGGCCAACTCCTACATCCATCACTCAAGTAAGGAGTTTTCATGGCCTAGCCTCATTTTACAGGAGGTTCATTAGAAATTTCAGCACAATTATGGCTCCTATGACTGAGGTAATTAAAGGCAAAGAGTTTTCATGGAACGAGCAAGCACAACAAGCCTTCGAAGAGATCAAGAAGAAGCTCACTAGTTCCCCCGTTCTAGCCTTGCCCGACTTTACCAAAGTCTTTGAAGTAGAGTGTGATGCATCCAGGGTAGGAATTTGAGCTTTCCTATCTCAAGAGAAGAGACCCATTGCCTTTTTCAGTGAGAAGCTCAACGATGCCAAGAAGAAGTACTCCACCTATGACAAGGAGTTTTATGCAATCATTAGAGCATTGGAGCAATGGCGTCATTACTTAGTTGGAGGTGAATTCATCCTTCATTCTGACCATGAAGCTCTCAAATACATCCAAGGACAACATAAGCTCAACCCTAGATATGCTAAATGGGTAGAGTATCTTCAGTCCTTCCACTTCACTATCCAACATAAGGCGGGAACTCTCAACAAAGGAGCTGATGCATTATCAAGAAAGTACTTATTACTCTCTACTTTGAGTACTAAAGTACTTGGATTTGAAGTTGTTAAAGATTTGTACCCAAAAGATGATGATTTCAAGGACATTTTTGAGAAGTGTCTTAAGCACCCCATGGGTTGTTCCACTTAGAAGATGGGTTCCTATTCAAAGGTTCACGCCTTTGTATACCTCAATGTGGATTTCGAGAACTGCTTATCCAAGAGCTACATGGAGGAGCACTAGCTGGCCATTTTGGTGTCGAGAAGACTAGATCAATGTTGAAGGAACACTACTATTGGCCTAAGATGTCAAGAGATGTAGAGCATTTCATCAAAAGATGTTCCACTTGTCAAATGGCTAAGAGCCATTCTTTGCCCCAAGGATTGTATTCTCCACTTCCCATTCCTCAAGCCCCTTGGGAAGATATTAGCTTGGATTTCATCACGGGTTTCCCTAGAACCCAAAGGAACAAAGACTCCATTATGGTGGTTGTGGATCGATTCTCCAAGATGGCGCATTTCATCCCTTGCCACACCACTAATGATGCTACTCAAGTGGCTAGTCTTTATTTCAAGGAGATTGTGAGACTACATGGCATTCCAAAGAGCATGGTATCCGATCGTGACTCCAAGTTTCTTAGTCATTTTTGGCCAACTCTATGGCGCAAATTGGGTACTCAACTCAAGTTTAGCACTACTTGTCATCCCCAAACTGATGGACAAACTGAAGTCACCAATAGGACTTTGGGTACCTTACTTAGAGTCCTAGTGAAGAAGCATTTGAAGAATTGAGATGAGTTGCTACCACATGCCGAGTTTGCATTCAATCGAGTACCTAGCAAGTCCACCCAACTCTCTCCATTTCAAGTTGTCTATGGCTACAATCCCAAGAGTCCCTTGGAACTTGTTCCCATTTCAACTCCCACAAAATTTAGTTGGGAAGCTGAAAATAGAGCCAAGGAGATCCAAGAACTTCATGCAAGAGTTAGAGATAACATTGCCAAGGCTAATGAGAGAGCCATGCAAAGCGCCAACAAGCATCTCAAGGAGGTACATTTTCAGCCAGGAGATTTGGTATGGATTCACATGAGGAAGGAGCGTTTCCCTTCAAAGAGAAAATCTAAGTTGATGTTGCGTTCCGATGGTCCATTTGAAATCCTTGAGAAGGTTGGGCCCAATGCATATAAGGTTGATCTACCTGGAGATTATGGAGTTTCGGCTACCTTCAATGTCTCCGATCTTAGCCCCCTTTTCGATGATGAGCCCCTTCCTAGTTTGAGGGCAAACTTTCACTTACCCGGGGGGAATGATGGAGACCATCGTGAGAAGCCCAAGGACCATCAAGCTCAGCCCAAGGAGGACTCACTCAAGCTTCAAGAAGTCAAAGAAGTTGCAAAACTTTGCCGGAAATTGGCGTTCATGCCCGAAGAGGTAGTACCGCCTTCATCCCGCAATTTCCCGATTTTTGTGTGCACTTTTGGCCTACCTAAAGTGGTCCCACAACTTGAGGCTCCACATGGTTTTGAATTTTAAGATTTCAGCTTTCAAATAAGCCCAAGTTTGTTTAATTTTGACGTCATTTGATTGGGCAAAATATCACTCAAAGATACGTTATGCTGATCCAGTCCAGTCTGCGATAGGTGCATTGTTTGGGCCATAACTTTCAAAACGCTTATCCAAATTGAGCAAATGAGCCCATTCTGGAAAATAGACTTCCAGGGCTTTCTAACAAGCCAAGAACGCGTGATTTGGCCGAGTATTCTGGAAGTTATGCTCTGTTGAAGTTGAGGCAGTTGCAAGGATTAATGCTGGGAATATGAAGAGTCTTCGGTTACATATACTTGTGTGGCTGATATTGTGCACGTTTTAGATGCTTCTAGATTGATGTAATCAGCTACAAAAATCCTAGAATATTCCTTGTAACCTCCCCCACCCCTTTTATAATGAGTCTTTTCATTTTTCTTAGACTTTTCATTAGCTAGTTTTAATTGTTAGGAGTTATTTGAGTCCTTTGATTGTCTTTTGCTGAGCCTATAAAAAGGGGAGGGGCGTGTGAAGCTATTCATTCAGCATTGTAAGAAATTTCCAAAGTAATACAAGTACTTTGAGTGTGTTTCTCAAAAGTGCAACTTAATTCCTAGTTCTATATCTTGAATTGTGGCAAATTCAAGTGGTGTTCTAGGTTCTCTTCCTTTTCCAATTGGAGTGATTCCTTGGTTAAGACAAGAGACTTAGCCCAAGGTCAAGTCATTGAGTGGCTCCGTGAAGGATTATCTCAATTACAAGATCTTGTTCTATTCCTTTTTCTTGTGTAGTGAAATTCTTCATCCATCTCATCCTTCTTTCATTTCTCTTCCCAATTTGGCTTATTTTGAGTTGGAGTTTGATTTGGTTCACTTGCCACCCTCATATACACCACATGTTGAAACGACGACGTGGCCTCAAAATGAACCTTTTGATGCTTCTTAAATAATTCCTTCAAGTTTTAATAAATATTTGAATGCCTAATTGTTAAAGGACTAATTTGTGTACTAATAATAATAATAAATGAATCAATATAGTAATAATGTAATAATAATAACCATAAAAAAAAGAATTGAGAATGTCTTCTCCAAATTTATATCTAAATGATGTAGGATTTAAATTCATTAATTCTGGCTAAAATTTCTATTTCAATCATATCTACATAAACACATAATTATATATATATATATATATATATATATATATATATATATATATATATATATATATATATATATATATATATATATATATATATATATATATATAAAAGGAATGGTAATAATAATAATAATAATAGACTAATAATAACAACAATAATAATAAATCAAGAAATAAAAAGAGAAGGGGATAATTATGAGAAAAATCTAGAGTTTGGTTTAGGTGGCACCAATTGAATGGGGTAAGAAGGGGGGGAAGAAGAAGAAGAAGAAGAAGAAGAAGAGGAAAAGGCTAATTAAAACACACTTAAAATAAGCCATTTACCTAAGCAAATAAAACAAAAAATAACAAAAATAGCCCAACCCCCCTGATTCTGCCCAGAACCCCCGTCTCCCCCCTCCCCTGTTCTGCCTCTGCTCGCCCCCTCCCGTGCCGCTGCTCGAACACTGTCCGCCGGCCATTTGTTGTCGCCGGAACCCGCTGCTGCCCCTTCCTGGGTCGCCAGTCGTCCCAGGGCCGCCATTTCCCGTCGGTTTCTGCCCCTCCGCGGTGTGTTTTTTGAGTGATTTAGTGGGTTGAGAGGTGAGAAACCCTAACTCCCACTTGATTCAATTTTGATCTTTATACTAGGAATTGGCTAGTGGATGATATATATATATATCATTACTAAGTGTTTATTCATGAGTTTCTTGAATTATTTTGATGGTTGGAGTGAGTTGTTAAGTGAGGGTGGTGATGAGTGAGGTTGAAGATGATGCTTGGTTTTAGTTGATCTGAGTGATTTGATGATAATTAATTGGTTCGTGAAAAATTCAGCAAAATTGTGAGTTATATGTATATATAATATGTTTGTAATGTCTTGATTTGGGGTTGATGATTAAGGATAGGGTTAAGGTATGCTTGAGTTAATTATGTGAATTCTAAGCGTTTAGATGGACTAATGGATGTTACCTAGAGCATGTATACTTATATGTGTGGGTATGTTGCTTAGGAGGAGGTGATTAGGTGTTGTGATGTAAACATAAAATACATGCTTGGTAGTGATTTGTAGGGTGGTTAAGTGAGCATAATGATGAATTGAATGTACTTAGTAAGAATGGGTGTTAAAAGTTAATTCGTGGTAAGTAAGGTTGAAGTGGAGGTTGGAGTGGGACAATGAACCACTTTGTCGTGTCTTCATTGTGTTTAATCAATATTAAGTAATATTTGAATGGGGTTAGTAGATTGTGCATGTATTGGAAACGTATATGTACAATCATGGACATGGTGATTTAGACCTTAGCTGACATTTATCTTGGCTATGACTATTTTACCGAATTAATAACGTTTAAATGAGGTAGTGGGTGCTTAAAAGAGTGAGATATGTATAAGGACACATAGGATTAGTACGTGTAATAATTTGTGAATATAATTTGGTTAATTAGTGATTGGGGTATGTATAAGGTTTAAATGTTGAATGAGATTGGCTTTTCATTGGAATGTTCAGCGTTTAAATAAGTCTTGATGATAATCGAACAGAAATAATGGAAAAGGGAGGAGTAATTGCACATTCGAAGCTATCAAGCAACGTGCCTTGATAATTCTATTTCGCTAATAAGCGATGTTATGGTTAAAACTCAACTTGAGCATAAACCCATCAAGTTTAATCATCTTCAAGCATACGCAAGCAATAAAACGTTAAAAATAGGAGGGATAACCACAATATAAGAATAATCCCACCAGCAATAATAATAATAATAATGGCAATAATTAATAATGATTGATGACGTCATTAATAACGAACTCAAAATAAACCATATTCTTACGTTATCATTATGCCCGTTCAAAGATTTTGGTTCCTTAGTCGTGAAAGGAAGAAGAACGAAAACCAAATAAAATGGAGTCCAATTGCATTCGAAATAATGGTTACATGCCTGTTAAAAAGAGAAATCAAGAGGATTTAAATTGTGCAAGAAACCAAGAAATTTAATAAAGCTTCTTAAACTTTCACTAACCAAGGAATAATTGCGTATTTGGAGCATAAGTGAGGCCACGTCGGTCGCTTCAAGCTGCCATCAATAATTTTCAATAAAAAGAAGAGAGATTCTCAAAAACCAGCTCTTCGAAAACTCACATGTTTCTCAAACTATACAAATTCAATATGATAATCATACAACGCATCATTTTATGCAACATTTTGTCACATAATCAAGTGGCCCCATCAATTATCAATCATCAGGGCTTATGCCCTTAAATTTACTCGCGCGACTGCAACTCAGGCTTTCCGATCGGCCTCGGAGGTGTACACCTATCTCAAGATCGATACAGGCGTCAACAAGGGGTCCACTTTTAGATAATACCTGGCAAATCAATTTAATTTACACATTCTCTCTCTCCTGTTTGCAAAGAAAAATGTTTTGAAATGCGAGTGCCCAACTAATTTAACTTAAAGTTTATTTTACTGCATAGGAATGTGCGTGTTGAGTTTCGACTCAAATTTCGAATGTTTTTTATGTTTTCTGTTTTAGGTAAGGGATTAGTGAACAGTCCTCCTGGCAAGTCAGAGAATAATAAGAAGTGAAGTAGAGCCCAATTCTTTTGTTGGAATTTCGCCAGCCAAGAGCTCACAGTGATTCATAGGCTAGCTAGCACCTTAAGTATCTAAGGGTTGTGTAATCTTTTGAGCATTGCCAATTACTAGTATATTGTACTCGTTATTAAATTTACAGGTGCATCGCAACTTATTTAATGGTTGAAAGTATGATATTCCAAGTTTGTCATGATTCCCGTAATTTCAACAAGCCTTGTTCCACTATAGAACGGCGGTAACGCCTCCAATCAAAGCACTTCCGCTGCTAATCAATAATTTAAGAATAATTAGGTTAAACTAATTAGGCATTGAAAACTGAAAGCGTTACAGTTATGGTATCAGAGCCAGGTTAGCGATCACTGTAAGCATAGGATGCTTGAAAAATTAGGATGTATGTGTCTGTGATAACAGTATAAGTAAATTGAGTTCTTTAAGAGGAATTTATGTGTAAATGTGGCTTATACTCTCTCTCCCTTTTTTTTTATATTAGATGGCTCATCCGGGAGTGCCAACGGACCCGTATAACATCCATATGGCACTGCAGACTTCAATGGCAGCTCATATCTCCATCCTGCATGCGGCCATGGCGGTCCATATGCAAGAAGACCCATTTTCTGAATTTCATGATGTATGGGCTCGTGCACGTAGATTGCTGTGGTCCCTACCCCTCGTTGCGCCCTAGCACGAGTTCAGATTACAATGCCATAACTTTATGGTTACTGGAGACCCAAGGCCTGATGCAGAGAGGCTCCATATTCTAGGGGCTTGGTATGTGGTTACGAGGGAGCTGTCGTTGCGAGAGGAGTTTGAGTTGCGGGGCATTTCTTATGATATCCTCCCATACATATTCTCTGTATTGGATCTGCATCCCCTATTGTTCCATCCCCACCCCCATCGGCTCAGGGGCCACCACCCCCACAACTCCCGGCTCTGCCGCCACCTACCCCTCCGCAGGCTGGCTTAGAGGAGGAGGCCCATATAGCTGAGGATGTACCGAGCTCTCCCGAGATCATAGAAGTGAGCTCGGATGAGGGGGAGATGGAGCTAGATCAGGATGAGCAGGAGCCTGAGGAGGAAGTTGGAGAGAATGAGCCTGTGGAGGAGGAGGCAGTGGGTGATGAGAGTGACCCTAAGGGAGAGGACTCCGAGATGCAGAATTTCGACTCAGGGGAAGAGGACGATGATTCCTTTGACACGGATTACGATCCTTCTCGGGATCGTTAGGCATAGCCCTATCCCTGTTTATGGGTTAGGTTTTTTTTGGGTTATTTTGCTTCTGACAGCTGGTATAGTGTGATATTCTTTTGTTAATGGCATGTATATATAGTGTATATAGGTAGGTTGACTCAACCAACTGTAGCAAGGTTTCCGCCCTTATGTTTTTTTGGGGTTCAGGGCGGATTTGACTCGGTAAGACAACTTTAGTGGGGAACTGGGTTAGGAGCCTCAGTTAGGAGGTGGGAAAGGTTATCACGAAACGTTGTAATATTCTTTTGACTTTGTATGAACTTTCCAGATGTGTATATATGTATAGGTATATGCAATGCAATAAAGGTACTGTTTGAGTTAAAGTGAGTTGTGATTCTGAATGATTACTATTTTGTGATAATGTTAGGCAATTTGAGATAATAAATTTTGCTTATGTGATTTAGTCTTACAGTATGCCAGAGCTTGTGAACGACAACAGAATAGCAAGGAAAATGAGTCCCAGGGTTCAAGCAATCAGGTAAATGAGGACTCCCAGTAGGACCTTAGTGGAGGCCCAACAGTGGCCTTAGAAGTATCTAGTAGAATGGAGGACCCAAACTATTGGAAGAACTTAGTCATTGAGCTGATGAAAATGATTCCTCCTGCATCCCCTACAACCCCTGTACCTCCAGAAAACTCTTCAAAGTCTGACAAATTAGCTGATAGGGTCGGTCGACGCAACCCTAAGGTTTATGATGGAAACCTAGACCCTGTGGAACTTGAGGACTGGATTAGGAGAATGGAAAAGATATTTGCAGTAGTTGAGGTACCTAAAGAGAAAAAAGTAAATATATGGACTTTCTATTTGACGGGTGAAGCAGACATTTGGTGGGTTACTGTGAAAGATAAATTACAGGGACCCGAACTCACTTGGGCTAAGTTCCTTTAGGAACTTAGGACTAAATTCTATCCAATCACAGTTCAACGATAGAAGGAAAAAGAATTCATGGAGTTAAAGATGAGTGGGAATATGACAGTAATGCAGTATACTCGTAAGTTTATGGAGTTGTCAAGGTTCGCTCCAGATTTTGTGGCAACGGAAAGAATGAAAATGAGAAGGTTTGAGGAAGGTTTAGCCTTTTATATTAGGAATCAATTGGCAGGCCAGCCAATTCAAACTTATCAAGAGTTGTATGAAAGAGCTGCTGAAATGGAGAGAGTGAAAGGTGAGTTAAGGGTTTTGAACCTAGAAAACCAGAAGAGGAAGTGGAATGATCGCGGTACATTAAGTGAGAGTGTTGCACAGAAGAAACCCGCTGCTGGCCCTGACAAGACTCGTCCAGTGACATCAAAGGGGCCGTGTGCCAGGTGTGGGCGAACAAACCATACTACAGCTGAGTGTCGTGTAGGTACTAATAAGTGTAGGAGGTGCGGAAGCCCAGAACATTCATTTGCGAATTGCCCTAGAAGACAGAAGGCTGTAGAAAAGGGAGTTGCAAAGCCAGTATCACACCCACGTCAAGGGAGCCTACCCTCGAAGCCCCCAACAGCAAGACGAGCCTACATATTGAGCAAAAGAAAGCTGTAATTTCTGGTACGGTTGTCACTGGAGCCCTCCTTTTAAATTCAAAACCCTTTTGTGTTTTATTTGATTCGGGGGTAACTCATTCATTTATATCCACCCAAGCTGCTTTACAATTGAATTTGAAACAAAATAAGGAGCGAGCGAACTATAGAATTAGTTTACCAAACGGGCAAGCAATAGAATGTCTTATCCTTTATAAGAATGTTCCCATTGTAATTGCTGAGCATGAGTTCCCTGGAGACTTGCTTCAATTTGATATGTCAGAATTTGATATAATCTTGGGAATGGACTGGTTGACTATTTATGGGGCGAACATAGACTGTAAGGATCTTAGGGTTACTTTAAGGGATGTAGAAGGTCAAGAAGTATGTTTTTATGGGGGAACGATTTAAGAAAGAGTATTCTATAATTTCGATCATGAAGGCAAGCAAGATGCTAAGACAGGGATGCATAGAGTACCTGTGTTATGCCATCGATGTTAAAGAAGAGGAGATAAAAATAGAGAATATTCCGGTAGTTTGTGAATTTCCTGATGTCTTCCCTCAGAAATTACCGGGGCTCCCTCCTAAAAGAGAGATTGATTTTGAGAATGAGTTAATTCCTGGTGCACAACCTATCTCAAAGGCCCCATATAAGATGGCGCTAACTGAACGCAAGGAGTTGAAAATCCACTTGGATGAGTTGTTGCAAAAAGGATTTATCAGGCCAAGTGTTTCACTATGGGGAGCTCCAGTGTTGTTCGTGAAGAAAAAGGATGGAACCTTAAGGTTGTACATAAACTATGGAGAGTTGAATAAGATCACCATTAAGAATAAGCACCCTTTGCCACGAATAGATGATCTTTTTGATCAGTTACAAGGAGTCGGATTGTTTTCCAAGATTAATTTGCGGTCTGGCTATCACCAACTTAGAATTAAGCCCGAAGATATTCCCAAAACGGCCTTTAGGACTAGATATGGCCATTACAAGTTTACTGTGATGCCTTTTGGGCTAACAAATGCTCCTTCTGCATTCATGGATCTCATGAATAAAGTTTTCAGACCTTATTTGGATAAGTTTGTGGTGGTCGTTATAGATGACATTCTGATATACTCCAAAGACAAGGAGGAGCATGCAAATCACTTGAGAACTGTGTTACAAACCTTGAGGGAACACCAGTTGTATGTTAAATTGAAAAAGTGTGAGTTTTGGTTAACCGAAGTAACATTTTTAGGACACGTGGTCACTAAGGAAGGGATCAAAGTTGATCCTCAGAAGATAAATGCGGTAGTTGAGTGGCCTAGACCTACCAATGTGACAGAAGTAAGGAGCTTTCTGTGTTTACAGGATATTACAGAAGATTCGTGAAAGATTTCTCGAAGATTGCATCCCCACTCACCAACCTGTTGAAGGAAACCACTAAATTCGAGTGGACAGGCAAACGTGAAGAGGCATTTCAAGAATTAAGATGCCTAACAACAGCGCCTATCCTAACCTTGCCTGAAGAAGGAAAATAGTACACTATCTATAGTGATGCTTCTAAGAATGGGTTAGACTGTGTCCTAATGTAAGATGATGAGGTAATAGCCTACGCCTCTAGGCAACTCAAGCCCTATGAAAAGAACTACCCCACTCATGACTTAGAGTTAGTTGCGGTAGTTTTTGCCTTAAAAATCTAGCGACACTACCTATATGGAGTGACATGCAAGATCTACACTGATCACCAAAGTCTAAAGTATATATTTACTCAGAAGGAGATTAATTTAAGGCAACGACGTTGGTTGGAGCTGCTAAAGGATTATGATTTGTAAATTCAATATCACCCTAGAAAGGCAAATATAGTAGTAGATGCACTTAGTAAAAAGACCCAATATGCTTTAAATGCTATGATGCATACTCAACCTGAAATTTCAAGGGACCTTGAAACCATGAGTATTGAGCTAGTGCAGCCGGGGTGCACAACTGGGTTATTGACAGCATTAGAGGTGCAACCTTCCCTAATAGAAGAAATTAAGGCAAGCCAAAAAGAGGATGCAAGACTAGAGAGGATTAGGTACAATGTTGCACAAGGGAAATCGCCTGGTTTCGTGATACATGAGGATGGGACCTTGAGGTTTTAAAATAGATTGTGCGTGCCCAATGAAGACGAGTTGAAGAGAAAAATTCTAGAGGAAGCCCATAATACTCAATACTCAGTACACCCAGGAGGAACAAAAATGTATAGGGATCTGAGACAATTTTTCTAATGGGAATACATGAAAACAGAGATTGCAGAGTATGTCGATAAGTGTTTGACGTGTCAAAAAGGTGAAAGCTGAGCACCAACGCCCTATAGGCGTACTAAGACCTTTAGAAATCCCTACCTGGAAATGGGATTCCATTTTAATGGATTTTATTATGGGATTGCCCCTTTCTGCTTCAAAGAAGAATGCCATCTGGGTGATCGTGGACAGACTTACTAAATCTGCTCATTTTATACCCATTCACGACACTTAGGGCGTAGAGAGGCTAGTACAGTTATATGTCAAAGAAATAGTTCGACTGCATGGCATACCAAATGATATAGTGTCGGATCGAGACCAAAGGTTCCAAGATCGATTTTGGCAAGCCCTACAAAAAGCTTTTGGCACCAAATTGAATTTTAGTAGCTCATACCACCCTGAGACTGATGGACAAACTGAGAGCGTGAATCAAATCCTAGAAGATATGCTTAGGACATGTGTACTTGACTTCCAAGGAAAGTGAGAAGACTATCTACCATTGGTGGAATTCTCCTACAATAACAGTTATCAATCCACTATTAAAATGGCCCCCTTTGAAGCACTATATGGAAGAAAATGCAGAACTTCATTGTGTGGGAGTGAGTTGGATGAGGCATTAACTTTAGGGCCTGAGTTAATTCAAGAAACCACTAAAATGATAAGAAAAATTCAGGAACATATCAAAGCAGCCCAGAGCAGGCAGAAAAGTTATGCGGACAAAAGGAGGAGACCATTAGAGTTTCAAGTGGGGGATAAGGTATTTTTAAGGGTATCCCCAGTTAAAGTCATGAGAAGATTCAACCTCAGGGGCAAGCTAAGCCCTAGGTATATTGGGCCTTATAAAATAATCGAGAAATTAAACCCGGTGGCTTACAGATTGGATTTGCCCACAGAACTTGAGCACATGCACAACGTTTTTCACATTTCACAGCTCCGAAAATATATTCCAGGTCCAGGTCATACCATCATGACAGAGCCAGTAGAAATTGCTGAGAATCTAATGTACGAGGAGCATCCCGTACAAATATTAGACTATTGGGTTAAGCAACTTCGCAACAAAAGCATTCATCTAGTTAAAGTTCTGTGGGCAAACCATAACTCTTCTGAGACTACATGGGAAACCGAAGAGGACATGCGAAACAAGTATCCCCATTTATTTGAGGTGCGAACAATGTTTCTTACAAACAGCAAGTTTCGAGGACGAAACTTATTTTAAGGGGAGAAGACTGTAACGGCCCGAACCTAAAATTTTTGTTAATTACTTCAAACTACCCTAATCACAAATTAATTAAGTTGGGTGCCGCATTTCAATCTATCATTTTATGTGTGTGTGTGTGTATATATATATATATATATATATATATATATATATATATATATATATGTATCGCATGTTGAAACGACGACGTGGCCTCGAAATGAACCTTGTAATGCTTCTTAAATAATTCCTTCAAGTTTTAATAAATATTTGAATGCCTAATTGTTAAAAGACTAATTTGTGTACTAATGATAATAATAAATGAATCAATACAGTAATAATGTAATAATAATAACCATAAAAAAAAAAGAATTGAGAATGTCTTCTCCAAATTTATATCTAAATGATGTAAGATTTAAATTTATTAATTCTAGCTAAAATTTCTATTTCAATCATATCTACATAAACACATAATTATATCTATACATATATATATATATATATAAGGAATGGTAATAATAATAATAATAGGACTAATAATAATAACAATAATAATAAATCAAGAAATAAAAAGAGGAGGGGATAATTATGAGAAAAATCTGGAGTTTGGTTTAGGTGGCACCAATTGAATGGGGTAAGAAGGGGGGGAAGAAGAAGAAGAAGAAGAAGAAGAAGAGGAAAAGGCTAATTAAAACACACTTAAAATAAGCCATTTACCTAAGCAAATAAAACAAAAAATAACAAAAATAGCCCAACCCCCCTGATTCTGCCCAGAACCCCCGTCTCCCCCCTCCCCTGTTCTGCCTCTGCTCGCCCCCTCCCGTGCCGCTGCTCGAACACTGTCCGCCGGCCATTTGTTGTCGCCGGAACCCGCTGCTGCCCCTTCCTGGGTCGCCAGTCGTCCCAGGGCCGCCATTTCCCGTCGGTTTCTGCCCCTCCGCGGTGTGTTTTTTGAGTGATTTAGTGGGTTGAGAGGTGAGAAACCCTAACTCCCACTTGATTCAATTTTGATCTTTATACTAGGAATTGGCTAGTGGATGATATATATATATATCATTACTAAGTGTTTATTCATGAGTTTCTTGAATTATTTTGATGGTTGGAGTGAGTTGTTAAGTGAGGGTGGTGATGAGTGAGGTTGAAGATGATGCTTGGTTTTAGTTGATCTGAGTGATTTGATGATAATTAATTGGTTCGTGAAAAATTCAGCAAAATTGTGAGTTATATGTATATATAATATGTTTGTAATGTCTTGATTTGGGGTTGATGATTAAGGATAGGGTTAAGGTATGCTTGAGTTAATTATGTGAATTCTAAGGGTTTAGATGGACTAATGGATGTTACCTAGAGCATGTATACTTATATGTGTGGGTATGTTGCTTAGGAGGAGGTGATTAGGTGTTGTGATGTAAACATAAAATACATGCTTGGTAGTGATTTGTAGGGTGGTTAAGTGAGCATAATGATGAATTGAATGTACTTAGTAAGAATGGGTGTTAAAAGTTAATTCGTGGTAAGTAAGGTTGAAGTGGAGGTTGGAGTGGGACAATGAACCACTTTGTCGTGTCTTCATTGTGTTTAATCAATATTAAGTAATATTTGAATGGGGTTAGTAGATTGTGCATGTATTGGAAACGTATATGTACAATCATGGACATGGTGATTTAGACCTTAGTTGACATTTATCTTGGCTATAACTATTTTACCGAATTAATAACGTTTAAATGAGGTAGTGGGTGCTTAAAAAGTGAGATATGTATAAGGACACATAGGATTAGTACGTGTGCTAACTTGTGAATATAATTTGGTTAATTAGTGATTGGGGTATGTATGACGATTAAGGTTTAAATGTTGAATGAGATTGGCTTTTAATTGGAATGTTCAGCGTTTAAATAAGTCTTGATGATAATCGAACGGAAATAATGGAAAAGGGAGGAGTAATTGTGCGTTCGAAGCTATCAAGAAACGTGCCTTGATAATTCTATTTCGCTAATAAGCGATGTTATGGTTAAAACTCAACTTAAGCATAAACCCATCAAGTTTAATCCTCTTCAAGCATACCGCAAGCAATAAAACGTTAAAAATAGGAGGGATAACCACAATATAAGAATAATCCCACCACCAATAATAATAATAATAATGGCAATAATAATGATCGATGACATCGTTAATAACGAACTCAAAATAAACCATATTCTTACGTTATCATTATGCCCGTTCAAAGGTTCTGGTTCCTTAGTCGTGAAAGGAAGAAGAACAAAAACCAAATAAAATGGAGTCCAATTGCATTCGAAATAATCGTTACATGCATGTTAAAAAGAGAAATCAAGAGGATTTAAATTGTTTAAGAAACCAAGAAATTTAATAAAGTTTCTTAATCTTTCACTAACCAAGGAATAATTACGCATTTGGAGCAGAAGTGAGGCCACGTCAGTCGCTTCAAGCTGCTAGTAACAATTTTCAATAAAAAGGAGAGAGATTCTCAAAAATCAGGTACGTACATTGCCCGTGCTCTTCGAAAACTCACATGTTTCTCAAACTATACAAATTCAATATGATAATCATACAACATATCATTTTATGCAATGTTTTGTCACATAATCAAGTGGCCCTCTAAATTATCAATCATCAGGGGTTATGCCCTTGAATTTACCCGCGCGACTGCAACTCAGGCTTTCCGATCAGCCTGGGAGGTGTGCACCTATCTCAAGATCGATACAGGAGTCAACAAGGGGTCCACTTTCAGATAATAACTTGCAAATCAATTTTAATTACACATTCTCTCTCTCCTGTTTGCAAAGCAAAATGTTTTGAAATGCGGGCGCCCAACTAATTTAACTCAAAGCTTATTTTACTGCATAGGAACGTGCGTGTTGAGCTTCGGCTCATATTTCGAATGTTTTTTATATTTTCTGTTTTAGGTGAGGGATCAGTGAACAGTCCTCCTGGCAAGTCAAATAATAGTAAGAAGTGAAGTAGAGCCCAATTCTTATGCTGGAGTTTCGCTCGCCAAGAGCTCACAGTGATTTATTGGCTAGCTAGCACCTTAAGTATCTAAGGGTTGTGTAATCTTTTGAACATTGCCAATTACTAGTATATTGTACTCGTTATTAAATTTACAGGTGCATCGCAACTTATTTAATGGTTGAAAGTATGATATTCCAAGTTTGTCATGATTCCCGTAATTTCAGCAAGCCTTGTTCCACTACGGAACGGCAGTAACGCCTCCAATCAAAGCACTTCCGCTGCTAATCAATAATTTAGAAATAATTAGGTTGAACTAATTAGGCATTGGAAACTGGGGGCGTTACATCCATGGACACCCCTCTTCCCAAAAAAAATAAAAAATTTTAATAAGTTATTTTCGAGGAGGTTAAATTGGTATATGCGGCACCCCTAAATTAAGTTCAAAAATTACAGACACTCTTTAAATATATCCAACCCACATATTGATATTTTTAATTTATTTAAATATTAAAAGCACAGTTATAAAGTTGGAACTTGATAGAAAAGTAAAATAAAATTAAATGTACCCATGCCCAAATTTTTCTCTTCCCCCCATCTTATCTATAGTTTAGACTTTTAACTCAATCTAATTTTAATTTTTTAAATTTTCCTTTAACTTTATTATTTATTTTTCGACGATTTAGTTGCAATGCTCTCTTGGTGCAGACCTCTCTTTAACTTGACACTAATAATTGATTTGAACTTGATGCTATTTTTTTCCTTTTGGTGCGAGTAATTGATACATATTACTTTTTGCAGTTGTATTTCATGTTTGACATGTTAATTTCTTGTTTCCTTTTTTTTATTGTTTTATGCTGATGATTTGTCTTTTGTAACAAGCGGCTTTAGTAAATGCTAGACAATCGTAACGTTTTGTGATTTTGTTACAATCTATGTATTAAATTCAACATATAAAAAACTGTAAAGAACAAGCGTAATAGCAGAGGTATCATAGTTTTTGTTCTTGGAATTAAAAAGTGGGGTATATTGTTATTACTTGTCAACTTCCATATATACATACATACATACATACACATACATACATACATACATATATATATATATATATACACACACACACACACACACACACACACACACACACACACACACACATATATATATACATAGATACATACATACATACGTACAAATATATATATATATATATATATATGTATGTATTATGTATGTATGTATACATACATACATACATACATACATATACATATATATATATATATATATATATATATATATATATATATATATATATATATATAATATGTACATATATATATATATATATATAATATATATATATATATATATCTATTATATAATATATATATATGTACATATACATATAGAGAGAGAGAGAGAGAGGTTCATGTCAATTTTAATTCTTAAAAAAATAAGCATCTCTTATAAGATGTACATGTTACATAACTAAGTAAACATTATAACAAAAGAAAATAAGTATGTCACCTATTATCTTAATTGGCAAAGAGGACTTAAATGTGATAATCTACTGGCATGTGTGAAACTAAGAGCAAATTAAAGGAAAGTTTATTCCATAGATGCGAATACGAAACAACAATATTAATAGAATACTGAAACCTTTTTTTTTTTATCCTTATAAATGTATTTGGGTGTCTTCACTTAATGGTTAGAAATAATTGATTGATCTTAGCCTTAAGCCAAGAAATTAAATTTCAAGTTTGTTTCAAAATCCCTACTTTCCTTTTATAGATAAATCAAAATTTGCAATCATAGATTCATAATATCTATATACATAACAAAATATACATACATTAACGAAATACTTAATTAGAGTCCGCACTCCAAGTGGTTGAGACATATCACAAGAGAAATTGACAATTTTAATTATCTAATTGTTATGACTTTCATATCATCTTTTTTAATTTGGCAGTGAAGGCTAATGTCTCTTACAAAACTATCATCTTAATTACATAAGAATAGATACTATAGAAATATGATTTTATCCTTATAATAAATATTAAAATACATTTCCAAAAATCCCATGGTAAAGCATTTCCCATTTCATTTCCATGCCCTCCTCAGTGCAATATTTTACCCAATGTGCATTCTTCGGTACAAATAATTTTAGGGCATGGTCTCCTAAAGGGGAGGCAATGGTCAATTGGACTTTTTTGTTCTTTGATGTCTCCTTTGTTGAGCACATACCCCATGTAAAGACACCATAAACACAGTCAAACTTTTATGTGGAGCAAGGTAGATACAATTTAGATTACTAGAGGTAGCTCGCTAGGTGCCTTTGGTTCAACTAACATATCATATTGCTTGTTATGTAGTACCAATTAATGGTATATCGTTGTAGCATCATATGCTTTGGAACTGGGGTATATGAGTCTCGAAGATCAATTTAGAAGTCTTCTTTTTTTAAAACTTGCACCTTGGTCTTCAAGTTTTTAGTTCAGACAGTTTGATTTCCTATTTTGATTCTAATTATTAATAATGTGTACATTACAAATGAAAAGATTAGAAATTAAAAGTCAAATTTTAATATATATATATATATATATATGTATATATATATATATTATGTCAGTTAAATGCAAGGTGTTGTAATAGAATCAATTGGAAAAAAATAATAGGCATATTTTTTTTCCCTAACTTTTTTAAGACTTAAAAAGAAAAATCATAGAAATATTTTATTAAAACACAACTTTTAATTAAAGCTATTAATACATAAAAGAATTTATCAATTAGATCAACAAATATTAATTAATTAACTTAATGAGTATGACTGTATGAGTATTGAGTAGTCTTCTATAGCTGAATTGGAATTTTTCTCCTCCTTTGCAATCTAGCTTAGTAGTTTTCGAAAATTGTGAGTAATTTTCGTTACTAAACTAAATTAGCTACGTAGTTGACTGATTAGCTAATAACAAGTGTTGTATATTTCTGCATGGAATTTTTAAATAAGAGCATGTTTTTTTCGACTTATCGTAAGTACTTAATTATCATCAGTATTCAACAACTTTCAGCACAATTTAGCAACTTTCAGTACAATTCAACATTGTTCAGTACAATTCATGTATTATTAATTAAATACTTTAATTGAAAATATCTAATTATATTTTCTTCAACCATTCAACATGTTTTAGCATGTTTCGTCATGCTTCAACTTGATCAACATGTTTAAGTATATTTCAACTTGATTCAGTATATTTTGGTAATAAGTACTAATAAGTAATTCTTATAAATCGAAAAGAACATGTTATAAAGCAGACAAAGAGAGTTTACCATGAATAATGGGGTGGACAAAGGGTGTTAGTAGAAATGCAAAGTTGCAAACAAAGAATCACCAAGTCGAGTTGTAATTTTCAAAGTTTTGAAAAAAGAAGTCAAAAGAAACAACGTTTTAACATGCATGCAGATTTTGCATTAAAAGCAAAGAGATTATTAGCAGTTGCAGAGTACTTCGAGGTGGGAAAAGGAGCCTGAAAGCAAAAGCTCATCCAACCGCCCCCCCCCCCCCCCCCCCCAAAAAAAAAAAAAACCACCTTCATCCCACAGAAAAAAGGGAAAAGAATAAAAAATTTAATCATATTGTTTAGGTTAATACTACCCATACTCAATTATCTTTTGTTAACTACCTAAAATTGTTTTGTTCTTTCAATGATAAGCATGTCCTATTTTGGTTTTTTTTTTAAAAATAAAAATTTTGAGTTCAGATGGACGAACTTAGTTGATGTTAGATTTCTAAGCCAAAAGGAAGGAAAGATTAAAGTTACATCAATTTTACATTTAAATATGAAACAATTAGTTAGTCTTCTATAAAAAAACTTTTATTATCCTTTGCTACTCCTTTGAACCAAAAAAAGCCAAATATTTCTCACACTAATATTTAATGCTGCCTAAGTTTAAATCTCAGTGGTCGAATTGATACTTATTTGATCAATAATAATAATATGTTTTTCACAAACATATTGGACAAAAACAACAATAAACTCAAATTTGAGATTCTCCAACAAACCAAGCCCAATTTGCCCAAAACTTTCAAGCTTCTTTTATTTATTTATTTATTTATTTATTTATTTTGGTAAGAAAAGGGTTGAACACCCTATGATCCCCTCTGCCCCTTTGTATATCCTCCTTACTTATTTGATGACCAATCGCCTCTCCATTCTCCCCAATGATGCAATGACACATTGACACATAAGAACTCTGAATCATTTAACACAGTCCTTTATTTAAATGCAACCCTCTTTCCATTGGTCACTGAAACATCTTCTGATGATGAGCTGTAATCTCATAAAACGTCAGATCAAAATCAAATCAAATCCAAAATCAAAAAGAACCCAAAAAGTGCAAAACCCTAATGACATTTGACAAGCCCTTTTCATTAATTTGAACAGATTCCACACATTCAAATTAAACCCCAATTCCATTCTGATGATAGCCGGCCGCCTGGAAATTGAATTGAATTGAATTGAATTGATGGTCAATCTGCATGCAGAATCATTTTAGAGATAGAAAAAGGAAGAAGAAATTAACGGCAGAAAATTTGGTGAGGGGCAATCAATAAGGAGTGTAAATTAAATGGAGAGGAGATAGATAGATTATAGTGATCAGATCATAGAGCTGGAAATTTGCAAATGAGGGGAGCTGATATGATATGATGATAGCCTGAAAATGTTGCTATATATGAGTTTAAAGTGTGGCTTTTTTACTGTACATTCTAACATTTCCAGAATTGCAGGCTGTTGTTTGTTATTGAGAATCAGAGCATGGCATGTGACTCCAATTTATATCATTCCCCTTATGCAATTCTTTCATCTTGTGTTTTGCTTGGCTGTCGCAACGATTTGGGTTTGAGTCAAATTTGGGTCAAATAAATTCAAAAATATTTAATATACTCGGATAAGGTATTTATTATTGTACTGATTTTTATAAGTCGGATAAATTGGATGAGTCTAAAATTCCGGAGAAAATAACAGTTCGAATAATAGAAATAGGAAAACTTGTATGTCCAGTCTTAAAGTTCAGGCAAACATTCATAACCGTACCTGATTTTTCTAGGTTGAAAATTTTCAGAATAATCGAATCGGACAAAATTTTGGCAACCGTTTGTTGATGTTAATCAGAATTCTCGGGCAATTAATCAAATACCAATTATATTATAGGACACGTTCCTTTCAACTTATCATAAGTAACTTATTATTGATCAGTACCAATGAGTGATGATCAATACTAATCAGTGCTGATAAGTGTTGATTATCTGAAATTGTGAGTAAAAAATATGACTAAGTGATGACGAATGCTTATTGGAGCTAATTGGTGCTGATAAGTACTGATCAATACTAAATACTAATGATACGTACTTGTAGTAAATTAAAAAGAGTAGGCCCTAAATTCAACTCCGTAAATTTAAGTAATGTGGCACCTTCAAGGAAATTAAAGGGATGCTGCTATTTTTGAAAAGCAGAATCACAAAAATAAGGTAAGTTCTAGAGAAGCATAATATATGGTAGTTCAATTTGTAGAACTGAAACTACTATGACCCTGTTTGGCAATCAGCTATTAGCTGATTGTATTAGCTGTTAGCTGTTAACTGATTGCATCAATTGTTTAACTTAGCTTCTTACATTAGTTGTTTTTAAAAACTATTTGATAAAATTAGTTGTTTCTAACAAGGCTATTCGACAAAATTTCACTTATGCCCATAACATAATTTGATTATTTTTTTAACAATACAATTATTTTTATTGCATATTTATTTTTTTTCAACATGAATTATGAATTGTAAATTGACTTATGAAATATATAGAATTACATTTATATCTTCACCCTAATTTGATATTTATTATCATAATATTTTTGTTTAACATTAACTTAATTTTTTTTAGTAATAATTGAAATTTATATGACATAATAATATTTAGAATATTGTACATCTCTAAAGACGAATTAGCCTACATTATTTATTAAAATAAAGAAAATATTTAAATTAAAATCATCAACTTCTTAGATTCAAATCCTCATAGATGGCTGCCTTTTCTAAGTTGTTGAGTTGAAGAAGAAGGGTGTGGAGAAGAGAAAGAAGTTAGAGCAAGTAAAATAAACAAATGAGTATCATATTAGCAAAAACGTAGGGTTTTTATTTTGCATATCATTGAATGTAATTTTGACAAAAAGAAATGAGCAATATGGCAATTTTGATATTAAATAGTAAAACGCTCTTGTAAAATGCTAATCCAAAAGGTTTTTTACAAATTAGCTTTTTGGATACAAACAGCTAATGCAAAAGGCTATTTAACCAATCACTTCAAAGAGCTTTTAACTAAGGTCAAATAGCTGATGCCCTAAAAAACTCTTTTTAGCCCCAAAAAGCTCTTTATCAAACAGGGCCTATATTTTAGTTGTTTTTTTTGTGACACTTGTGGGAGAAAATTTTGCAAAAAGACTATTGGACTTGTGTAAAGTTAGCTTCTTTCACGTGGAAAATAGTAGGACTTTGGAGTTGTGGTGCTCATAAAACAAGTTTTATGCATCTTCTCGACAACACATAAGGGCACAGTCAAATTTGTTTTAAATTTTAATCCTTTTTTCTTGGAAGTTTACAAGCTATTCTAAAGGATTATTCCTTGCAACCTACCCTCTGAAACAAGAATGATTTACTAACTCATCCTCATATAAAATTGTCCAAGTTTGAACTTTCTAAAAATTTAATAAATTTGAATCAAATTTTACAAGTATTTACCTTAAAATATAAAGGAATTTTATACAGAATATGAAATAAATATCTAGCTTATGGTTGTCCTAAATATAATTCCGGACAACATAATTAAATTTGGTCTTTGGAAAAGGTTGGATATAAACATAAAGGCATTTCTCTAAACTCTTTATTTTTCAGCTTAAATTTTGTATCACATCTTGAAATAAGGGATGCAACATTGAATCTATTAGTCTATTAGCGGGCCGAGATGTGGCAGAGAAATCCCCTCCTTAATTTACTCACTCCTTAATTTGAAGGGAGAAATTCAAATTCTTTGGGAGATTCAAACCCTAGCTGAGGATACCAAAATCTATCTCAATTCTTATAGCCAAGTACACATTCAACATATTTTCAGAGAGGAAAATTGGGCAGCTGATTGGGTATCTAAATTTAACCTTTTTATTTCTTCTTTCATTTTGTGGCTCTCAATTCGTTGTTTCTCTCTTCTCTCTATCCTCATTGAGGACAACTTAAGTAGAATTTTTTAGAGAAGAGCCACCTAATGGTTGTATTGATTACGTTTTAAAAAGAAAAAAAAAAATACCCACTTCTTGTCATGCAAAAACTAGTTAGCAAACCTTAACCAATATCGTACCCACTTCTGGAAACACAATCATCTGTACATCATGCAAGCTGGAGATCAACTTAAGCATAACCGATACATGATAAACATGAGGTTTGTTTGTATTTACAAGTCACATTTATTGAACAAACTACCCACAAAGGACTTAAATGAGTCCAAACCAAAAATAACTTAGTCTAAACTAAATAGAAATCTTATCAATTAGAAAACAATCCGAACTAAAATACATCGATCTTTAAATCTATACGTCCAGTCCATTACATGTGCGCGCCCTCACCAGAATCTCCCTATAGAGAGAGGTACATTACGTGGAGTGCAAGCTAAGCAACCTAACTTCGCCAGCAAAACTCTTGGCTGTTATCTAAAAATTTATGTCCACCAATTAAATTGAGTGATGTTGGGATTCTGATATTGAACCCCTGTGGATGTGCTAAGCAAACAAGAAGCAGGTGAAGGTGAAGGTGAAGGTGAAGGTGAAGGTGAAGGGTGGTCCATTCACCAGGCTTTGAATGCCAACATTTGTCGGCACAAAATAGTGAAGAAAAAATCCATAAATGCCCACCCAATTATGCCTCAACCCTCCAAAATAAGCCCAGCAATATTATTATTCCCCACGAGGACTGAATGCAAATCAATTGCTATTGTGAATGAATTGCATGGATGCATCATGCCATTCATTAAAATTTATCTAGGGGTTTTTTTTTTAAATAATTTGGGTGGGGGATTTGGATGGAGCTTAGATTAAAATGTCCCTTGAATTTGTGTTTAATGAATATACTGGATTAAGTAACTGACACGTTTATATTTTGTGAATAATATATTTGCTCATTTCTTTTCGTTTGGATCTTAACGTGGCATCATTTGATCTATTGCTCTTCCGATTTGAGTTTAAGAAATTTATTTGGACATGAGATCAATCTGAGTGTGGATTTCTCAACATCATTATTATATGCGCACAAAAAGTTGTTGTCAATATAACGTATAATGTCATAGTCATGAAGTTGTTAAAAAGAGATCAGAAATTTATGCCCAAAACTCGACCTTTAATAGTTTCTACAACACGCAAAAGTAGCCCTCGAAAACCAATGTTTGTATTTTTCTCTTTTTTTTTTTATTGGTAAGTAAGCTTGGTTAATTATTCCAATATACCGATTAAAAGAAAACTCAACAAAGCAATAGTGATTCACCTCCACCACCCCCCCCAAAAAAAAAATAGTATACACATGAATCTAATTATAGTATAGGCTTAACCTATATGTTGATCCCCCCAACCCCCCCTCCCCCCCCCCCCCCCCCCCCCCAAAAAAAAATAAAAAACTCCTACTAAGAGTATTGTGAATAAAGAACATATATGATAAAAGAGCTCTGTCTCTTTATGTGCCAATAGTTATTTAACTGTAATACAATAGAGAATACAGACCCTCTCAAAAAAAAAAAAAAAAAAAAAGGCCAAAACTATGATTTAAAATTACTAAATTTTCAACAGTTATAGCAATTAGTTATAAAATAATAAGCTCAGGGATCATCCTTGGATTGACGAGATACAAATGGCATCACAATCAAGCCAATGTTGTCAATAAAGATGTGGCGTATTATATATTTATATACATATAAATGTAATTTTATAATTGTGAAAAAATATCGATAAAAAGCTAATTTTATCATACATATAAGTGATAACACTTTTTCACTATTCAATTATAGCATCTCTTTTATAATATAATATATGATAGTGTGAGTTTTAAACTAAAAAAAATACCTTACAATAAGACATTTATTTTTTACAAAGAAAAAAATGTTGGTATTTATGAAGGTAGGAAATTTCCTGTTTTTGAAGAGTATTAATTGGATGACTAAGTAGCAGGGAACCAGGGGATGCCACAAAATTGGTGCATTGGACACAACAAACAAACAGCCCAAAATGAATGGGCCGTCATCCTCCGTTCTTCATCAATCATTTCGTTGTGGACTTCACAAATCATACAACAATATGACTACAATGAAGAACAAAGAGAAATATCCTACAATTATTATAGTTATTCACTAATTCCTCTTCCATTTTTTTACTTTTTAATTAAAAAAGCCATAGAGTAGTTACCCACTTTGACTACTTTCCCTCGTGTTGTGGATTTATCCTTTTTTTTTTTGGGGGGATCCCACATATTGTTGATTTATCTTGAAGGAGAGAGATGTTAAACTATGTGAAAATTATTTATGGACTTGAAAATTGGGATGGAAATTGGAATTTCCAATCATTGGTACATTAATGACGGTTCAAAGTAGACCCTTAAAATTGCACAAATGTGTTTCTTTGTAATGTAACATGGGTTTACAGCAAGAGAAATATTATTAGATATGAATAATCCAACGAGGCCTAGTCGGCCCAATGGAATCGTCCCAATGCATTGTTCATGACGAATGTGTTACACTTTAAGTTTTGATAAATCCTACATATATCCCCTTAAAATATATTCGTAGAATTCAGTTTGTTTCCATATTTCAACTAGGGCAATTCTAGAGACAAGATAACCAAGATTCCTATTCCGTGGCCACTGGAGGGGGGATCCTAAAAAATAGAAAAGGCTGCGCACATTTCAAATGGTAAATAGTGAAATTAGAATTATAATTAAGATTTTTCATATTCTAGGTTGTGTTTGGTTGGGGGGAAATGATTTGTCAAAAAAATGATTTTTCAAATTTCTGTTGTTTGGCACAATAAAAGATGAAAAACTATTTTCTAAGGAAAATAATTTTTCCCGCAATTGAGGAAAATGATTTCTTTTTTGAGAAAATAGAAAGTTGATTTTTTTCCTTCAACTCTTTGACGAAGTGGTCAGTTGAAATTTAGGTGCAAAATTCGATTTCAACAATTTGGATCGAAACTTGACTGTATAATAGGAAAGAATAAAATAAACTCAAATCTAAATTTTGAGCGAAATTTTTTTTCATTTGGTCAACATTTATCTCCGTCAGAATAATTTAATCGATATTTTGTGCCATTAAAAACAGTTCTATTGACTCGCCACTAAAACAATTTCAACAGTTTGGATCGGGACTTGATCATCAAATATGAAATATTTAAATAAGCTCAAGTTCAGATTTTTGAACTCGATATTCTTTTATTTAGTCAACTTTTTTTTCCACAACGACAATTCAATCGATATTTTTCGCCACTTGAATAATGCAATCAATATTTTTCACCACTAGAACAATTTCAACAGTTTGGATCGAAACTTGATTATCAGATAGGAAAGATTAAAATAGGCTCATATCCAGATTTTGAGCACTATGTTCCTTCATTTGATCAATATTTTTCTATGCCACGATAATTCAATCGATATTTTTATCACTTAAACAATTTAGTTGATGTTTTTCTCACTAAAACAATTTCAATGGTTTAGATCGAAATTTGATTATCCAAGAGGAGATACTAAAAAAACACAAATATGAATTTTAAGTTCAAATTCCTTCATTTGGTCAACATTTATCTCTGCTACGACCATTCAGTCGATATTTTTTGCCATTTAAACAATTCAGTTGACATTTTCCTTTTTTTCTCATGAAAAATAATTTATCTTGTACCAAAAAACAGAAAATGTAACATGAAAATCAATTTTTCTTGAAAAAATATTTTCCATAGAAAATAATTTTTTAGAAAAACCATTTTCCTTATTCCAACCAAACACTACCTCAAAGTAAAAACAAATAATTCCCAAATCTTTGATTCTGCTACATGAGAATTCACAAACAAGATAGATATTCAACCTAAACACTTCAATTCATTTTTTTTCCCCCAAGTTGGAAACCATGTCAAAGGGAAATTTTCTCTTCCAAATGAACTAAAATTACATGCCAATAACTGCAGTAACTTAACATTGGCTTTTGAGTCCAGGTGTGAATGTCTGTAATGCTACGAGAACCTAGTTGATTCTTTCTTTGACGGTTTCATCAGTTAAGTTACCCCTCACCATCGAACTTTGGGGGATGTTGGAATGCATTCAAGACACACTCCATTGTCTCGGAGATGGTATTGGGCTCTTGCGGCAGCTAAAATCCCCCCGGCACTTAGAATTACAGCTGCCTTATCTACCCAAGCGTTTTGCTGTCTAGATGCCCAATCCACTACATTCTTCAAAGCAGCTGAAAACGACCGTCACATTTGTTCAAGAATTCAATAACCACCTCAATCAAAAATTTAAGCTAATGATTAAAGGCTTCGGAATAGGTTTATACTCTAACACACCCCTCACACGAGTACCCTTTGGGCTTGAAGCGTACATCGATGATGCAAGGTCCCTCCAAACCTCGCGCAATAAATTAATATAGGGGCTGTTGAGATTCGAACTCGAGATCTCTCATTGAGAAATGCTCTGATACCATGTTCAAGAACTATCTCAACCAAAAATTTAAGCCAACAGTTGAAAGTCTACGAAAAGGTTTATACTCTAACAGCATTATTTAAATTTAGCTCAAAACACAAAGCAGCTGGCTTATCAACTTGAACAAGAGGTCGTTAGTCCCGTTAAGTGTGCAAGTTATTAACAAGTTTTGCAGTATGCTGCATGAACTTTGAGAGAAGATTGGAAGCCAAGTTGGATAGAATTTGCTAACTTTGTTTCTAATATGTTTTGGTTCAATCATTTCCCAAATATTTTTAAGGTAATGATAAGGGTCTTGAGTCAAAATCATTTCCCAAGTTTTTTGTTTTCATTTACAAAAATTTATGTTTTGGATAGTTGTAATTTACTGTCAATTATTATATTAGACAATCCCTTAACTGGGTCAATGGACATAAAATGTGTAAATTTTATAACTGAGGAAAACTATGCATAATATAGGGATTTACAAACAGCTATTAGTGTCATAATTTTGTACCATATATATATATATATATATATATATATATATATATATATATATATATATATATATATATATATATATATATATATATATATATATATATATATATATACATATATATATATATATATATATATATATATATATAATATCTATATATATATATATATATACTATATATAATATACATATATATATATATATATTATATATATATATAGATATATATATATATATATATACATATATATATACTATATATATATATATATAATGATTTATATTTTATGTATGTCAATATGAGTCTAGGACCAAACCAGGAGATAAAGCAAGCACATAAAGTAGTTATATTAGCCAAACACATCGTAAGCCATGATAAGTTGTCTACAATTGTTATAGTGATGATACAAGCTAGCTAGTCCCAACAATTAAAGATCACGGATAGATCCATTGAGACGTTTCATATGATATATATCTATTATTGTAAGAAAAAGGTTCTTGATATATTGTAAATTTTAAAGTAATCATTAAGTTCTTTTGTTTGCATAAGATGGAAGTATATGAACGTTCTTTCAATATCTTACACACATTGACGGATATCAAATCTAAGACAGAATTTAAAACATCATCCAGTTAGACCCTTTCACAAAGATTAAATACAAGACAGAAAATTACCAAGTACATAACATTAGGACTAGACTTGGTTTTTAACTTATAAATCAGAGTTGTTGTGTCATACAACCATAGGCACAATACTATTGTACACTTCATGACCTAGAGAAAAGCACAAAACGTGCATGCTAAATTGACATTAGAAGCGTGGTATAGTAAAGCGCATAACCATTTCTTTGCAGAATGATGGCATCGTTGATGTTGCTGTATTGGTCAGTAAACAAATTATGGTTATGGAGTTCCCAGGTTTGATGCTTGCCTGTCACAAATTGTAAAGCGATTTTGTCTTATAAAAAAATGCACCTTCCTAACATTCTCTTATTTGTTTGGAATATTTGCTTCTTTTTTTTTTAAAATAATCTAAGTCAAACTTTGATTTTCAATCAAAATTTATCCACAAACATTATTCATTAGATGTGATCTAATAGTCACAAAAACTAACATATTATCCACTAAAGACATAACAAAGCCAGATTCGGAATTGTATGCTTTTGGAAACAGGAAGATGCAGTCGAGAGTGTGCTTATGCTACACAATGCAAACATCCAAGGGCAGAATATACAGGTTAGTATAGCTACATATGAGGTAGGTAGGGGCAGCAGTTTTCAGCATCATGCTCATGCTAGGAGGGGCATCCACAGTGATAGACATCGAATAAATGAAGAAGTCTCAACCAAAAGGTGGCATGCACATAATGAAATTTGGAGGAAGAAGGAGCAGACAGAAGGTTTAAGTAATAAGGCATTATCAGTGAGATTCGGTCACGAGAGTCAACCATACGAAAGTTGCTTGCGAGGGGAAATGAACTCAGAATTTGAGGAATGTTTGAGCCGTAGCCTTGTTTGCACATCTGAGGAGCCAAGGGACTTAGCGACTTTAGCCTCTGCTTTAATCAATGGATTTGGACAATACACCAAGCTATGTGCTTTAAGCAATTTTAAATTCATCTTAACATTCCCTCGTGTGCCGCAGATGGAAGAGGTCCTCAACAATCATGATCAACTGGATCGTTGGTTTGCAAACGTGAGAAAATGGGACAAATCTGAGTGCTGTTACATGAGAAGGGTATGGCTTGAGATTTTTGGAGTTCCCCCACATGATTGGAGTTGGGAGAACTCCAAAAGGATTGCTGATATTTGGGGAAGACTAAGTTGCTTGGCAAAATCCACTGCATGAACAGATTCATTTGAATCCATGAAAGGTTGTTATTGTCACTGATATCTTTCGCAACATAGAAGGTGATCTACTTCTATCTCTTGATGATGGAGGTTGCAGGATCTTCATCAGAGAGGTTGGTCCTGCAGTTCAAGTGATCAACAGAGGCTACACACAATCACATTCTCCATCCAAGGAAGCCATGGATTCGAATGAGGAAGTTCCAGGCTTCGAAGATTTGGATGATGAGTTGGAAGCAAACAGTGACGTGGCTTAAAGTAACTTAAGAAGGATAGAACCAATGTATGCTGAGCTGTCAAGGGGGAGTAGCCTAAGAAACACCTGTTTTTCAAATTAATTCAAATCATGCACAAGGCATTGGAGACCCAAAAGACAATCCAACTGCTAGCATTCATTCTATGGCCAGAACCAGGATTCTCTGTTAGCCAAAATGGCTATTTGGAGGAAATTCTCAAAATCTTGCAGCATTTACTACCTTTGGAAGATGGAACAACATACCAGCTTTTAGGGAATGAAGAGCAACAACCACCAGGATTCAAAAAGTCAACCAATAATCAACCTAATTATTTGGACGTTGTTGCATCTTCACATATCTTAGCAAGTGAGGATCAAGCGTTAGCAGGAGGTGAATTTCGAAATGATCAAAATGGTGAAAATGAATTACCTCTGGTTTTTGAAAATAAAGCTTTATGCCCTCCAACTGCTCAACCTCAGAATTGTCACAATGGAAAAGATGAGAAGAGGAAGGTTTCCACAAGATAAGTATCCTCCTGGGGGGCCTCCGCCAACCAGAAACAATTGTCCTAATCCACAAACCAAACCTCAGAGAGTATTCAACAGATTGAGAAGGAAGCTCTTAATATTGGTAAAATATTGGGCATAGTAGTAATTCATAATGAGAAAGTAGCAGCATCAAGTATTAGAAGGACTTTGAAGAAGAGCAAAATAATTTGAGCCTCTCAATCCTGATAGGAATAGTCACCAAAGTTTAATAAGAGATGAAGTATAGAGCCCGGAATTAATGTTGGAGGTGGCTTGACAATATATAGAGGATGAAAAGCATTTTGATCTATTGGCCTAGTGGAGACTTAGCATACTAAATTGTCAAATTGGGATAGATGGAGTTGCTTGGGAACATCACATAGCAGTGATGGATGAGGTGGGTTGCCTGATTCTTAGCAAAAAGAATCCTTTCAAAAAGTCATGCAAGGATGGGCTAGTGAATTGCTACAGGAACATTTAGAGTTGTGGTTTGCGTACCTGTGCATTTAATGACTAGTAAGACAAGCATTATAATGTGAAGGAACCAAGACGTTCACAGGAGAGCGGCAGAGAATTTTACAACAGCATTGAAAAGCTCTGCAGGTTAGGAAATGCAGTCTGACAAGGAAGAACACTCACACTGTCATACAACTCCAGTGGTCTTAGCAACCTGAAATTTTATTTAAATCATGAAAATAGCAATAATATTTGAGCTCAATGGTGTGATTTATTATGTGCCACTCTGTAAAGGGAAATTACAACAATATTTGAGCGAAGCAATTGAGGGGTTGTCTTATTGCAAAATAAATGAAGGGGAGCAGTTAGTCTCAAGCATGAAAAGGAAATAGAAGTACCCATTGCCTTTATACCCATTCTCAATTACTTTATTCTGATGCAACGTGTGGTAGCAAGCATGCATTACAAGTAATATACAACGTCAGAAGGTTGATGTTCTTTAGGTAAGTGGGAGATAAAGGTGGAATGGTTGGTAGGCTTAAAGTAGAACCACGGCCGGTGCACTTTGGTGTTTTGCTCCCTTCCTGCTTGCATAGTTGCATGTCTTCTCCATTGGTATGTGAAGACACAGGCTTGCTGGCTTGTTGTGGTCTAATTTTTATGGAGAGTTTGATCATGAATTAAGAGGTTTACAAGGAGTTATAGTCTTAACAGACGACTTTTTTATTCATAGGGTGAGATGTGTTTGTGATCTTCTAATTTCGTTGCATGCTTATTTTTAGCCAATTGGCTTAATAGTAATCGGAAAAAGGAGGCCTGCAATTCTAAGTGTCGGAGGACTTCTTGGTGGGGGTACTTCAATTCCCGATACCATCTTCGCCAAAGTGAAGCTTTTCTCGATCTCCATTTTATCGACAACCCGGAGTTCTTTGATCTTGAAAGCTTCCCAAACTCCTGCAAAGTTCAATAGTGATGGGAACTTGATTCATGAAACTTTCAAAGAAATTAAGGACACGCTTGGTATGTGAGGATTCTTCGGTGAAATTTGTGGAACATAAGACTGGGAAGTCATATTGAAGATTAAGATCGAAAGTTGCAGTTCGCAACTCTAATCGGGTATGACGACATTACAATTGGAGTAATTTATTGTTTTCGCTGCAAATATAATTTGAAAATAAACAAATGCGGAGTATGTCATAAGTTTACATGAAGTTAACTTACTAATTGAATGTTTGGTGTGTCGTCCATCTTCTTTATTTTGATACGATTCACTGTCCTAAAAAATAATTCAAAAATAAAAACTCATTTACCTCAAAAACTAAGAATTTAGAGAGACCTTCCAAAACGTTGTACTTTAGAAAACAATAAAACAAACGATACAGACCCAAAAAAAGGATAATATTCAACATATCGCAAGTTAGCTTGTTTCAAATTTATGCCTTGTCGAGTATATTCTTGTTATACTATGAGAGAAAAAAGTTGATAATTGATTATCAATATATTACAAGTAACTTTCCTGGAGAATTTTTTTTTTTTATATGGGGCTTTTCGAATTAATATGTAGTTGTATGTGACTGAGATTGTAGGTGTTGTTTATCAAAGGAATCCCCTTCTCAAATGTATGAGAGCATTGGCAACCGAGAGACACGCGTGGTAGTGGTGGGGTCCGTGAGTGACACGCGTGGAGGGAAGCAGCTGGCAGCCAGGAAAACGGGGGGGTGCAACGTGTGGGAGAACGCCTGTGCTTGCTTCCCCGCGTTTCCTTTTTTTGTCGGTTTGTGGCATGAAACGACGAGTTTTGCTGGGGCAGGCAAAGGGCGACGGTGCGTTTTGATGCGGGGCTGGGCCAAAAAAAAGAAGGCCACGTCAGATGTTGGTGCTGGGCTGTATGCTCGGTTTTTTGGGCCAGAACTAGCCGTTGGACATTGGGCATGGTGTCCAACGGCTATTTTGGCCATGAAATTTTTTTTTTCCATTAATTTTATGCTCTATAAATATATGTGAGTCAAATGTTGAAAATATTATCTCAATTTCACTCTCTCTCCCATTTATAATTTGTCATTGCTGAATTAATTTTGAGTTGTGTGAGTGTTGAAAGAAGTTGAAGTTCCAAGAGGAAAAACATTGTGTAAGTAATTATTTTTATGTAATTATATTTAGTTGTTTGAAGTAAATATTTTGACTTATAAATTTGAACTAATAAATTTTTATTTGTGACTTTTTGTAGAATTTGTTTGGAGCTACTCTCACAAAGTTGAAGATTCAAGATTGAAGTGAAGTGAAGAAAATTGTAAGAAAAATTTAGTGTGTGAATTTAATATTTTTTTGAAATTAAGTGTGTAATTGAAAGTATTCATGTGTTTCACAAAAGTAAAATTAGATATGTATGGATGTTTAATATTCTAGAAATTAGAGGAAGATGTTTAGAATTAAAATATAAATGTAAACTAGAGATTACATATATGTGCGACAAATTAAATATGACAACATCGTTAGTGTAGAATATGTGCAATTTGGCATTTAGTTGAAATTAAGTATTTTTTGTATGAAATAGAAATTAGAAGATGATATTAATTTTGTAATGGGTAGAATGTGAAATTTGAGTATGTTAGAAATTTATGAAATTCGAACTTAAGATATTCGAAATTAAATGGTAGTAGTAAGTATTTTTTGTTAATTTCTAAAAGTTGTTAGAAATTAAGGGTATGGTAGGAAATATGTAAGAGTATTTGTTGTGAGTAATTTCTAATTGATAAGATTGATGTAATTGTAAAATATGTTAGGATATGAAGTATTTAAATATTTGTTACTTAGAATTTAATCGCTTGATGACAAAAAAATAATTTACTTTTTTCTTTATAAAAATATGGTAGAAATCAAGTGTGTGCTTTTATTTTTGTAAAACATGTAATTGTAAAATATGTTAGAATATGAAGCACTTCAATATTTACTTAGAAATGTAATTTGTTCTTGTTTACAATATGGTTTGCTCTTTTTAAAAATGCTACTACAAATGAAGTGTGTGCTATTAAAAAAAAAAACATTTGGTTGGTAAGAAATATGTAAGAATATGTTTTTTGTTCATCTTTTACAACATGATATGTAAGAAACGTAAAGTTGGTATGTTTAGAAATTAGAATTTAAGTATGTGTTACTTAGAATTCAAATGCATGATTACTATTTTTTGTTCTTCTTTTACAACATGATAGAAAATTAGTGTATAAATTGTTTTTATTTTTTGGTTAAAAAATATTGGTAGGGTAAGAATTCAAATATTTATTAAATGCTTGATTTGAGAAATTAATTTCGTTGTTATTTACCCAATGTTAGAAGTTGAATGTGTGAATGTGAGAAATTAATATGGTTTGTAATCATTGGAAATATGTTACAAATTATGTGTGTGAGTAGAATTGAGTAAAAGTAAGCACGTATGGAAATTACAATTCAAATGTTTCGAAATTTGTATGGTTTGTTAGTTTTGAAAATATATTAGAAATTATGTGTGTGATTAGAAATGTGTAAAAGTTAGCATGTTTAGAAATTAGAATTCAAATGTTTACAAATTAGAATTTAGAATATTTTATGTTGTTTTGTAAAATATGTGAGAAATTAAGTGTGTCAATGTTTTTTTTTTCCATAAATTGGTAGGTGTGCACTATAAAATGGATCCCAATCACCCACAATCTTTCATGAATTCACAACAGGATGTCGCGAACAACATGAATATTGTCCCAAATCCTCCTAATTGGTAATACCATCCACAATACCCTCAACAATACCTACATATGCAATATCCTCAACCACCACCACCAAACTTTCCCCTCCAAGGCCACCATTCCCCCCAATTCCAAATTTCAATTACGGTTCAATGCCTCCGCCTTATCAGCTACCCCCACCTAATAATACGACCTCATCAACACCCCGTCCTCCACCCAACCCCACCCACAATGAGGGTGTGGGCGTGACTTCCAAGTGGACATTAAAAGAAGATCGCCGCTTGGTGACATCATGGATCAATGTCAGCACCAACCCCCTTATTGGGGCTGACCAAAAGAAAACGGGGTTCTGGACAAAGATCGCAAGTACGTACAACCAGCACGCTCCCGATGGAGCTGCAAAGCGATCAGCGAAAGTTTGCAACGCCCGTTGGAACCGAGCAGCTCCACTTGTGTCGAAGTGGGCCGCTTGTGTGGGCCAGGCTTATCGGGCGAACCCAAGTGGGGCGAATGAGGATGATATTATGCAGAAAGCCCAAGATCTATAAGTTGATATGGTGGGCAAACCGTTCGACTTGATGCATTGGTGGTGCTATTAAAGGTCCAACCGAAATGGGAGGTCAATTGCGATCAATCTGCAGATGTGGCCACTAAACGCTTGAGGATCAATGAGGTGGGCCGGTACTCTGAGAGTGAGACATCCGGCTCACCCAGCAACCCCGACACACCAACAACTCCTGCTAGTGAAGATACACCAACAGAGGAAGTTGGTGGACTGCTCCACCCCATTGGAAGAAAAGCCGCCAAAAGAAAGGCGAAAATGAGAGCGCAGGACTTGGCGGTTGATGTTGTCACGAAGGAGATATCCACCATGGGGACAACAAATGTGAAGAACAGCGTCATGTGGGAAAGATATGTCATCGCCCAAGAAAAGAAGGCGAAGGCCGCTAAGGTGAAGGCAGAAGCAGCTAAGAGAGCTGTTGAACTAATAGACTCTCATCAGTACCTCCAACGAATGAAGTATGAGGACAAGATATTGAGAATGGACATTGCTAAGATGTGTCCGAAGGATCAAGCGCGATATGGTCCACTTCAGGAAGAAATTAGGAGCTGATATCGCCAAACATCGCCTTCATCTAATGCTAGCCCTTCTTTAGATTGACACCCATGTCTGGGGAATATTATCTTCTTTACCGTGTACTGTTGTTGTTCTTTCTTTTCGAAAGTGTTTGTTGTAATTGAACTGCTTTCTGTTGTGGAATGAAATGTGTACTTTTATTTTAATGAGTTCAATTGTAATTTCACATCACAATGTTAGATATTAAATGTGTTGGATTGTAGCTAAGATGTTTAATTTCATTTTAATTAGTTCAATTTTAATATTTCACTTTCAACTACGATGCTCTCTTAATTTGCTATATTAATATGTGAATTTCACTAACATTTGGATACCTGTGTCACATGTACAACAAAATGAGTGACTCCTCTTCTTCATCTTCCACAGAATTAATAGATAGTCTCAACTTCATACTGGAGCCATCCTCTTCTAGTGATGACTCATCGATACTTGAAACTATTCTCGACAATCAATCTCACGTGGAGTCATTGCAGTTAGCTCTGAAACTTACACAAGAGAGACAAGCTTCAGCATCCCGACGCCCAAGAAAGAAAAAAAGATTCATTCGGAGGGATCGAGAAGATGCACACGATCGCCTCCACAGAGACTACGTTGCAGATAATTCCATTTACAATGAAACCCATTTTCGGCGTAGATTTCGGATGCGGAAACACCTGTTCCTCTGCATTGTTGACGCCCTTAGTAGTCGATTTGAGTACTTCCAGTTGTGGTACGACGGTATTGGTAGGCGTGGGTTGTCGCCGCTCACCAAATGCACCGCAGCGATGCGTATGCTCGCCTATGAGGTAGCGGTAGATTGTGTCGATGAGTACTTGAAGATTGGAGGAAGCACGGCTATGGAGTGCATGAAAAACTTTGCTGCCAGTGTCATTCAAGTGTTTGGGGACGAGTATTTGAGGAAACCAATGCAAGCTGATGTTGATCGACTGTTGCAAGTTGCAGAGGCACGTGATTTCCCCGGTATGTTAGGGAGTATAGATTGTATGCATTGGGAATGGAAGAACTACCCATCGGCTTGGAAAGGAATGTTCGCGAAAGGGATTTACAGAGTCCCCACCTTGATTCTTGAAGCCGTTGCTTCATATGACCTCTGGATATGGCACGCCTTCTTTAGGTGCCCGGGTAGCCTCAACGACTTAAATGTTCTTCACCGATCAGATGTTTTCCAAGAGCTGTATGAGGGTCGGGCTCCAAAATGTGAGTACGTCGTCAACGCTTGTGAGTACAATATTGGGTACTTCTTATCCGATGGTATTTATCCAAGATGGGCAACATTCGTGAAAACTATCCCTCTTCCCTAAGGACCCAAGGCAAGATTGTTCGCCGAACGTCAGGAGTCTGTTAGGAAGGATGTGGAAGGAGCATTTGGGGTTCTACAGGCCTGGTTCGCTATCATTCGCGGTCCCGCTCGAAATATGGACAAAGGTGAGTTGGGTATAATAATGAAGGCATGTGTTATACTTCATAACATGATCGTCGAGGACGAACGAGATTCATATGACCTTGCTTTCGACTACGATGATATTGAGGACAACACTCCGCAACCAAATGTCCAACAGGGCCATCATCCGTGCTATGCTACCTATCTCCGTCGAGTAGCACAAATTCATGACCCAGCACTACATGCACGTCTCCAATCAGACCTTATCAAGGAAATATGGAATCGACATAGGACGCGACAAAGCTCACAACCATAGCTGTTATGGGTTATTCGTCATTCACTTGTGTTGTATGTTTTCTTCGTCATCTAAATTAGTGTTTTAATTATGGAAAACTCGGGTTGTAATTTTCTTCAATGTCAATCATCATATTTGTGCCTGTATTAATTGAATTCTACGTTATATTCCGTTTGCTTTCAATCGTTCAACCACTACAACTTTAACTCATCAATTTTTAGATACTTCAAAATAAATTAATAGATTTTCCGGAAACATAAATTACATATTTTTTCATTTGGGAAATTAAATTTATTTTTAACTTATACAAAACCCAATATGCAAAAATAAATTTGATAACATAAATCAAATAAGATACGTTTAGTTGTGGGCTCCATCAACAAATATTAAATCATTTATGGTGAAATGAGTTCCATTGGCTGGGAAAATGAAGGAATGCAAGTTCCAGAACTGTGGAACTCATGCTGACATGGTATGCCAGAATTCCACAAACTGGAACTCCCATTGGGAGTGCTCGCTGATAAGAGCCAAGTTGACCAAACGTGCCATTTCTTAACCAAAAACAGAGAGGGATTAAGGGGGGGAATTTTCAAAGGGACAAAAAAGAAGAAAGATGTGACGCCGCATTTCAATGACAATCAAGATTCGCACTGCTGTATAAACAAGGAATTTCCGAACATTTCACACTGATATCTGATAAACCACAAGCTAAACAGACATTCAACTTGATTTGAGTCAAAAACTGAACACAAGATCACTTTTATTCTTCTTCCAAATGGAAGATATGTATGTCCAAGGTGTTTTTGATTCTTCCATATGCACTCAACTACTGCAAGCCAATTACACAATGAATACCTTTAAGAATGATACTGATGTTCAACATTGGCCTTTGAGCCGAAGTGTGAATGCCTGCAATGCTAAAAGAACTGTTTTGATCTGTTCTTTGACAGCTTCATCAATTAAGTTCCCATCGCTATCAAACTTTGCAGGGGGCTGGAATGCGTTCAACAAAAATTCCGGTTTGTTGATAAAATGAAGATCCTGATAAATTGCAATTTGTCGAAGATGGCATTGAGCTCGTGCCCCACCCGCACTTCCTGCAGCACTTAGAATTGCAGCTGGCTTATCTACCCAAGCATTTGGCGGTCTAGATGCCCAGTCAAGTGCATTCTTCAAAGCAGCTGAAAACAGCAATGCATACTTGAGCTCAAGTGAAAGATGCAGTCATCAGAATATTGGCAAAATAGCATGAACGCTGCCAAAACTGTGTTCTATAGATATGCTCCTCGGCCAAAGGATAGTTACTAGACAAATGGTATCAATGTCAGCTTGGCGAAATTCCTTTGCCAAATTATTATGTGAACTGACTCAGATGGATTCTCTGATTAGGTTAAACACAGCAGTGAAAAAGCGAAAAATTAGAAGTTTGCCAGTTGGTAGAGCCTGTTAGACAAATGCTCTGAAAGAAGCGAAATTTTTCATAAGTTTATAACAGAAAGCCAGTATTGTAATGCTAATACCCACATCATCGGTACATGCACTTTTTTTTTAAAAAAAAAAGAAACAGAAAAAAAGAGATGTGAGAGCTGATTACAAAAAAGACCACAGATGGGAAATGCGAGTGCAAGGAATAAGATATAAAAAAATAAAATTGCTATATGCAAAATTCTGTATCCAAGAGTTTCGGGGCCATTGATAGAAACTACCTCAAGGTATTCAGGGATACAGAACACCTTCCCAAGGGAGTTATACAAACTGACTTTTACTCAATGACCAGAATATCTAGGAGCCAAAATAGACATACCCACACTCACTTGAAAGAGTGTGCATGGTAAAGACTAAAGACCTTGCACTAGGTTTTCCAATAATACATCATCTTCTTGTCCCATACTAGAAGTGTGCTACATAAGGAATTTTGAACACCCGAACTCCTAAGTGTGCTGGAAAATTGAAATTTATGTTGGAAACTTGGAACGTTGCAAAGAAATACAAGGACATTTACTTTGCAACCAACAACCACTACCCGCAGTGACCTCACTTTTGACGAGGTCCAAGGGAGACATTTGTTTTCTCAGACATGAATAATGTTAAAAGTTTCATCCGTGAACTTCAAATAAGCAGATTTTATTGGTCAACATCTTTTTACAATTAAGTTAATTTAACAACAATATTACATCCCTGAATTTCCTTTTGAATTGCTTAAAAGTCCAACAGCCAAGATCTTCAGGTCCAAATTACTTTGGAATGGGAGGGGTAAAAACAACATGCAAAGCATGAAATGATCAATCAAAAAAGGGAATGGGAGTACTTCCATGCATATTACTCAGGAGAGAATATACATGGCTATCAGGAAGGTTGCTAAGACAAAATATTGCTGTATAACAAGGACAATTTAGCAAAATAATGCTGTAAAACAAGGAAAATAGTGTGACTCTGGTGGCTAATACCACTTGTTATGAACTACAGTGGAACTGAAAGCAGTTTCAGAAATTCTCATGAGAATATTTTATGTGCAGCACTAACATATTTGAAAGAATCAATTATTTATGCAAGACTTGCAAGTCCGGAACAGCTTGAGAGGAACTGCAACACAGGCATTCAAAGTTCAAGTCCCCAATCTAAGTAGTTAAGTCAAATGTATTCTTGCAGAGCTTGTCAATACTGTCGAAAGCTCAGTTCAGTTCACAGAAATCCCACATTTGAGCTGCAGAAAGAGAAGCTAAGGCTAGTTATGGTTGTAATAAGTTTAGATGGCTGCTTCAAAGCAGCTCAAGCCAGCACGAAACGTACAATTATTCCACAAGATTATCTCGAATTTCAGTTATTTGCCTGAAAGGTGAACCTTTTGGTTTCACAAGTCTAGTAGCTGTACATAGTTCAATTTGCTGACCTCTTCTGGTGGTTCAAGTGGTTGGGGTTTCTAGCATCTCATAGATATGACCCAATCTGTAATCGTTTGCACAAAAAGGTGTAACCTACCACATGGATTTTAAAAAGATGGTTAAGTCGTGATTCAGCACAATAATGCCATCAAATTCAACTTTTCATCTTGGTCATAGCTACATAGTAACTATACAATGCTTCCTTACAATGGAAAGAGTAAAGAAGCCCGTAACCATACAAGAATTATTTAGGCCCTGTTTGGTAAACAACTGTTAGCTGTTATCTATTTGTGTTAGCTGTTAGCTGTATGAATTAGCTGTTTATAATTTATATTAGCTGTTTGAATTAGTTATTTTTAGAAAAAGTGTTTAATAAATACTAGTTGTTTCAAAAAAATATGCAGGTAAATTTTCATTTATGCCTTTATTTATGAATTAGTTTTTAATGAGATCTCTGTAATTCTTCCAAACTTATGGACAATTATATCATTTCCACAAAAAACTCTTATCAAAAGGCTAATAGGAATAACTTTTACAAAAAAAGCTTTTTGAAACCAAACATCTATTGCAAACAGCTCTTTATCAAATACCTATTAGCTATTTGACATAGTCAAAATAGCTAAAATCCTGCCAAATAGCTATTTTTTCTTGAATAGCTGTTGTTACCAAACACTTCCTTAATCACGCGGAAGAAAGTGAACCTATATTTCGTTAATCTGAAATGCTAATGGACTTAAATTCTGTAGTACATTCCAAAATCAAAATATTTTGACCCTGGAAAGACGCGGCTGCTCAATCAGCTGGAATTCCTCCCAGAAATCAGAAAGGAAAACGTAACATGCTCAATATTATGTACTGCTAAGCCAGATATCCACAATACAGCAAGTCAACAATTCATGATTTCTTCCACACCACACATTCAACACATTCTCGAATTGCCATTTGAAGGCTTAAACAAACTAGATTTCCAGCAAGTACAGGGTGATAGAGAGCGCTTACGAGTTACTGAGTAATTGTACTCGGGACAACCAAAGAGAACCGCATCAGCTCCTCGAATCTTCTGGCGAAACGCTTCCACAACTGGCGGATACGTACCGTCGACCTCGAGATCGGTGTTAATCATCGGCAATGGCGCAATTTCGACGTACTCAATCTTCAGACCTTGGATTGATTCCAAGCATAACTCCGTCGCTAATTCAAAACAGAAATCGCACCGAATTCAAATCAATCATACAAATATCATCTCAAATTCTGAAATCACAATACATACACAGTACATTCTAGAGCGAGAGGAAAGGGTGAGAAAATTGAACCAGCTCGAAGAAGGCCGCGGTTGTAGGAACCCTTCCGAAGGGAGCCGCAGATGGCAACGACGTTGATCCCTGCTTTCGCTGCTGCTGCCTCCATTCTCTCTGCTCTCTCTCTTTCGCTCTCTACCTTCCACCTTCTCTGCCCATCTCTTCCTGTAATTTTAAGCTTTATTTATCGGTAGATGCTTTTGAGCGGTCAAGGATAGGGTGCGGTCACGCTCATTACGTGTGATTGATGTCGAATTCGCCAGCCGCCAGATACTCTGTACATTTTGACCAGCCGCCAGAGAATCTGTACAGTTTTACTAAGGCGCAGTTCGTGGAAAATAATGGGCGCGGAATGAGTGAGGGTGAAAAAGGGAAAAAAAAGTAGTGGGTGAGTATAGTATTTTTTTTAAGTATGGAAAAGAGTGGGTGAGTGTAGGTGAAAGTTGAATGTAATTAAATGAATTTGAAGTATTGGTTATTAATATTTTTTTATTTTATAATATAATAATTTTATTGTGATAGTAATTAATGATGATGAAATTTTTTTATTCTTTTTTGTTCTTTTTTATTTTGTTTATTTTGTTTATTTTTGTATTTTTTATTTTATTTTTTATTTTTTATTTTTATTTTTTATTTTTTATTTTTCTTAAATTTTTTATTTTTTAATTTTTATTTTTATTTTTCTTAAATTTTTAAAAATTTTTAGTTTTAATTTTTATTTTTTTATTTAACTTTAATGTGTAAGTCAGTCATTAAATCAATAGACCGATTAGTTCACTAAAATGACTACTCAGTTTATTCCAAACATTAAAGAGAACGTTAGAAGCTTACAAACCAATGAGATTTGGTGAGTTGAATGGGGAAAAGATGCTAAGAAGAGATGAGGAAGTGAAAACGAAAAAATTTTGAACAAATGAAACAGAAAGTATTTTATTTTTATTTTAATTTTAAATTTTTTTAAAAAAAGTTAGAGCCAGCGGGTCAAAACTTTATCCAAGCCCGACCCTCATCATAGTCGGGTACCCTCAATTTGAAGATTGGAGCGGGTCGGAGATAAAAGAGGCTGACCCTGACCCTCATTTTTGAAGGTCGGGTTGGGCGGGTCCCCGACCCTTTGATCAGGTCTAATTTAAATGCATAGTAAATTTGTAATTATTAAAACAAAATAAAAGGTGTTAAGAGATTAATGTACATAATAGTTACATACACTAAAATTAATTAATGTACATAATAAGACTAAAATTAACTTTTCAAGATCCATCTCATTAAATATATATTGAGAGCACAACTTCAAAACCCAAAAATAAATACATATATATAATTACTATAATTTCAGATTATTATTTTGTATAACTTTTGGTTTAAAAGGTTTCCGCCGATTGAAAAAAAAGGGGCCAGAGCAAGCCAGTGTCACAGTGCACAAAGGCAATGTTTTTCAAACTTTCGTGCATGCGTTTTAGTTCCATAGTGTATATCCCATCTGTACTTGTTACATTATCCAACCACCAATAGATTATTTGGTTCATCGATGTTTGAATTTAAAATTAACAATTGAATTACTAAATTGTATATAATATAGTGTAGGGATGTTAATGTATTTTTACAACTTGTAGTTTCACTATAAATATACTGTCAGGCTCCCAAGGCTGGGTGAGTTGTTCATTTATTCACATGGTATCAGAGTAGTTTCGCTCCTAAACCTAAAACCCTAGGGCCGGCTCCTTCCTCTCTTGCTTTTCTTCCTCAACAAGCCGACTCCCAAAAACCTTAATTTTTCTCCTCGCTCTCGTCGACTCTCATGGTAGCCTCCACCGCCGCTTCCACCATAGCCTACATCGCCCGGCAGCCACACAACCCGCCTCCCTCTATTCTATGTGTGCTTGTTGCCCCCCTCGAGTTGCACGACGTCCCTATCATCGCCCATGGTGAGGCTGTCCCCTTCTCCTTTCTCCCTCAGACGACGCCCCTAGTTCCGACCAGCACCACCTCCCTCCTGCCGATATTCAGGTAGCATCTGTTTTTTGCGGCAGGTATCGCTTCTTCTGCACTGATTCCGCCCTTCTCCGCCACTGGCTTGCCGTGGGGTTCGCTACCACCTCCTGGGCAGCCCCCTTCGTAGGTCAGTGGCTGGGCTTGGTCGCTCCCTCTGTCAGCCGCGGCCTCCTTTCTGGCGATGCACAGCGAGGCTACCTTTCCTCGTCTTGTTAACCCCATCACCCTGCCTCACAAGTCCTTCGGTTTCTCAACCACCCGGGGGTTGGATGGTGCATGGGTTTCCTAGCCCAATAGTGGGGGCCTTCCTCTCCTCCCGGCATCACTTTGGACTGTTAATATCACTAATTATGTGACCACTGTTTTGTCATCGGAGACTCGGTTCACTTCCTTTGTCATTATGCGTCAGTTACAGGGCATGCTTGATGGGACTATTCCCTGCCCATCCCCGACTATCTTAGTTGCCCCTGGTGTACATAAACCTAATTCAGCATATTCTTAGTGGCTTCGGGTTGATCAGTTACTTCGAGATTGGATCTTCGCCACTATCTCTAAGGAGACCCTCTATGAGGTGCGTAACATATCACATGCCTTACCCATCTGGCAACACCTTGCCTCTCGCTTCAACACCGCTAGTTTGGCTGGGACATTAGATCTTAAATATATGCTCACAAGTGTCTCAAAAGGAACTGATCAATCTATGGAAGATTATTTGTGTCACATTAAAACTCTTGCTGATTCTCGTGCTGCTATCCAGAGTCTCGTCTCAGATCTCGAGTTGATTCAGTTTACAACCTCTAGTTTACCTCCTGACTATCATACTTTTGCCACTACCTACTCCATGATACCTGGTAGTCATACATTTGATGATTTACGATCTAAACTGATTTTCTATTAGCAACGCCTAAAATTTCAGCAAAATAGAGATGTTCCTGTGCATCAGGCACTTGTTAGCATCGTGAGCTCTAATGGCTCTAATTCAGGGGGCTGTTCTCGCAATCAGAACAATAACAGTGGAAAAGGTAGAATAACGGTGGACGTCGGAACCGGAACAACAAAGGCTGTAAGCAAAAAAGTGGCAACAAAAATTCCAACAACAATAGTTCCCGACAGAATGATTCGTCTCATAGGAGCATGCCTATTGTTATCGTATCTGGTAGTTCAGATGTTTCATTGTCATTTACTTCTTGCACTTCTAATTTGGGTATTTACTCTTTGCCTACAGGCACAAATAAGTCAAAAGGGATACTAGGGTCCCATCCCAATATCATTTGTCAAATCTATCATGCCCTAGGTCATTCTGTTGATGCTTGTCCTAGCTGCTACCAACCTCCCCCACAATCAGTGCTTTCGGCCTATGCTACCTTCAATTCTGTCGATACTGGGGAACAACTTTGGTATCCAGACTCTGCTGCTGCCTCTCATATGACACCTGACGACGATAAGCTACTCTCTAAATCTCTTTACTCTGGGACGAGTCTTATTAAGGTTAGAAATGGAACCTTGCTGCCTATTAAAGACATTGGTCATAGTTCTATGTTGACTCCATTTAAGCCATTGCATCTTTCCTGTGTCCTTCGTGTTCCTCAACTTAGCCATAACCTATTATCTGTTCGCCAACTGTGTCGTGACAACAAATGCAGTGTGATTTTCAACTTTGATTCTGTTTGTTTCAAGGACAACACCACGGGTGATGTCCTTTTGCAGGGTCCCTAATGTTGGCAATGTCTATCCAGTTTCCCTTCCTCTTGAATGATTGTTGGTTCATGCTAATCTTGCATTCAGCTCTTCGGCAGAACACTGGCATCACCGCTTGGGTCATTATGGAGCCCGGATTCTTGTTGTTTTAAAGAAAATAATGTTTTGACGATTTCTACTGCTTTCGATGATAATTATACGACTTGTCGTTTAGCCAACTCTCATAAACTTCCTTTTAATTTAATTGAACATCATACTTATTCCCCACTTGAATTGATTCATTCTGATGTATGACAATCATCTGTCTTATCTCATCAAGGTTTTAAGTACTATATCTTCTTTATTGATGATTTCTCTCACTTTACTTGGATTTATCCTCTAAAATGTAAATCAGAAGTTTATACTGTTTTTGGAGCATTCAAAACTTTGGTTGGAAATCCTTTTAACTGTAAAATTAAGATGTTTCAGAGTGAGGGGTAGGGAATTTGTTCAAATTGGTATGCATGACTTCTTCCTTAAACATGATATTTATTTTCACAAATCCTGCCTAAACACACAACAACAGAATGGGGTTGCCGAAAGGAAGCATATATGTCTTTTAGAAATGACTCGTTCCTTACTCATTGATGCCTCTGTTCTTGCCTCCTTTTGGTTGGATGCCTTGTATACTGCGGTTTTTACCATTAACAGGCTTTCTACCCCTGTTCTGCATGACAAGTCGCCTTATGAGGTCTTATTTGCAAGCGTTCCTGATTACAAATTTTTAAAACCCTTTCGGTTGTGCTGTTGGCCCCACTTATCCTCTGCAAATAAGTTATCTTATTGGTATGTGTCTTGTGTTTTCTTGGGTTATGCCCCTCATTATAAAGGGTATCATTGCTTTGATTCAATCAAATTTTTTTTTTATATAAGTCATCATGTCCCTTTCTATGAAAATGATTTCCCCTTCACCACACTTTCATCTCAGGCTCCACCCACTGGTTTGGCTTCTTCCTTTAATTTGGATGAAATCTTGAGTCTTACTCCCATTGCGAACATTGTCACATGCCCTTCTTCGTCCCCTATTCCTCGATGGTGCCTCGACCTACCCCTCAGTCTCTGCACCCTTCGGTAACCCTGCCCCCTTCCAGCCACCCCTTTGTATTCCTTGCGTGGCTGCCTCCTCTCCCGCCCAATCCTCTTCCCTACCAGAACCCCCACCACCCAAACCCTGCAGCTCCTCCTTTCTACCCAATACTTACAGTATGCAAAATAGATCTAAGTCTGCTATCTCCAAAACCAAGAGTCTAGTTTTTCTGTCTATATCCCTTGCTGAACCTGAACTTACTTCCTTCACCCAAGTAAAACATTCTCATTGGAAAGAAGCAATGGTTAGGGAGTCTAATGCTTTACTGGCTAAGGGCACATGGGACTTGGTTCCTCCCCGCCCTTCACAGAACTTAGTAGGGAGTAAATGGATTTATTGGGTAAAAATGTTCAGTTCATATTTTTTAATTTAGGGTCTATCTATTGATCAATCAATCAATCTATCTAATTATACTTAAATTTGAGTGAAGTTAGTGTGTGTGTGTGTGTGTGTGTGTATATATATATACATGCACAACCGATTGAGCCTTTATCTCATGAATCATCAATGGGCCATCATCACTGGAGGAAGGGGGAATAGGTAGAATGATGATTCATAAGTTTAAGTGATGACATGGCAATTTTCTGTTGATTACATCTTACGAATGATAATTTACTGGCAACGTTCAAAAAGTGGGTGTAATATAATAAATATTTTAATTGTCAAAACTTAATGGGGATAAGTCAAGCAGATGGGAGAATAAGAAAAGTTATATGTATTAATTTAGTACCTTGAATATCATTGAGTTGCTCAATATAACACATTCCATAATATGACAAGCACCGGAATGCATGATAATTAAAAGCCATAATCACACATCCACACTCTCTATGCACTCAAGATTGAAGGAATGAGCAAATCTCAAGCTATCAAATATTTGCAACCTTAACCATAGACCTCAAAATCCCCTTATCTTGAGGTACGTCTTTCGCTAATTCCAAATTATTCAAATCTTGTCTAATCAGTTTGATTAATGTCTGCTTCTACCCCTTTTGCACCCTGGCCTTTTCATATCTCCTCACTAGTGCATCCATACTTCTTCTCCTTGTATGGCTGGGACCATCCAAGTCTAGCCTCTCTCATCGTATCCTCTATTGATGTCACTCCTACTTTATCTCTAATAATTGATAATGTGTTGGTAGCCCTAGAAGCTTTCCACACTATGAAATCCAGGTCCAAAGGGGGGATAATGGCAGTTAAATTGGATATGAATAAAACCTATGATAAGGTTGAGTGTAACTTTTTACAGGCTTTGCTTCTCAAAATTGGTTGTGCTCCATCCAGGGTGCAAGTTATCATGAAATGTATCTCTTCGGTGTTTTGTTCCTTTATTATTAATGGGATAGTTTGTGAAAACGTGGTTTCCAATAGAGGTCTCAGACAAAGGGATCCCATTTCACCCTACCTCTTCATTCTTACTGCAGAAGCCTGTTTAGGTCTCATATCCAAAAGCGGTTTCAAAAGGCCATGTTCATGTTGCTAGAGCCAGCATGCATGACCTAAAATTTTTCACCTATTATTATTTTTTTTTTTTGCTGATGACAGTTTACTTTGTAAAGAGCTACACGACAGGAAAATTCTCAACCAATATGAAGAAGCATCAGGCCAAAAAGTTAATTTTGATAAGTTGAAGGTTTCTTTCAACAAGGGATTGTTAGCACTAAGAGGAAGTAATTATCAAATCTTTTAAGTGTGAGACTTGTAAAGAAGCATCAAAATATTTGGGAGCTCCCTCTATTGTGAGTCACAGCAAGAAGGAGGTGTTCAGTGCCTTTAAAGATCGATTGTTGGAAAAGTTGAAACTGTGGAAAGAAAATTTTCTCTCCACTGCAAGGAAGGAGGTTCTTTAAATCAATCATTCAGGCCATGATAACTTATCTAATGAGTATTTTTAAGCTCTAGGCAAATATTGTTGAGGAGATACATTGATTGTGTGCTAGTTTTTGGTGGGGGTCGGTGAATGATAAGAGAAAAATCCATTGGAAAGTGTGAGAAGATCTTTGTAAGCCTAAGTATCTAGGTAGGATAGGTTTTACTAGGATCGATATCTTCAATAGTTTCTTGGCTAAACATGGGTAGAGAATTCTTCTAGATGAGCACTCACCTCTTCCTAGAGTCTTCCAAGTTAGATATTTGCCTAAGGTAAATTTTATGGAGTTCGCTCTAGGCTATGCTCATAGTTACTCATGGCGTGAAGCGTGGTTTTTAAGGCCCTTCTTAAGAACATCATAATTTCCATTGCCTTGGGCTTGGCGAGTGTGTAACAGCGCATACATTACATTTAGGAAGATGCATGGCTAACTAATTAAGAGGGTAAATGTGCTACTACACTTAGGCAAGTGATGTTGGCATAACTACGATTAGTGAGCTAATCGATCATGAAATAACTAGTTGGAAAGTGAAGTTGCTAGAGCATGTGTTTAATGAGCATGATGAGAAGGTCATCCTTTCTATCGCACTTAGGTCAAGACTACCCAAGGATTAGAAGGTTTGGTAGCTCTTTAACAAAGGTATTGATCCTGGTAAATCTGCCTATTTATTCGGGAGCTTTATCAATCTTTAGGATTTTGAGAAAGATTGACTAATCATCTGGGACTCCAAGATCATACCAAAGGTTAAACAATTTTTGTTGGAAATGGTTTCCTGAAACTTTGGTACCAACTCCTTGTTAGCTTATCGCCATATTCTCAAAATAAAATTTGTGCATGCTATCAATATGACCGCTAGGATCAGTGGCATGCAATCTTTGAATGTGACATTATTAAGGATGCATGGGAAGAGCAAAAAGGCAAGGTTTTGAGTATTAGAAGGAATGAGCTCTCCTGGTGAGTTGATTGAGTTTTGACAAGAGCAACTTGAGCATAAGACTTTCCCAACATGTCTTACCTTGGGGTGGCAGATTTGGTTCAATCGGAATGGGCAAATTTTCAATGATAAACAAACTCCAGTTTGGTTGCTAGTCCAATGAGCTACTAGATTGGTTGAAGAGACTCTGTTGATCGAGGAGAATGAGAAGAAGCCATTAACCAAGGATAATGTTGCTACTGGTGTTGCATGGAAGGCTCCTTCTAGCGGTACCGTTAAAATTAGTGTTGATGCTTCAATTAAGTAGGAAAGATGGGTTGACAACTTGACACAAGAGTTGTGGCGAGGGATGAGAAGGGGGATGTGGTGATGGCAGCAGTTAGAAGAATCAAAGCTTTATAAGCACCTAGGATGACTGAGGCTCAGACGGCTCTTTACAGGATCCAATTGGTGTGAAAGTTTTATTTCCTAAAGATTATCTTGGAGTTAGATTGTTTGTCACTCATCTAGAGTTTGACTAAATCTATTTTTAATCTTAGTGAATTAGATTTAATTCTTGATGGACTTTTCTTTTTCAGTAGAAGTTTCTCGTTTTGACATTGGACACATGTTAAAAGATATGAGAACTCCGCAACCCATCACCTAATTGGGGAAGGATCTGGGCATGTTTGACTTGAGGTGTGTCTCATACCTATCTCATGTTTATGTACTCATGGATATTCTATCAATGAAGTAAACTACCTACTTACCCTATTAAAAAAAAAAGATTTAAATGCTATTATGAATAAAGAAATTTTGTAAATGAAAACTTTTGGTTTACAACTCAACCTCAATTTGCCAAGAATGAAACACTTGATTTGGCGCGGGAGGGTCAGGCATTGAAAGCCTAATTGACTTTGGCAAAAAGATTTCAAAACCCTACCAAAGCCCGGGCAACATTGGCCAGTATACGCGTTCCCACTCTCACTTTCTTCCTCCCCGCGCCTCATCATTGACGCCGCCGTAGCTGAAGCCTCCGGCCACCTCCGCCGCGCTTGCCGCGATCCTGTTCTCTCTCTTTCTCTCTCTCCCCCCTCCTCTTCCGTCTCCGTTCCATTGCGGTCTGTCGGCCCTCTTCGCGATTGCAAGATTGTGCGCCAGTTGAAACTTCGTCACCGGAAACCCATCATCGTCGAACTTCAGGTGAGATTTGATTTCTCTTTCTCTCTTGTCTTTTTATTTTTGGCTTCCTGGGGTCATATACGATGAGATTTTGGTTGATTTTTGAAGTTTAGTGTTGTCTTTTGGATTAGTCGCGATTAGGGTTTTTAATGTACGAATTCGTTGTTATATGTTCTGCGGACGGGTATGTTTAATTTGGGGTTGAATTTGTGCAAACGAATGACCGTTAGTTGAAAAATCAAGGGTGGCTCTTCTGAGCTTTTTGGGTCAGTTTTGTGGGTTTGTTGCGAACCGTGTTTCCGTTTTGGATCATTTAGGTTTAAACGATAGGTGAGTCTTGAATCGAGGGACTGACGCTGGTCCGCTGGATTGTTGTTTGAAGGTTTTATTTAAATTATTTGTTGTGCAGTTACAATACGATTGTTGAAGATAAATAGTGAAGTTATGCATTTGTCATGCACAGAACTACAACAGCTGGTGTTTAATATTTTTGTCATTAACCGACAATTGTGAAGCAGATAAATTTTCCGATGATGGGTTAAGCTCCTCCAATTTTTTGGTTAGAGATTTACATTAGAAAATGTGCCTGTTTATTTCCTAGCATATGTTGTTGTTTGGGATTTGTCTACTTTAAGGTGGGCTGTCCAATGAGAAGGTTTTTTTTTTTTTTTTTTTTTCATTGGTTGTTAGGCTTAGATTGTGTAGTGGAGTAAAACAAAATGTCTAGTAGACAAGCCTTTACTCAATTATGCTGTGTAGTCAGCAAGCAATGCCTTTTTCATCTGCAATCCAACCTCTTTGTAACTAAGGAGTAACTTTGCATGCATATGACGTTAGTTGGGTGACTATCAAACTTCATGGTTCCAATCCCTGCAACAAAAAATTATGGAATAAATATATGCTAGTTCGCTGCGATTTATATGATTTCTAATCAAAGGGAAATGATCTATGATGACTAAGGAAACTATTACCTTTTGCCCCCCTCGCCCGGGGCCAGGTCTAGCTTTGTCTGGGCCTAGAGGGTTCATTAGGCAGCTGGGAGGGGGGGTGTGACTGGGAGAGTGAGAAGAGAACCCTTGGAAGTGTTGGGATTCGAACCCTCGACCTTCTATGTCAAAAGTGAGTATGTTACAAGCGAGGCAGTTCCTATAGAATCATTGTAATTGTGGCCTGGTGGCACATGGTCAAAGATGGATTAATTTATATAACAAAAAGAAAAGTGTAATTTGTGGCTTTTCGGGTATGGGTTTTTTTTTTTGTGGTTCAGAGCCAAAGAATGTCTTCTCTGTGTTTGTTTATTTTTTCTGCAATAAGATCGATTCCCTACCTGCTACATTGATGAAAATAGCGGGGAAATTATATGTTTCTGTTTTTTATTGGATGTCTTCTTCATGGCGCTTGTGTTTCACAAGTAGGGAACTCATTCTTTTTTTCTGTATGCTCCTTTGTTATGCTATATTTAGTACCTGATTGATTAAATCAATGTTTTGGGTTCCATAGAGAACAACAGAGGCTGTTCACAAGGACAAGCTGATGATGGAGTCCTGGAGGGGATGTTTGGGCCATATGTCATAGAAGTAATCGCTGTTATCCCTGCAGCTTGAGCTACTTGGCAGCTGAAATAATCTGTCTTCCTTGAGTGTCTTGCTAAGTGCAAATAGAAGTAGGATGTCAAGTGAAGATGAAATTGTTATGCGAGATGTTACCCATGCTGGTATTGTAGTCAGTGACTGCATAAGTCGAGATGTTGCTGCCCGTCTTGATCTTGAAGAATCCTTAGAAGCCTCCAGATATACAAGTCATCCGTACACAACCCATCCTAAAGAGGTACTGTTTGTAACAGTTAAAAATACTTAACAGAATTATTGAGGATCAAGTTTTTCGAGCAACTATTACTTGGATTATTGATTTTTATTATTGTTTATGAGAATGCAAGTGATTGTCTTGGAACTGATTTGGTTTTATTCCAAATATTGCTATATCACTACGTAGATCAACTGAATTGGATGTGGTGGAACCTTAATACCTCCACACAATCATTGGCCTCCCTACATGTCCCAGTTTCCATTCAATTTGTTCTAGTTTGCTTGTGATACCCTTAGTTTTAAAAAGCGCGAAGCGCACTGAGGCGCATATGGTCCCAAGGCGCAAGGCGCACGCATCACGGATACGAGGCGCATTTCTATGCAAAAATGTTTAGAAGTCATTCGCATTTCACAGAGAATATTTTGTAGAAAAAAGTTCGATAAATGCATTAAAAAAGTGATTAGACATGATTATAACTACTAACACTCCAAATAAACTTAAGATATGTTATCTTATTATCATAGTTCCCCCAAGTACACACTTGTTATACAAGTATAGTTCACATTTTAGCTTCTAATGAATAAAAAGAAGAAAAAGGTACAGATAGGGCCAAGAAAACGAAGGAAAAGGGAGACAATATAGCCTTGCATCCTTGAGGCGCACCTCATCCCCTCTGAGGCGCGGACCTGGTAGCCTCATGCCGAGGCGCACCTAAGCATGCATCAGGTGGGCTTTTTTAATCTAAGGTGATACCCTTTTTGAAAGATGCGGTTTTGGTTTCAAAGAAAATCTCCTGGTTGACTAGTGTGGAGGGATGTATTTATTATTGTATTCTTGGATCTAGGACAGAGCTTGAGAAATTTATAAAGGCCCTGTTATTAGGACTGATTGCAGACAGTTTGGAAGCTGAGTGAACTCTTGTATGCAACAAGCTTTCTGTGACTTACTTGAGCTTAATGTAGTTGCACAACAATTGAGGCAATGTATAATTTTTAGGAAATAGAAAGATTGTCATCTTAAATTGCCACGAGTTTTTTTTTTTGTTTTTTAAAACATGTAAATGGAATTGTGCGGATTAGTGACTGAAGAATTTGGCTGCTTACAGAATCTTGGAAACGGCCGTGGTCTAGGGGCTTGGCGAGATCCCTCTCCAATGCCTTTTGTAATCCACTTATTTGGTCTCATTTAGTGAAAAAGTTTAACTTATGGGTTTGAAGAAAGAATTCCATGTACAATGCAAAGTTAGAAGTCGATTTCATTTGTGGTTTATACTCACGATGGCCCAAAGAATCAGCCGTTTGATAAGGGAGTTGAATAGGAGGAGCTACTAGTGAATTTACAAGAAAGTGTGAAAAGGAGATATCTTAGAAAGATATAAAACCACATTCGTAGCTAAGAAGGATTCCTTCAAGAATATTGAGCCAAACCCCTTCAGAGGTGATGGGAACATTTCCCTTAGGCACTTCTGCACCTGGAGCCCCCACAAGGTATGGGTCAAGATTCATTTGTATTTTAAATTTTAATATTTCTAGTAAGGATTTTGTAGTACTTGTTTATGTGCTTAATCTAGTTGTCATATAGGGGGTGTTTGGGTAGGGTTTCCCATACCATGTGTTTGGCTGGATTTTTAAGAGTATGGGCCTTGTTCTTCAAACTTAAGGGACTTGATCCCCCCCCCCCGGGGGGCAAAACACCAAAAAACTATCCACAGGGTTTAAGTCCCATTCCTGCCCACAATTAGCCTCCATTTTCAAAAAGAAAAGGAAAATAATAATGTTTACATTCCTTCACCTTCTCAGTTGTCTACCTTCAAGCCCACCAGGTGGCTGCCGCCACCATCATGGGAAGATCATCGGTACCCAACAGGCCATATACCAGGTTTGCCGAAAATCGACAGGGCCATGGGTTGAGCAAACCCCATGAATCTATTGACGACTGACATTTTTGGCGATCTGAAACCCTAGATCGATATGGTTGATTGAAAAAGGAGGGAACAATGATAAATTTAGGCACAGATATATGGATATAAGTGTTGTTGTCGATTTTCATGGTGAACAATAACTTTGAGAAGCATCACTGTGGGCTATAGAGATAAGGAGACAACTGCGTTGTTAAAGATGCTGCTGCACATATTGTTGTTTTTCTGGAGGCTGATAATTTACTTATGCATTGTCTTCCTGATAGTTGGTGTGCGGTTTTTCTTCTGGAGGGCGGAGGCTATGGGTTTGGAGTGAAACTTTCTTGTAAATGTTGTCCATTTCCTTTTCCCCCTTTTGGTTTTTACTTTCACTTTTGTGTTTAGTATACAAAATAGAGCATTAAAAGTGCATTTTATATTGTAAGTAATGTCAAGAAACTACTGGTGTCATCTGTTGGAAGGTTGCAAAAGTGCAGCACTGGTTTCAATTTACATTGTAATTGAATATTTCAGTTAGTCACTGATTGGCTTATGCGGCAAGGTTAATTTATATACATTGTCTGTATTAATTGATATATGAGACTTTTTCTGGCATTTCTCTGACTCTAACCATACATACCTAAGAGTTCCTTTTTTTGCATCATAGTGGCCCCCGCGTGTTGAAGTGGCAGATACTTTGGAATTGCCTACTGTGCTTATAGAAAGATATAATGCTGCTGGTGGTGAGGGAACTGCACTATGTGGAATTTTTCCTGAGATACGCAGAGCATGGGCATCAGTGGACAACTCTTTATTTTTGTGGCGTTTTGACAAGTGGTGAGTAGTTTAATGAGATATTTCATGCCTTTCTTATTTCTACTTGAAGGTGTTCTATGCCTTGTTTTTGGGCGTCACTATAATCTCCCACTGAGGAGCTTTATTCAACTAAAGATTGCTGATATTATGATTTGCTGGGCTTAAGATGCTAAACCTCTATTAGAATGATAATAGCGTCTAGAATTTTAGAGTAACATTTTTTGGATATTAAGGGAAGTTCCAGTGAACAACAATCGCTTGTTTATTTATAATGTTTTGTGCTGCGTCTTACTAGTAATGCCTTTTTCCTCTCTTTATAGCATCCATAGACTTATCAAAAATTAGACCCTATATTGTATTTCATTGATGAAATGTTATCTTGTCAATGAAACTGTCATAACTGATATGTAATTATGAAATTCAAAAGTCGGACACTTTCTATATAATCCCCAGGGCACTGGATAGCTCCTAAGATTCAGTAATTAATATCCGAATCTTTATAGCAGCCCAAAAGATCTGGATCTTTGTCAGATTACTATTTTCCTAATTTCTCTGCCACCAATCCACATCTCCCACACACTCGTGTTCTCTCTGCTGGATACTTTCCCAGTCTTCTATGATTTATGTTTCCTGATTGTTCTATCTATATATTGTACTTTTTCTTCTCTGTCTTTGCAAATCTACTGGGGGCTTATGAAGGTATTTTGGGTAGTGCTTATATATGCTGGATGCATCGTGTTATCAATACCCTCCCACGCACAAAGAAGTGGTGCTCTCCTTGCCCCAAAAAGAAATTTATCATATATTCACCATCGGTGTTCGCTGTTGGTTTTGAAAATTCTTTAATATTAGGATTTACAGTTAGTGTATTATTGACCGGTGAAACCGGTCATACTAGGTTCTTTATTTATTTTGCTGTTGAAGGCTACAACAGCGGCTAACGGAGGCACCAGTGACTCCCTGGAAAGAAGTGATGGTATTGGATAATGGTGATGACTGTGGTGTTTCTGGCGCTTGTTCTTGATGGATAGAGAGGAATGGCTGGACTTGAAAAGACCTTCCTTTTTTCAAATTTTGGTGAATTGAAATTTTTTGAAAAATAGTCTTATTATTTTTATTTTAGAAAAATTCAAGAATGTAGCTATTTCTATTTTTATATAGATATGCTTCTTCAAACCCATAAACGAGTACCTGGGTGCATGTGTTGCCCCCTTTTGTTTTGCCATGAAGGCATAGTAGTCACAGGAAACAAAGCCTGGGGACGTCTGACATAAAACCTCTGTGCCACCCAAGAATGAGTGGTCCTTGAGCCTTTAGTTAAAGTCAGGACGGATTGTTAGCTTGAGAAGCTGTTGGTATATAGGACAGTGTTTGAAAGGGTCACTTTTCTCATTCAAGATGTCAAGGAAGTGGAGTAGTAGGAAACACTTATGATGCCCCTTTGTGAACATGGTAATCAATGAGGCAAATATTAAGGCATTATTGCTGCTTCATAGCTTGCTTGTGATTAGCTATGCAACAATACCATTTGTGAGTTATGTTAGTCAGTAGCTCTGAAGAGTGCATGTTCTAGGTATCCTTGATGCCCCCCCCCCCTCTTCAAGTGTTGGTTCTTATATTGGACGCTTTTGGTGGTGTGTTTGTTAGGGATGGACAGTGTCCAGAATACAGCGGGGAGGAGCAAGCTATTTGCGCTGTTGGCCTTGCCAAATGTAAACCTGGCATTTTTGTTGAAGCTATTCAATATCTTGTGGTTTTGGCAACTCCTGCTGAGGTAATTGAATATTATTCACAATCCTACTGTGTAATCCATGCTGTTAGTGTCAATTCTGACTTTTCAATTGCTTACTTAGTTCTTTTGCTGCTTTGGGGCAACCTTAACCCTTACCAAGGTCATATTTATGGAGATACCTCTCTGTTTCGTTAGTCCCATTTTTCTTGTCGTTCTTGTGCTGCTACAACTATAGCTTTCAATGACTTGAAGCCCTACCAAAGAAATCGAATTTTACATTAGACCGGCAGCCTGAAATTGGGACACATTCATCTGTAAGTCATAATCAATCTGATTGGGATGGAGAGCTGAGAAAGCTTGACTTGGTGAATGAGAGATCCGAAGACCACCTAGATTTATTTGCACAAGTTGGGTAAATTAATTTTGTCTTGCCATGTTCTATTAATAACAAAAGTATACCCTATAAGAACTGTTCTCCAAGTGTTTGTCAGAAATGATGATATTCAGAAAACTTTCAGATGTAAACAGGATATTTTATATGAACTATGGACAGCAACCAATTTTTTGGGATGCAGCGCAATACTTTGGATTTGTACCAACATGACAACAACGGTACGGTTGAAATTTTGGGTGAACAATGGACCATATTTCAAAGATTGTAGGTGGTTAAGAAAGATGTGTATGATTGAGAGGGTCCACTGCATATAGATAAATATATACATAGGTATGGACTATAGATCAAGGATTCAAAATGCGGGTTGACAATAAATGCATCAGGCTCGCGAGTTGACATTCTTGCATGCTCGATTTCAATACCTTTCCGATGCTGTCATTTCGTTGTGGAAATTGCCTCATTTTGGATCCATACAGCAATCTAAGTTAGACTATGATATCTGTAATTTTTCTCATTGTTTAATTGCAATCCTTTAAGGGATCAGTTGTCTTTAGGTTCTAGTTGGATTGTATGTGGACTGATAAATTAGCTGCATGTTTGACTGGGAAGCCAGGGGCCTGGACGTACTATATAGTTCATGCCTGAAAAAATTTCTGCTTTATTGTTGGTGAAGCTTTTCGCCATTACATTTTATCCATTAATTTCTATTATACTTCCCCTAATTTTAATCTCTCCCTTTTTAGTTATGTCATTCTTGCTAAAAAAAATAAGCTTGCAGTTGACCCTTGTAGGAGTATGCTGTTCAGGAACAGCTGATGGAACAGATCCCTATTCTGAGCTTTCTTTCCAGCCGTTGCCCGAGTATACAATACCTTCAGATGCAGTCACAATGGCTTGTATTACTTGCACTGATAAAGGTCGTATTTTCTTGGCTGGTCGTGATGCTCATATATATGAGCTGCAGTACAGCACAGGGTCTGGCTGGCAAAAACGTTGTCGTAAAGTCTGCCTGACTTCTGGTCTTGGAAGTGTCATTTCTAGGTATGTTTTACTCTGCTGATATCATTTCATTTGGAGGACTTGAATTTTTCTGTAATAGCTGATTTTATCTCTCATTTATCCTTAGTTTCCTCTTGTTTTGCAGCTTGCATTTGCACTTCTAGCTATTTTCAACTAGCGTTCTCAGTTCTAGCTATTGTGGGTTCCATCACTTCATGTTAGACTAGGAAATCATCATATTTTTTAAAAATACGTCTGGCATAAATTTTATATATGTTCTTTACTGCTTTTGTTCAGGTGGGTTGTGCCGAATGTCTTCAAATTTGGAGCTGTTGATCCAATTATTGAGATGGTTGTTGACAATGAAAGGCACATACTTTATGCTAGAACTGAAGCTATGAAACTCCAAGTTTTTGAGCTGGGCCAAAATGGAGATGGTCCACTTAAAAGGATTGCGGAGGAAAGGAATTTTATCAATCAGCGGGATCCAAGTCATGGAGGTAGGCAGTCGACAGGAGCAGGAGTAAGAGCAGGTGGATCAGCAAAGCCCTCTATTGTTTGCATTTCACCTTTGTCATCGGTGGAGTCAAAAGGGCTTCATCTTGTTGCTGTTTTAGCTGATGGAAGAAGAATGTACTTCTCTACTGGTTCTTGCGGCTTCAATGGCTCAGTTGGAGATCTGCATGGCTTGAGTGGCATTCGTCATAGACCAAGTTGTTTGAAAGTTGTTTCAGTCAGACCTTCTCCTCCTCTCGGGGTGACTGGTGGACTTGGTCTTGGTTCTGTTGCTGGTCACACACAGGGCGAGGATCTCTCCTTGAAGGTTGATGCTGGATATTACTCTGCTGGAACTCTAGTCCTCTCTGATTCGTCACCACCAGCTGCATCCTCCCTTCTCGTTGTGAGCAAAGACTACACAGCTCATTCTTCTCCACCTGGGAATTTTGGAACGAGTGTGAGGAGTTCTCGTGCATTACGCGAATCAGTATCTTCTTTGCCTGTAGAAGGTAGAATGTTATGTGTGGCAGATATTCTGCCGCTACCGGACACAGCAGTCATGGTTTATTCTCTGTATTCTGATGTTGAATTCATTAGTTTCCAGGGCTCAAGTGAGTCTGTGGAAAAAGCATCTGCAAAGTTATGGGCCCGAGGTGATCTTTCAACCCAGCATATATTGCCCAGGAGGAGAATAGTTGTATTTAGTACCATGGGCATGATGGAGTTGGTTTTCAATAGGCCAGTTGACATCCTCAGAAGGTTATTGGAATCTAACTCTCCAAGATCCGTTTTAGAAGATTTCTTCAATCGTTTTGGTGCAGGAGAAGCTGCTGCCATGTGCCTTATGCTGGCTGCAAAAATAGTCGATACTGAAAATATCATAAGCAATGTGGTTGCTGAAAAAGCTGCTGAAGCTTATGAGGACCCAAGATTTGTTGGAATGCCTCAACTGGAAGGAATTTCTGCATTATCAAACACAAGAACAGCTGCAGGGGGTTTTAGCATGGGGCAGGTTGTTCAAGAGGCTGAGCCGGTATTTTCGGGTGCCCATGAAGGTCTGTGCCTGTGCTCAGCAAGGTTGCTTTTTCCATTGTGGGAGCTTCCTGTCATGGTCACGAAAGGTGGCCCAGGTTCTCCTGATCAATCGGGTAATGGTGTTGTAGTGTGTAGGCTGTCGATCGGCGGCATGCAAGTCCTTGAAAGCAAAATCCGCTCCTTGGAAAGGTTTTTGAGATCACGAAAGAGTCAAAAGAGAGGACTCTATGCTCGTGTTGCTGGTCTTGGAGACTTGACTGGTTCAATTCTGTATTCTAGTGCCTCAAATATGGGAGGTGGTGATAGGAGTGTAGTGGGAAATTTGTTTGGAGGTTATGTACGAAGTTTAGAGTCCTCTGATGGAGTGACATCTAGTAAACGACAGCGACTTCCGTACAGTCCTGCTGAACTTGCTGCCATGGAGGTTTGTTATTGATGTTAATGCCTTACTGTCATGTTTTGTTGTCCTCCTTTCCTCCTTCCTTACTTTCAATTTGCTACAGGTAAGAGCCTTGGAATGCCTTCGGCAGCTGCTTCTCAGATCTGGTGAAGCGCTGTTTCTGCTGCAACTTCTTTGCCAGCATCATGTGACTCGGCTAATTCAAAATTTTGATGCCAATTTAAGAATGGCATTAACTCAGATGACATTTCGCCAGCTTGTGTGCTCTGAGGAGGGCGACATGTTGGCAACAAGACTTATATCTGCACTGATGGAGGTAATGCAACTTGAATTCTGAGTCTTCATCTCAACTAGTTGTTTTTACCTTCTCCATGTCAGTAATCCTGTATCCTTGCGGATCCATTCTTCCCAGTATTATACTGGTCGTGATGGCAGGGGAAGTGTGGATGAAATTAGTGGGAAATTGCGGGATGGTTGCCCAAGTTATTTTAAGGAGTCTGATTACAAATTCTACTTAGCTGTTGAATGTCTTGAAAGAGCTGCTGTATCTTCCGATGTTATTGAGAGGGAAAGTCTTGCACGAGAGGCCTTTAATTTCTTAAGTCAAGTCCCAGAATCTGCAGACTTGCGTACAATATGCAAAAGGTTTGAGGACCTGAGGTAGGCCTCTCATGAAATTCCTCTCACAGATATATGGTCTTCAGGGATTTGCATATTCTTACTGTGAAATGAAATGATGACAGGTTCTATGAAGCTGTTGTTCGCTTGCCTTTGCAAAAAGCTCAGGCTCTTGACCCAGCTGGTGATGCCTTCAATGAGCAGATAGATCCGGCAATTAGAGAACGTGCCCTTGCTCAACGTGAGCTTTGCTATGAGATAATTATAAGTGCTTTACGTAACCTTAAAGGAGAAGGCGAGCTTGGTTCTCCCTCAAAGCCTGCGTCTACACGATCAATTCTGGATCCATCCTCTAGAAAGAAATATATATGCCACATTGTTCAGCTAGCTATCCAATCTCCTGACAAAGTGTTTCATGAGTATCTTTATCGTAGTATGATTGATTTGGGTCTGGAGAATGAGCTATTGGAGTTTGGAGGTCCAGATCTGGTTCCCTTTTTGCAGCGTGCTATCTCGAAGCCCACTGGCAAGGTTATATTTTGAAGTTTTTGCTTGTATACCCTTCCCCCAGCGATTTCTCTCTCTATATTTTGGACAATTTTTTTAAAAATAAAGTGTTAGGTGTTGAATTTTCTTTGATAGTCATGATAACTTGCCTGCATCACAACTTACCAAGGTTGTCGTAGACAGCTGCTTCTCTGTATGCCGACAATCGTCTTAACCTTGCAGGTACATGCTGCCTCCTCATCAATGCAGCCAACTAATTTGGGCATCCATGATCACCTTAATCAAGCCAAATATCTAGATCTTCTTGCACGTTATTACGTGTTGAAGCGCCAGCATTTGCTTGCAGCTCATGTGTTGTGCAGATTGGCAGACATCCGGTCTGTCGATGGCAGAGATGCCCCCAGCTTGGAAGAGAGGTTAGTATTGATATCGGGCATGTGCAGGAGACACTCTCTTGAAGTATGGGTCTAGAAACTGTGATTTTGAGACAAGTATTGACCTTTGTTCTTTCTTGGAAGTGCTGAGTTCATTGTTAGCCTTTTCATGTGATGCCATTGTTGTTTTTCAAACAATAAGATTCTTCACATTCAGGCAGCTAATTTACCATTATTTGTCATTTTTCTCTGCTTTGGATACATCAAATTTTCCCAGCAGACTATCCTTTGCTTCTTCTTTTGTGATGTTAGAGGTGCTCTACATACACATTTGTGGCCCAACAAAACAGCCTTTGTACAAGCCTGTTGTTGGGGTGACACCCCCCCCCCCCAAAAAAAAACAAAAAGAAAAGAAAATCAAGAGTGCCAACCTGTGTGGGACTTTGGGATTAAAGTTTATGTTTCTGGAATGGAGATGTTGGGATACTGCATATCCTCAAATTAAAATAAATCAAATGATAGTATGACCTTGGAGAATCGGAAGGGACAAAAGTGGAGGAATGTATATTGCCTAGCGTCTATGCCGTGATATTCTCTGAGTATGAATTGTCAAATCTTAATTTGCCATTACATGTTGCATCAGGTGTCAATACCTAAACAATGCTCTTTTGCAAGCAAAGAATGCTAGCAATAATGACAATATAGTGAGTTCCACAAAGACTGTCTATGATGAGGGGCTTCTTGATATGCTGGAGGGAAAGCTTGCAGTTTTGCGCTTCCAGATAAAGATTAAAGAGGAGCTGGAGGCTTTAGCCACACGGCTAGAAGCAGTTGAGTCAGGCCAAAATGCGGAGACTGCTGAGGGAGCAGCAGATTCAGCCAGCTGTGCAAGGGAGAAGGCCAAAGAGTTATCAGTTGAACTGAAGAACATCACTGAGCTGTACAACAATTATGCTGTTCCTTTCGAATTGTGGGAGGTCTCTCTCTCTCTCTCTCTCTCTCTCTCTCTCTCTCTCTCTCTCTGAGCATTCAACCTGCACCATTCTGATGGGATTATGAATTATGATGGCTTATGGATGAAATTTTAAATTTATTTTTCTGCATTACTGTATTCATGATTTATGTGGCGCTGAAGGATGCATTTTTCAATTTCTAGTTTCCGTGGAATGGGAGCAAATTGGTAACGCTGGCATCCCTCCCCCCAACCCCAACCATATTTAAGATGTGCATATGTTCTGTAGTGGGGATATTACTTCTCTTTTATGAGTTCTCTTTAGTGTAGTTGAAGACATTAAGTGGATTGTGAGGTTTCTCTGGCTGTGTTTGTGACTGAAGTTTAAGCACAATATTTTTGCTTTTCTCTTGCGTTGCAGGTTTGTCTTGAAATGCTGTACTTTGCGAACCACTCTGGCGATGCTGATAGCAGCATTATTAGAGAAACCTGGGCTAGGCTTATTGATCAGGCACTGTCAAGAGGTGGTATTGCTGAGGCTTGTTCAGTGCTGAAAAGGGTTGGCTCCCATCTCTATCCAGGCGATGGAACTGTGCTTCCTTTGGATACCTTGTGCCTTCATTTGGAGAAAGCTGCTTTGGTATGAAGACAATGCTTATCCCTTCTGGCATTCTAAATACATATTTGATTTTGAGGCACTCTTGTGATGCACATGTTGTCGAAGCCTTAGAACCATGTAACCTTAATTTGATGGATTTGATCGTATTTAACCAGAGTTTGCTGTGACTTCCAGGAGAGATCTACTTCTGGGATTGAATCTGTTGGAGATGAGGACATTCCTAGAGCTCTCCTTGCAGCTTGTAAAGGTGCTGCAGAGCCTGTGTTGAACACGTATGATCAGCTGCTATCAAGTGGGGCGATCTTGACATCACCAGTGCTCAGGCTACGTCTTCTTCGCTCAGTCCTCGTTGTGCTGCGGGAATGGGCTATGTCTGTATTTGCTCAGAGAATTGGTACGAGTTCTGTTGGGGCTTCTCTGATTTTGGGAGGAGCATTTTTGCCAGCTCAAGGTGCCATTGCCAACCAAGGTGCTCTGGACAAGATCAGCAGTGCTGCAAATAGGTAAAATTTCGATACTTTAATGTTCTGGAGTTGGGTCATCTAGACCTGTGATTGATGCTGTATGTGATGATTTGTTCAATTATCCTTTGCTGTTTTGGGTACCTAAAAATTTTTCAGGTGAGATCTTCCTTGCAGTGATGTAATATGGGGTGGATTGGGGTTTTTTGGTTTTTTTCTTTTTTATACTGTGATATGATATCAATGTCCTGTAAACTTTCTCCAACTGGTCTAATGGGTAGGTTTCATTTGTTATGCCATTTTTGGCACAGGATGGTGATCAGAACCAAAGCGGAATTGATTGCATGTCCTCTAGTCTTGCATATCCAAGTTTGTGGAAAAATTATATTTTCAGAGGGCTTTATGCGCCCCCCCCCCCCCCCCCGGGTGGGGAAGTCAACATTTTCTTCTTTGTCTGTGGATTTTCTTCCCATTTGACGGATGTGATATTGGGCAGATTGGTCATGAAATTGACTTGGAAGGACACTATGGATTCTCTTTCTCTATCATATACATGGTGCAGCTGCACCCCTTGATTGTTTTGCATACTGGAAGCTATGCTTTTTATTTAAGGGAAACTGCTAACTACCCTATTTTCTTCTACGCCACTGATGTTTATATTCTGAAATCTATGCATTCTATAGATATATGACAGAGGTACGGAGATTGCCCCTCCCCCAAAGCCAGACGGAGGCTGTATACCGAGGATTCCGTGAACTTGAAGAATCACTAATATCTCCTTATTCCTTGGAGTGCTTTTGAAGTTGCACCAGATATTTTGAGTTTCATGTATCCCTTCTCTCACGGTAATCCTTCCAGGTCCTAATTTCCGGGTTCCAAAGATGTAAGAATTCAAGAATTCCTGTCATCTCCGGCTTGCAGATCTCTTTGCCATTAACTTGAAGGAATTCATTTTCGATGCTCCTAATAGCGTTAGGCTGGGCATCGGCTTAGTTCCACACAATGTATGAAAACAGACTCAGTAGTTGTGCCGAATATTGTTCCATTGTATTAGGATCCGTGTGTGTGTTTTGGGTTGGGGTTTTTTTGGGGGGGGGGGGAGGGTTGTATGAAACAGTTAGGTCACTTTGTTACTGGCAGTTGAGGTAGGTGTAATTATCTTGATATGGGAAGTCTGTATAATCCATTTGCCATTTGCCATTTGCCATTTGCCATGATTGATTGAATTCTTCTTCAGTGAGATTTCAGCGGTTGACAATGGTGATGGCCAGGATTGCTGGCAATGTCATCCTTGCCTTGAGGCTTGAGCTTGTGCAGAGTATTTTCCTATAGATGTTATTAACCATTCTTTTTAAATAACTTGTAGGGTCACAAAGTAGCTTTTTAAAAGAAGATACATTAGTTTGCCTTGAATATCAAGATAATTAAGACATCTAAATCTCCATCCCTTCATATCTAAGCTTAAAGTCAAAATTTATGAATTACCTTGCAGATTAAAGAAAAAAGAAAAAAAAGCTAAGTCAAAAATTAGTCCGCCGCATTATGTTTTTTCAACTTCTGTCTAGCGTTTTTTTTTTTTTTTTTGGGGGTTTGTTTTTGTTTTTAGGAACCATTAGTTGGTTAAGCTAGAAATACAGAAATAAAAGTATAAAGGCAACTTTGACAAACTGCTAATGTCTGCCATTGAATTGTAACATTTGCAACCAAATCAAATGGCAATCATTCGATACTTGCTTTTAGTTTAGGTTAAAAGATACTCTTGAATAGGATGCTAGGCTTGCTCTCCATCTCTTTTCTCAAGCTCCTGATAATTTCTCTGATAGGAAGAGTCTAATCACTTATAAAAGTCACTCCGATTTTCTTGCCAAGTTCAATCGCCTCTTTAGTAATTTCAATCAGAGTAGGCGAATAATGCACTACATTGCACAGGGACTCTTCATGAGCATTGGTCATCTTCATTCTATGGCTAGATTGATACATATTAACTTGCATGTCCAACTTATTCGGAGCAATCAAAATGTTCATAGAGCCATCAATGTCCTCTTCATCATTTATAGATGACTCAGAACAGCTATCAAGCATCCGTCGTCTAGTGTTTGCATGGCAATCCAAACAACCCAAAAACGAAAAGCAAAAAAAAAAAAAAAAAAAAAAAAGCTATAATCACGAATAGATTAATATCACCACACCATTTACAATGGTAGATATCGCCAATTAGCTAGGCCCCATGTGTCTTGAGACTTCATATATCTCACAATCAGAAGATATTATCTTAAGATATCATTCTGTAATATTTATTTTAATTTTTAAATATAATTATATCTTAATGTAATTTTCTCATTTAAATTTAAGATCAAATGATTATTCTGAAGTTACAAGAATGGTGGAAGCGGTGTTCAAACATGATGTTTAATATATACTAATCGAGATTTTTCTAGTTGTGTTCACCAAAACTTCCAAAATCGTATATAACTTTTAAACTAACAACAAAATAACAATTAACGAGCAACAACAATGCATCAAAGCATTTGCACATTAACGTGACATACTTAAGAAGTCTCAATTTTCAAAATGAGCAGCACAGCATGTCAAGTCCAGTTGTACCAATTGAAGTCGAAAAATTAAAAATTTTAAAACTAGACATCCGAATCCGTCACAGTAAATGTTTAATTGCCACATATTCAAATTTGGTGTACTTAACAAATAAAAGCAAAGCCACTGAATTTGGATCTGCTTCTTTCACTTTTCAATTTAATTCTGATTCTGATAATCCACCTTCACTTTTTTCTGTAAATAAAAAGAATAATCAGGGCACTTTTACAAAGTGATTATGATGATGAATGATGAGTGATGAGAGAAAAGTGATTTTAAGTAAAATAACTGGCAAATAGATGAGTGCAGTTCATAACAAACATAGTGCAGATCCAGGAGATACGATCTGCTTTTTGAAATTTAGCCTTTGAAAATGCCTTTTGGCCCTTCAATCAAGTTGGCCCACCAGAGAATAATACGTTTTTCTCTACTGCATATTTTATGCCTAAACGACGAAAAATAACCTAATTTATAGTGGCTAATAGCTAGCATGCTATAATGTTCTTCACAAGAGGAAGAGGAATTATTGATGTGAAGTAGAATGTGTTGATTGCTGAAATGATAATTCAGTAGTGTGTATATACTCCTCCTTATAACAACGGTTTGTTCAAGGTCCTGTTTGATAATATGATTGTATTAGTTGTTCGTTGTTAGTCAATTATTTTTGCTAAATCTAGAATGAAATATTTGGTGATTTATCTGTTCCATAAAAATACGTGAGATTAAAAACTAATTTTTAATAAACTAACTATAAAAAGTCATTCTATTCCAACTTTTGCGAATAGCTTTTTGAGTAAAAAGTTATTACAAATAAGCAATTCACGAAACATTAAAAGTATTTTTTTAAAACTTAATCAACGAGCTAGACCATCAAAAAGTTATTTTGATAAAAAAGATATCTAAATATTTGCCAAATGTGACTTTGAGATTTATACCTTCCAATTTCAGAAAAAAATACCAAAGGAAAAAGTGTGATGGAATGAGTATTATGGGCACTTGATATGCTTTAGGTCTCATTTACGCCGTTGGTTAATAAAGAGGTAGGTCTCTCTTGTCACTAATGTAGGTAGTTAAGAATTTATCTTAGGCGTGGAAGCCAAGGATCAGTTTGCTTGGGTATTGCTCACTGGATTGACGAATAAGAATAGGTCGCTACCAGAGTCACTGTTGAATTCACGAACCAAACTTGAATCCCATCAATGGTAGAATAACCATAAGAGGGAAAGGAGAGACTGGATGTATTTCTCTGTATGGGATTAGCAACTGATTCGTATATTTCTCTGTATGGGATTAGCAACTTATTCGTAATTAAACTCCTAAACCTCCCTTTAAATAATTTTAGAGTCCTCTTAATCGCCCACACTCAGCCAGCCAATATCCTAGGGTCAGCTAATAGCTCTCTCTCGGCCATATAAGCCATAAGTCATACGCCATATGTCTCTCCACCAATTATAACTCATCACGCTTCATATTAGGAATGTAGTGTGTGACCAGAAAGTAATAAATAGTATTTTATTAGGTCACCGTCTAATTAACATAACACTTGCATGTAAAATGATACTCCAATTCATTGAAACATCACCGGCGACATACTTAGCTCCTTTATACTAAATGATATATTATATGATTATATACTCAATATGATAGCTCGTGCTAATATGATGAAGATGGATAGATTTTTCCTTAAGTACTCATAATTTTTCATCTTAACTTAACAGCTTTCCTAACGTGCTATGTTGAACCATATACATCTTGGCCTTTAAGAAACACATTAAGGTAGCATTATCAAGTTTCGACTTTGTATCATAACTTTAAGTCAAAAGGTCATCATCCATAGGTTCACAACGTGACAAAGATAGGGAAGTCAATTGTCCCTCCTCGTATGAGTCATCTTATAAGCACATCTAATTTGAAATGTGTATCATGGCATAACTCCTACTTAGCTAGGCATGTCAACTTATTTTGTCATGCGGATTTCTAGTATAGAGTTTATGTAAAAGTATAACCTAAGCCACTAGATCAATATATTAATGCGAATTTTAACACTTAAGATTAAGCTTTTAAGGCTTCAATATGAAATCAAATATTTCGTACTGGATTTACTAGAGTCTCATCTTAGACTCACTAAGGTGACTACCATTTATTGTTTATACACTAGTGTTGCAAGAAAAACAGAGTTTTAATATTTATAAACCCCAAGTGCAAGGTGTATCGTTGAGTACTTGGGGTGTCGTCCGCAGGGAATTGTGTTTCCAACTACCAGAGCTACTAAAGCGTCTCAAGCTAGGCAGGATCGAAGGGTGAGAAGGGGAAACTAAACTACGCTACAAATACAGAAACAAGCGACTTGGAGTTGTGATTTTACCAATGGATGAACCAACTAACCAAGACGAGTCCTAACCTACCCGAACCACACTATGAACAAGAGATGGTCGGTTGCACCATCAAAGACCACCCAAGCCCTCTCTCAAGGGTCACGAGCTAGTCTAACTAGTGTAACCACCTACTTTCGTGGGGTTAGGCGAATTAGACCACAAAACTAGCAACCCCGGACCTAACTCGATTCGGATACTACTTTCGTGTCCCGAACTCGGCTATTCCCTCTCCCACACTAGCAAATTGACCTCACCTCTCAGCATAAGTCAATTGCCCAAAAAATATGGATGAAAGCTCTCTCAAGCATTTCATCGAACACTTGGCGGGCGTGAAGGAAAACTCTAAGTTCTAGGCATAGATTGGGTATGGTTAGGCCAACTACAAGATTAATTAGCCATCAAGAGGCTAATCACAACCCAAGCCAACACAATCTACCAACTAAACATCAAAAACGAATCAAAACCTAAACTACCAAACAAGTGCAAGAACACGAAGAACAAAGCAAAGGAAATGAAATAAAATGAATTAAACAAGTAAATAACATGAATTAACAACGAAATTAAACATATAAACTAAACAAAGCAAATACAAGAATTAAACTAGCAAAACATAAACAAGAACAACAATGAAATAAATAGAGAAAGGAAGAGGGAAACTTATGCTTGAATTGATTGAAAAACTTGAAATCCACAAGCTTGAATCCCAAAATACAAACTATAATCCTAATCTAATCCTCCTATTGAGGTTTTTATTGGCTAAAAACCTAACCCAAACTACTCTAGGAATCGCCAGAGCAAAACCCCGAACAACCTCCCCTCACAAACAGACGCCCGAACGGACTTAAATAGAAAACCGAAACCGCGACGAATCTGGAGAGGTGGCACGGGCGTGCCATGTGGCACGGCCTGCCCGTGCCACATGGCACGGCCACACCGTGCCACATTGCTGTGGCACGGTGCCGCCTCCCCCTGGTTTGTCCGGTTTTGCTGGTTTTCGCCGGTTTTCGCTGTTTTTCTTCATTTTGTCCCATCTTCGTCCCTTTTCGCGACGTTTGCTTGATTTGGAGTTATTTCCTACAAAACATAAATAAAACAAGGTAAAATCCTATAAAATAAAGTTATTATACGAGTAAAAGGTGGGTGAAAGAAGCACGTAAAATGGGTAAATTTACCGTTCAACACACCCCCACACCTATCTTTTGCTCGTCCTCGAGCAAAATAAAAGAAAAACTAAAGTAAACAACTAACTCACTTTCGTAGGAATCACGGTTGCATTTAGCGTATGCAACAAGCCCTTTAAACCCCTTGGTCACCCCAAGTGGACGAGTAAGGTCTCGTGAGGGTTTGCAGAAGATATACCCACAAAATCTCAAAAAGGAAAAAACAAAGAAAAGAGAAACAAAAATCGAAAAATAAAAGTAGCAAAACACAATATATACATGGGGATAAACTGTACACAATCGAATCAACCAAAACCACCTAATAGCTCAAATATCAGTCTGTACACAGGCATTATATGCATTTCAGGACACATCATCCCAAAGAATGGCATCCAGACATCATCTTTTCACCCCACGACGCATGAGAACATTGAATCCATCCTGGTGCCTAGTGTGCAAGTGTATCATCACCCTGAAACTAAGCCTACCAAAACCAAACTCAATCCCACGCAATTGACACAAGTTATCTTTTTGATTGGCTAGCATAGAAAGCAGGCTTCCCCAGTAGCAGTATTACTTCAAAGGGTAACACCCAGTAGCGCATGCCTCAAAGGGGTACTTGTCATTTCCAACTCTTTTCTTCCCCACTTTCTTTTCTTTCCATTATTATTTTTTTCAATACAAACTCATGTACGCCTCAAAGGGATACACCCAGTAGCGCTTGAATTTGTTTGTTTTTGCTTTTGTTTTGGAAAAAGAAAGGGGGTGCCAGCACATATAAAGGGAACTGTGCAGTAGACAATGGGAGAGTCGATCGTGGAAGACTAAGAATTCAGGATGATGACAATACATGAATTCAGGACTGGATTGCAAAATTACAATGGACTGTTGGGGTTAGAACTGAGGTCTAAAACGACAGATTGGGGATGAATATCTATCATACACATTATACTTATATACGAGCTAACAGTCAAGGTATCAGGGATCAAGGCTGATCAAAATAGTACAAAACTCCCCTAAATGCAAAAAGAAAAGAAAAAATTGTACAAAAAGGAGAAAAAATGAAAAAGTTATACAAAAATGAAAAATTTTCACAAAAATAAGAAGAAAAATGAGAGATGACCCCACCCCCACACCTAAATCTCACAATGTCCTCATTGGGAGCCGTTAGTCATCACCGACACACAAAAATAAAGAAAACAAAATCAAACAAAAGAAAAAACAAAAGATGACAAAAATATACACAAGCTAACACACTCTCCCAAAAACACAATCTCACCCAAAACAGCAACACAATCACACATATATACAAACTAACACCACCAAAAACAAATATGGACAAATCCAATGATACCACCAAGTATAACACAATAAAAATCCACAAAAACACAAAAATGGTGATCATAGCCAACAACGGCTCAACAACATCCAAATTTCACCACCAGATGATCACCAACAAAAACACAATCCTAATATTCACAACTAAACAAAAACAAAAAGAAAGAAAAGAAAAATAAAAAGAAGGGGGGGAGAAGAGTGAGAACGAGTATACCAGGTCGGGTACTGAATGTACCCGAACTACACCTCGCTAGGACGAGGTTGGGGAAACGCGAGGAGCATCAGCCACTCCTCGGCGGCGTTCAGGACGCGCATCACGAACTCAGATGCCGTCAACGCTCGCAGAAGTTTATCAAACACCTGAGCCTGCAACTCAGATGAGTGTAAGTAAAAGCACTTAAACAGGAATGCAGAAATAATAGTAAGTGCTCTCCTAAATTTATTGAATGCCTTTGAAAAATCAGTAAAGAAATCAAATGCAGTGGTTAACATGATTTTCGCAGGCATGCTCCCTAGGTGCAAGCTATAAGGATCAAGGAAGGGGTCATACTCTTTGAAGGTACCTAGGGAGTCCATATAGTCTATCTCATTCCCCTCAAGTATATCATGACATGCAACGAGTGATAAATTATGGTGCTCAGGGGAAGAGGAGGGTGGTGAACCTGAAGGGGGAACATGGGGTGTATCAAGGTGGCCAGGAGATACATTCTCAACAAGGTCATGACTAGCTGGCATAGTAACCACAACATCCCCATAAGACCTCCCTATAGGAGCCGCATCAGAATCATGCACCTCAATAAGATCATTGTCTGAATCATAACAAACATCATCCTCATCAACACTCGCGTTAACAGTAAAGGTCTCACCTACCTCGAACTCCGTCGACTGAGTTAAAGGGAGAGGTGGATTAGGCAAGGTCATGTTAAACGTAGTGTTGTCCCTAAGGACACTGGATGAGGGTGGAGCAACAAGGGATGGAGCAGTTAGGGAAGGGTCAAGTACTGCCTCTAGTCCAGATTCTAGGGGAGTAAAAGACACACCATCATCACACAAACAGGCATCATGTTTAGGAGAACTAAACCTAAGGTTGGCCTTATGTGATAGGTCAAACTCCCGCATTTTATTTTCAAACTCAGCTTGTTACTTTTTCATTGTCTCTATCATACTACTAATTCTAGCAAGGCTATCATCAGAAATATAATAAGGACAAGTAGTGTTGTCATGATCAGAACAATGGCAAGTTTCACACAAAGAAGGGGCATAATCAGGGATGCAAGGGACTGGATTGTAAGAATTAGCACAACTAATATCAAATTCATAAGTATCCTGAGCCAGCCAATTAAGAAAATCCCATGCTTCTTCAACATTTCTAGCATAAAAATCCCAATGCTCAAAAAGAGCACGGGTCTCACAATTCACACCCTCATCGACAACATGCAATATTTCCCATTTCCCACGTGAACATCCATAAGAAGCACATTGAGCAAGATAAGCATGTAAGCGATCCCAATAACGGTAAAATAATTCTTGCTCACATTGGGGAAAATAGAAAATTGCCATTGGAAATTTTTTTTTTTTTGAATTTTGTTTTTTTTTTTTCCCGAAATGGCCTAGTCTCGAATGCCTAAGTAAGATCTAATATTGGAAAGCGCCAATTCCCCGGCAACGGCGCCAAAAACTTGTTGCAAGAAAAACAGAGTTTTAATATTTATAAACCCCAAGTGCAAGGTGTATCGTTGAGTACTTGGGGTGTCGTCCGCAGGGAATTGTGTTTCCAACTACCAGAGCTAACTAAAGCGTCTCAAGTTAGGCAGGATCGAAGGGTGAGAAGGGGAAACTAAACTACGCTACAAATACAGAAACAAGCGACTTGGAATTGTGATTTTACCAATGGATGAACCAACTAACCAAGACGAGTCCTAACCTACCCGAACCACACTATGAACAAGAGATGGTCGGTTGCACCATCAAAGACCACCCAAGCCTTCTCTCAAGGGTCATGAGCTAGTCTAACTCGTGTAACCACCTACTTTCGTGGGGTTAGGCGAATTAGACCACAAAACTAGCAACCCCAGACCTAACTCGATTCGGATACTACTTTCGTGTCCCGAACTCGGCTATTCCCTCTCCCACACTAGCAAATTGACCTCACCTCTCAGCATAAGTCAATCGCCCAAAAATATGGATGAAAACCCTCTCAGGCATTTCATCGAACACTTGGCGGGCGTGAAGGAAAACTCTAAGTTCTAAGCATAGATTGGGTATGGTTAGGCCAAATACAAGATTAATTAGCCATCAAGAGGCTAATCACAACCCAAGCCAACACAATCTACCAACAAAACATCAAAAACGAATCAAAACCTAAACTACCAAACAAGTGCAAGAACACGAAGAACAAAGCAAAGGAAATGAAATAAAACGAATTAAAACGAGTAAATAACATAAATTAACAACGAAATTAAACATATAAACTAAACAAAGCAAATACAAGAATTAAACTAGTAAAACATAAACAAGAACAACAATGAAATAAATAGAGAAAGGAAGAGGGAAACTTATGCTTGAATTGATTGAAAACTTGAAATCCACAAGCTTGAATCCCAAAATACAAACTATAATCCTAATCTAATCCTCCTATTGAGGTTTTTATTGGCTAAAAACCTAACCTAAACTACTCTAGGAATCGCCAGAGCAAAACCCCGAACAATCTCCCCTCACAAACAGACGCCCGAACGAACTTAAATAGAAAACCGAAGCCGCGACGAATCTGGGGAGGTGGCACGGTGCCGCTTCCCCCCGGTTTGTCCGGTTTTGCTGGTTTTCGCCGGTTTTCGCTGTTTTTCTTCGTTTTGTCCCATCTTCGTCCCTTTTCGCGACGTTTGCTTGATTTGGAGTTATTTCCTACAAAACATAAATAAAACAAGGTAAAATCCTATAAAATAAAGTTATTATACGAGTAAAAGGTGGGTGAAAGAAGCACGTAAAATGGGTAAATTTACCGTTCAACAACTATTAGTGTGATGAATGACAATTGTACACCTAGGGCCAATATAATTCACCCTTATCCTGTCCACTACTTAAGTGCCAGAGCGATTGCCTGTGTAACTAGACCAATTAAAAGCTTGTGAAATTTTAGTATGCATAACATGCAATAGTAAACCATGAACATTAGTACAAAGAAACATCAAATGTATTACATAAATGCTCTTTGCAAAAGAAACATGTCTAGCACTTAACATGATACATTCAAGAACTAAATCATATAGGGTTCTAAACTCAACGTATAAGCTTTGAAAGCATCTCTTGTTAGTGTATATATACTTTATGACACTCTCTTTTGTCTCTATGACAACCAGCAACATACTCTAGCTCCATAGTTGACAGTGCTATGCAATTTTGCTTCTTGCGGCAGCATGATATGGCTCCCCCATTCAGGATGAAAACATATCTTAAGGTTGACCAAGACTTATCCGGGTCAAAGCCTAATCGACATTTGTAACACCCAGCCCCTCCTTGGGTCGCGAACATGTACCAGAAATGACTTCAAGGATCGTTAATTGCTCCCACAAACCACTATGGGCCTTTTTGACGTACTTTATCCTCGCTCACATATTGCCTAGGAAGCTTCCGAGGAGGTCACTCATCATAAAATTTCTCTACAGTAAGCATGCTTAATTACGGAGTTCTTAAGAGTGGGCGTTCTGAAAAGGAAGGAACATCTTTGGTGATATAAGTAGTCATTTTAACCCTTTTTAAGCTATATTTGGGGTATTACACTTAACCCTACTTGATGAGCACAACGTCCTCCTTGCGCCTCGCTAATCGATTAACTTACGCATCATCTTGACCATCGGTATATCCCAATATCTTTACCCCACTAGATGACTGCTCAGGGTTCTCTCGTCCACTGATGCAGCTAACGGTCACGGGTGAGCTCTGATACCATCTATAAAATCACAACCTGTGCCGCGGACAGGTATCAGGAACAACATCAAGGATCGTTGACTAGCTTCACAAACCACCGCAAGCCTTTCTGACGTACTTCTCAACTTTAGAACATCCTCTTAGCTTTAGGTCCCCATCCTGATAGTAAAGAATTGGGCCGGTAGCACCACAAAGGTAAAGCACGATTCTCTTAGGCTTGCTAATGAGCATGTCTAGGGTTACTCTAGTACAACTTACCAAACCAACTGCAAAGTAAATGTCAAACTTTGTACAAAATATGGTATACATTAAGATTCGTAAAGAACCAGCACAGGGGACATTGCTTATTTTCTATTCTTTATCATCTGTTTTAGGGCATTGATCAAAATTTAAGGTCATACCCTTTTCAGCTAGAGTGTCTATGGGCTTAGAATTATACATCCAAAAGCGTTCCAAGATCTTTTTAATGCACACTTCCTAGCATAAATCTAGGAGCTTCTCTGGACAGTTTCTGACTATTTTCATGCCTAAGACATATCTAGCTTCACCCATACCCTTCATCTCAAAGACAAATGACAACCACTATTTAGTGGCTTTGATCATCTTCAAGTTGTTCCCAACTAGAAGTATGACATCAATATACAAGGCAAGAAACATAATCCCCCTAGTTTTTTTTCTTAACATGCATACAATGGTCTTCTACAAACATGAACAAGCCAAACAAAGTAATGGCTTGATGTAATCTGAAGTAACAAGATATGAAAGATTGCTTAAAATCATATATAGATCATTTAAGATGATACACCTTGTTTTCTTAACCCTTTGATACAAAATGAATGGGTTATTCCATATAGATATCTTCCTCTGGGTACAATTAAAGAAAGTAGTCTTTACATCCATTTGAAACAACTCTAAGTCCAAATTAGCAATCAGGGCTAGGAATAGACAACAGAGGCAAATCGCACTATAGAAAAAAGTCTTTTCATAGTCTATACCCTTAATTTGGTTAAAACCTTTCGCCACTGGACATGCTTGTGGATCGATCCATTTGTCCAACATTTTATTTTGAAAACCGACTTGTTTTCAATTGACTTACATTGAGGTGGAAGATCAATGAGTTTCTAAACCCTATTTCCAACCATTGAGTCCATCTTATCCCTCATGGGATTGATACACTCTTTATAGTTTGGTGATTGAGTCCATCTCATCTCTCAGGGGATTGATCAACTCTTTCTGATTTGGTGAATCAACCGTCCTTGAAAAGAGGTAGACTCCTTTTACTTCTAAGGGAGCCCATATGAATAATATCTCTTCGATTTGAAAATATTGTTGAGAATTCTTCCACATTCACTCTTTCAGATTCTAGGATCTCGATCATTTGTCTGCCTAGATGGAAAATCCCTTTTCCTTTCTCTTAAAGGTATGAGACCATTAGTATATGGAGAATCACTCCTACTATCTCTTTGAGGTGTGAAATTATGAATATATAGACTAAGTTGATGTTCAGGACTTAGAGATTTAGGGCGAACCTCTTTCTCAAGTTGATTCTCCTTAGGGATTGGAGATTGAGGATGAGCCTCGTTCTCCTGAGCAGATAAACCTCCAATGTTCCTGTCTGACAGAGGAGGTGTGCCATTCTTGTTGACTTGGAGAGAATTCAAATCATCCCCTAATCAAGAGATGGGTGAATGTCTTGCTATAACTCATATAGTTTTAGGTCCCTTTTTTTAATTCACCAATTCTTGAGAACTTATCCTCAAGAAAATCTATCAAAATCAATTTCCATCATGCCAACATTTGGATGTTTCCCGTACATCACATACCCTTTAGAATATTCAAGTTACCTTATAAACATCGTCTTGACAGCTCTTGGACCAAGTGTTTTTTTATTTTTTTAATATTTTTATGTTTATAGGTTAGATTATGCACATAGCCAGTTAAACCCCACAAGCATAAGTGATGTAGGGATGACTTTTTACCATAGCATAACTTATATAGAGCAGTAAATACACTCTTTCTTGGTGCACGGTTAAGGGTATGAGCTGTTGTGAGCAACACACCCTCTAAAAATTAATTGGAAGATTAGCATGTCCCATTATTGATTTGACCACATCAAGCAATGTTCGATTCATATGCTTTGCAACAAACCCTTTGTTGCAAAGTGCGTGGAATCGTTAACTGGCTTCATATACCCTTTTAATGTAAAAATATTTCAACATATCAGAGAGATATTCATGACCTTGATCAGTTTGAAGAGTTTTAATTTTTCATTCCAATTGAGCCTCACTTCCACTATGGGGCATTTGAATAAATCAAGTGCCTCATAGTGGTGAGATAATAGGTACACATACCTATATTGTTAATAACCATCTATGAGAGTAATGCAATATATAGAACCCCATGACATGCACTGAAATGTATAGGCTTGCAAATGTCAGAGAGGATTAACCCTAAGGAATTCAATACTGTTAAAGCCTTACTAAAAGAACAATATGATTGCTTTGCTAGCTGGACACGGTTTACATATGGACAACTTAACCCTATTGGGTCGGTTTAATAGACTATATTTAGCTAGCCTACTCGTTTGTTCTCGGCCCACATGGCTAAGTCAAGCATGCCACTTAACATATACGAAAACTGAGCAAAAATGAGACAAAAGTAGATGATGTATTATTAAAAATATCGCCCAAATCCAAAAAAATGAAATCATCTTTCAATGTTGCATAGTCAAACAAATTATCATTATAAAAAGTGTCTAAATCATTTGG
>JAKOGI010000241.1:97500-222500 GCA_029747015.1 Carnegiea gigantea | reverse complement strand
CCACCACAAACCCATCACCTCCCGACTCTCTCACTTCTGGGTAGCCACAGGCACCGAGAAGACTAGCCGTCACCTAAGCCCTAACTACCGCCCATTTGAACGCCAAAGGGATGAGACCACCACCCCCCAATGCCATGTGAAAACTATTGGCCCATGCGTGAACCACCCTTTCAGCTCAAACTGCTGTCTCCAACAGGCAGATAAGCAAAAACTGAGTTGGAAGAGGGGATTGACGCGCTACTCAGGCGGCGTCGTGTGGCTCACACGAGCCTCTTTGTGGTTGTTTTTCGATGGGTTTTTCTCATGGTATCACATAGATCGGCGTGGTTTGAGGGTGTTGGAGGAAGGAAACATCAAAAAAGCGTCTTCGTTGGGCACACACCGCCCCTCCACAATGGTTCTGATCGTGTGGATTTTGGGGTCGCATCCCCAGTGGATGGGACGAGGCAAGTCCACGATTTGGTCAGAGGGTCAAAATGGGTTAAGGTTTTAGTGTGACAACAATTGCGCACAACAACATACAAATCATGCTTTCAAAAGTTTTAACACAAAAAATTAAAACAAACAAATCATCTTGATATTTAAATATGAGTCAATTGGGCCAATATCAAGCAATTTGGCTCTGACACCATTGTAGGTGGTTAACGACTTCTTTTAGGTGTGAAACTGAAGGATCAGTTGCTTGAGTATTTCCCACCAGATCGATGAATAAGGACAATTGGTGGCTCACTATTGAATTCACGCCTCGAAATCCAAATTCCGTTAATGTCTGGATAGCCGTCAGAGGAGAGACTGAGTGTATTTCTCTGTATGAGATTAACAACAAATTCGTAATTTAACTCCTAAGTCTCCCTTTAAATACGTTTAGAATCCTCTTAACTAGCCCCCACTTAGGTGGGCTTAGTGAGCATTTAACCCTAATATCCCAGGGTTGGACAACAGCTAATTTTCTCATTCATAAGGCTTGGTTTATATCGGTTCCTACCGAAATATTTCCAAGACTTAAAACCTCCCCTATATTTTCTCGTATATTCCTCCCAAACTTTGTTCTATGTGTGCTATAATGATCGTGGAGCATCTAATCAAAAGTAGCTCAATTAAACTTTGTTATAGGTGTGCTATAATGACAGTGGAGCATCAAATCAAAACTAGTTCAGTTTAATCTCCTTTCCCTCCCCCCAAAAAAGTGGCGTTGAGACACGATTGAGATGCACATTCCATATCCTTTTAACGTTCTAATTTGGCCGACAGTTGTTCGTGCTCAATATGTACAATGCCCCCAAAACTTTGTGGCTTTTCTTTGTGTCGCATACTATGGCCCGCATTCTTTTCGGCCGAAAATATCAATTTATCAATTTTAACTAAATTCAATTAACTTCAACCTATTTCACCAACTTCAATAAAAAATATCCACTTCAACAAAAAAATATCCACTTCAATCAATCTCAACTAACTTTATCCATTTTTCAACCTATATTTTTCAAGAAAAAGAACAGTATATGTTAATATTACTTCACAAACAAGCTCAATTCAATTTAAAGTTTTTTTCCCCTTTCAAAAGAAAATCCAATTTTGATGGATTTGAGTGTCTTCAGAAATTAACTTTTTTACTCACAAGATACAAAATTGCATATATTTGGTTTTCCTCAAACTCGATTAGAGCGAGTCTATTATGAGAGTTATCTTTGTTAATTATGTCGAATCTAAGTCCATCCTTTATCAAACTAATGTCTTCCGTTGGATTTTCTATGTTTCATCCAGTTGTACTTTTGGTAAAATTAAACTCAGCAAATAAATATTTTTGTAAATTATTTCCAAAAAATTGTACTCTTAAGGTTGTAGAGTCCTTTCACTTTCAGCACAACAAATCAGAGGACGATAATGTAAAAGGAGCTCAAATAAAGTCTACTTAACCCCCTTCGTGTCGAAATAAATGATCCACATATGTCGAGGTAGAAAATATCAAAACATTGTAGCTTAGAAAACAGATAAGTTAGATTCAAAAGGGCAAATGTTCAACGCGCTAATCATTTTAGTAATCTTTTTAAAAGAGTTACGTGGGTGACCATTCCCTAATCCATTTACAACCTGAAAGCTAACCCATTAATAAAGATGAGATTGAAAGGTGAAAGTATATGGGAATTGAAGATTAAATTTAAGAGTAATTTAATTTGGACAAACTAATTACTTGAAGAAAATTGACTTGACTTTGATATTATAGGGTTGCTCTTAATGGGTCCTAATAATTTTTTTTTTCTCCCCACAAGGGATCCAACCTCTTGATGCACTTTCCATCTCAAGTCCTTATAAGTATCAGTAAAGTAATATAATTATTGAGAAAAAAAACCAATAATGTTGCAAATCCCTTGGACTTCAAACATCAACAAGCCAAGGAATTTAGATGAAATTGTTTTATAACTTCTTGTATATATCTTGCTTATTCAATCTGAGAACTATTAAATTATGGATAATTTTTCACTATAATGAATATCCTATTTCAAAACACAACTATCGTTAATGTTGTTATTATAAAGAGAACATAAGTGATGTTATCATATTCTCTATGGTATAACACGACTATAGAACCATACATGTAACTAGATAATAATAGAGCCTACCAGTATCCAAAAAAGGGCAAAACAAAAGGAAAAGAATAAGCAAGGAATAGTAATAGGAATGCCGGCCTTCCCTCCGAGGTTCGATTCTTGGGGGCACCAAAATTTCAACCTTGTGCTTGGAATATGTGTCGGCGGCTTGTGTGGTTCTGGGTTACTGCCTGAGCTTTGACATCCTTTCTCTGATTCGCTACAACTCGCTAGGTACCTGAAATAAGGGTCTCATGGATTGGACTCGCTTACCAATCAAAAAAAAAGGAATGCAGTTTCAAGGAGAAATCACGTCACATGGATATGGTGGCCATAAGGAACCATCCAATACATACTACACACGACGTGATCGCCTGATGGGCACTCCAGTGAAACGCATGCTCTACCTACCGACACCCGATATTGGAATAAATACATCACCTCACTTAAATTAATTAATTTTACTACCATTCATCATGCTCTCCGATTACACTGCTTGCTCATGATATTCATAGTGGCCCTCATTATAGCTTAAGTTATGGGGCATGCACTTTCTCTTTTCCTTTCCTAAGAAGAAAAATTCCTGTATATGATATCATGGCCAACTATCTTCGTATCTTACTTATGAATACAAGAACATTTTATGTATATATTTTCTTCCCTAATGAGTCATAAGAGGCGGTATGATACAATGTGAGAGAGGGAAGAATCGAACATTAGATCTAATCAAACAGAGAAATCTTTTATATATGGTAATGGATATCTATCTTTGGATCGTCATCTTAAGTGACCTTAAACTTGTATAATTACTCTTGGTTTCGAAACAAATATAATTACTCTTAAAACATAACTCTATGTGTAATTAACAGCATTTAGTCTTCTGCAAGTGTGTTTGCAAGAGACAGTTGCGTATAAAATTTTGAATTTTGCTTATGATAGTTTATATAGTGTTGGGATTTGTCCCAAATTCCTTTGCCGGTTTTGGAAATAAATAAAGTTATTTCCTTTTGTGAGATTATTTCTTGGCATCCAAGATCATGTTGTGTGTTTGAGATCTTCTGTATTATGGAAATTATATTATTTCCATACTTTGGGTTAAAGATTTTTCCTTTTTTGGAAAGTTGATGGTTGGTGGCCAAGACATATGTTTGCGGCTAGGATTGAACCCTTGGTACCTGTGGGGCTTCCCTATAAATACTAGGTTGTTTAACCTTGTTTGATGCGGTGCAACTTAGGAGTGCCTGTGGGCAATTCCCTTTTCCATTCCATTTTTTGTTGGGAGTTAGTATTGAGAGATTTTCGTTGTAATTGATCTCTTTCTTGGGTGTTTGAGATCTGTGTCTCTCTTGTTTTTGATCTCTGTATTGGGAATGAGATCGTTCTGTACTAACTCATATGATAGTGGATTTTGTGTCGGTGTTGCCGCCCGTGGTTTTCTCCCGTTTTGGGTTTCCACGTAAATCTTGTGTGTCGCTGTTTTGTTCATGTTATTCTGGTTTGAATTTCTGAATATCTGTTTCATCCTATCGCTTCCGCTATTATTACCGCTCTAATTTTCTAACAAGTGGTATCAGAGCTCTGGTTATAGGATGTCTTCTATCATGAGGGTAGATATTCAGAAATTCGATTGGGAGATTAGTTTTAATCTCTGGAAGGTGCAGATGAGAGCAGTTCTCATTCAGCACGGCAGAGGAAGTGTCTGAAGGAACTGAGCCTTCAAATTATACTGAAGCCATCACCTGCCCAAGTTCACCCAATTGGGTTCTGGCTATGCAAGAAGAAATGGAAAGTCTGCAGAAAAATGGGACTTGGGAGTTATGTAACCTGCCTAAAGGCCGACGGGCCTTAACTGCCAAATGGATATACAAGAAAAAGGAGGGCATTCCTGGGGTAGAGGATGCAAGGTGGAAAGCAAGGTTGGTTGTTCGTGGTTGCAACCAACGGGAAGGTATAGACTACAATGAGGTTTTCTCTCCTGTAGTCAGACACACCTCTATTCGATTATTGTTATCCATTGTGATATTGTTTAACTTGGAGTTGGAACAGCTTGATGTAAAAACAGCCTTCCTGCATGGTGAGCTGGAAGAGGAGATATATATGAAGCAACCTGAAGGGTTTGCTGTTCCTGATGAGGAACACATGGTATGTAAGTTGAAAAAGTCCTTGTATGGACTCAAGCAGGCTCCTAGGCAGTGGTATAAACGTTTTGACACGTTTATGATTGATAATTGTTACATACGTAGTAGATATGATAATTGTGTATACTTTAGACAATATGGTGATGGGTCCTTTATATATCTACTACTGTATGTTGATGACATGCTAATTGCATCTAAAGATAAAACCCTGATTAGCATGCTAAAATCTCAGCTCAGTAAGGAATTCGAAATGAAAGACTTAGGTGCAGCTAAAAGAATACTGGGCATGGAGATTCACAGGGATCGAAAGGAGGGAAAATTATACTTGTCTCAAGAAAAATATCTTGAGAAGGTATTAAGCAAGTTCAAAATGAGAGACTGCAAGGCAGTGTCTACCCCTCTTGCTGCACATTTTAAACTGTCTGCGGAATGCTATCCGCAAACAGAAGAGGACATCGGTAGAATGTCCAATGTACCATACTCCAGTGCTGTAGGGAGTTTGATGTATGCCATGGTCTGTACCAGACCAGACTTATCACATGCTGTGAGGGTGGTAAGTAGATATATGCATAATCCTGGAAAGGACCACTGGGAGGGTGTAAAATGGATCCTACGGGATGTAAAGGGAACTGTGGGGAAAGGGCTGGTATTTGATAGAAACAAGGCTGCTACATCTGATGTAGTAGTGTATGTTGATTCTGATTATGCTGGTGATTTGGATAGGAGGAGGTCCATATCTGGGTACATCTTTACCATGTGTGGGGGCGCTATCTCTTGGAAAGCGTCTTTACAATCTATTGCAGCTCTGTCCACAACAGAAGCTGAGTATATTGCTGCCATTGAAGGGGTGAAGGAAGCTACCTGGCTAAAGGGACTGGTAATGGAGCTTGGAATACCACAATCTGCTACTGTGGTATATTCTGATAGTCAGAGTGCCATACATCTGACAAAGAATGATGCCTACCATTCGAAGACCAAGCATATCAACGTCAAATATCATTATGTACGAGATACAGTTGCTGCAGGAGAAATAATGATGAAGAAAGTTCACACCTCAGAGAATCCTGCTGACATGCTTACAAAGCCACTACCTACAGCTAAGTTCGAGCATTGCTTGGACTTAGTGGGAGTTCACAGTCATTGAGAAGCCCTGCGGGGCATAGCCCCATGGGGGGCAACACCCTTAGGGGTGGACGACGGCGACGGAAAGTTGAAGATTAGAGATTTTGGTCCAAGGTGGAGATTGTTGGGTTTTATGGCCCAAAATCTCGAGTATCGGCACGGGGAGCCCATGCTGCACAGACACGGGCGTGCCAAGACGAAGAGCCAAAGACGAGCGGGACAGAAAACTGGCACGGGGGTGCCGTGCCATATGGCACGGCCGTGCCATGTGACACGGGGTGACCGTGCCACGGGGCACGGTCGTGCCACGGGTCTTTTCGCCGCCTCTTTCGGATGCGGCTAGGGTTTCTGTCTTCAAGGAGGACTCCTCTGCGGCGGCTAGGGTTTTTCCAAAAAAGGGGAAAACCCTATTCTTCAGGCCCTATAAAAGGAGGGTCAAGCCTAGGATTCAAAACACTCCAGTATAGAAAACACATTGAGAGAGTGAGGTTATTTGTGAGAGAATACAATTGAGAGTATTGTAATTCTGCTCTTAATCACTGAAGTGATTGTGGCGTACTACTCTGCTCATAGTGAAATTTGTCGGTGTGCTGTCGCCGTCCGTGGTTTTTTCCCACATTGGGTTTCCACGTAAAAATTCTCTGTGTCCTTTATTCTTGTTTTTCATTGTTGCGTTGTGTTCTCGGTTGAATTCTGTTGCATTGTCACATCCTATTATCCCCTTTATTTCCTAACAAGTGGTATCAGAGCTTTGGTTATAGGATGTCTTCTATCATGAGGGTAGATATTCAGAAATTCGATGGGGAGATTAGTTTTAATCTATGGAAGGTGCAGATGAGAGCAGTTCTCATTCAGCACGGGTTGTGGAAGGTTCTGAAGGGACCTCACGTAAAACCCGAGAAGATAACTGACGAACAATGGGCAGCAGACCAAAAGAAGAGGCGTGGATCGTTGACGGATGAGGAATTTGGTCCAAGGTGGAGTTTGTTGGGATTTGTCCCAAATGCCTTTGCCGGTTTTGGAAATAAATAAAGTTATTTCCTTTTGTGAGATTATTTCTTGGCATCCAAGATCGTGTTGTGTGTTTGAGATCTTCTGTATTATGGAAATTATATTATTTCCATACTTTGGGTTGAAGATTTTTCCTTTTTTGGAAAGTTGATGGTTGGTGGCCAAGACATATGTTTGCGGTTAGGATTGAACCCTTGGTACCTGTGGGGTTTCCCTATAAATACTAGGTTGTTTAACCTTGTTTGATGCGGTGCAACTTGGGAGTGCCTGTGGGCAATTCCCTTTTCTATTCCACTTTTTGTTGGGAGTTAGTATTGAGAGATTTTCGTTGTAATTGATCTCTTTCTTGGGTGTTTGAGATCTGTGTCTCTCTTGTTGTTGATCTCTGTATTGGGAATGAGATCGTTCTGTACTAACTCATATGATATTGGATTTTGTGTCGGTGTTGCCGCCCGTGGTTTTCTTCCGTTTTGGGTTTCCACGTAAATCTTGTGTGTCGCTGTTTTGTTCCTATTATTCTGGTTTGAATTTCTGAATATCTGTTTCATCCTATCGCTTCCGCTATTATTACCGCTCTAATTTCCTAACATATAGGTTTTCTATGTTTTTTTTTTTTTTGAGCCTCGAATCCTTCATTTTACTGGAGTCGAGTTACTGTTGGCCCAACAAGAGATTGGAGCTCTCCCATCATAGATTTTTTTCATTCATAAGACTCGAACTCAAGACCTTACTTAAGGGAAGTAAGTACCAAACCACTTGAATAATTAAACCTGTGTTGTTATATAGATTTCGTATATTTACATTGTATTTTTGTGTATTAATGCTACTGCATGTGACATGCTATCATGTCATGCAACATTAGACAGCGCTTGGAAGTAGTCACATGTCAATCAAAATGCAAGGAATGAAGTTAGAGGAGGGCTTTCGTACACCTCGTGAACTATACTTTGCAACAGAGAATGGACGTTGCAAGTCATCCATAATTGGAACTCAGCAAACCCATCAATTTCCAAGCAACATCTTCTCGGAAAACACCATTGTAAAATCCCAAAATCTCAATGCCTCATGTTAAAATCTCAAAACCTCTCCAAAATATCTCAAAATCACAGAACATTCAACACTAGATTGAGACACCATAATCGGAGGTTCTAGAATATCTATATGACAAGATATAATAGATTGTGTGTTTTTTTAATTTGTTGGGTTGGTGTAAATGAGATGCGAAAGTGAAGGTAGGCAAAATTCGAACCTAAATATTTGATAACAACTCATAAAGACTTTACTGGTTGAGTCAGCTGATACCGACAGATATATTAGATTTTTAATATAAATATTATTCTAAAATATGCTTTAATTATCAATTAAACTTGAGTGCTTGATCTAGTTGTTTACAGTTATACTATGCTCAAAATGGGTCATATATATGAAAGATAAAATGACATAATTTACTTCTTTGTCAATGTAGTGTTGATCCACTTTAATTCGTATGTATTCATTAAAGTTCTGCACTATAACCTGTATGATATTCTCAGCGCATGTCGGCCAACATTAAACAAGCACCATCAACACTTACAAGTGCTGTTATTGGTGCATCGATTATAGAGGTCAACACTTCCATTGCAAAGGCCATTTTTGTGATGAATTTTTCTAACAATCTGCAAGGAATAACAATCACATTCAAGTTCGAGATATACTCGATTCGATCTAACACAAAATAATCTGATTAAATATGAGAAAAAAGTGTTCGAATCCAAATGCACTAAAAATAATTCGAATTCAAGTCAAATACGGATCAGATTAGTGGGGAAGATAACATCCGAACTGATTTTCCAATCCGATTCGGCTATTTTATTAAATCATTAAAATTCAATTCTGATGGCCAACTATCTTTGTATCTTACTCATGCATATAAGAAGATTTTATGTGTATATTTTCTTCCCTAATAATCCAAAAAGGACAATATAATATAATGAGAGAGGGGAGAATTGAACATGAGACATAATCAAAATTTAAAAATCTTCTTTATATGGTAATGGATAACTGTCTTCTGTGAGCATGTTTACAAGAGACAGTTTGCATATAAAATTTTGAATTTTGCTTATGATTGTTTATATAGATTCAGTTTATGTACATTGTATTCTGGCATATTAATGCTAGTACATATCACATGTTATCATGTCATGCAGCATTATAGAGTGCTTAGAAATGGTCACATATCAATCAACATGTAAGGAATGAAGTTAAAGGGTTGTTATGGGGGTGTTTGGTTATTAACTTTTTTTGGATACAAAATGACTTTTTGAGGGGTTTTAGTTATTTTGACCTGGTCAAAACAGAATGTATGGTAAATAACTTTTTGTAATAGTTGTTTTAATCGCGATAATCACATGTGGGTACCCTCACGTTTGAGCTTTTCATTTTTTTAACCTTGAGCTTTTCGAATTAATATTTTAGTACCTCCACGTTTATTTAATTTGATTTTTAAGTACCCTTTGTTTTTTCTTAGGTCCTTGAACTTTTAAAAATTCGTAATTTGACCCCAATATTTAAAAACTTACTTTCAAAAATTTTAATTTTGTGTATGTGTATTTTCTCCCATTAAGTAATATTTTCGATCCTCTTTCATTTGGTATCAGAGCCACATGACCAAAAATAATTAAGATTATTAAACTAATTAACGACTGATTAAGGTAATTAACTGTAATTAATGCTTGAATCATCAATTGCTTGCCCTGATCCTAATTATTCATATATTGTCCATTCACCAGAAGGTAATACCTCATTAGCACCACAATTAAACTATATCACTGATATAATTTTAGAATTAAAAGCAGAATTAGCTAAAATTAATACTGAACTCAAGGAGTTTAAGAATTAGTTAACTGTAGTCCATGTTTCTCTTATTAATCAAGTTAGACATAGCGAAAAACTTACTTCCAGTATTAGTACTCCTTTTCAGTGTAAATATCCTTTCCAAAACTCAAAAAATAAGATTCCGTTTCCTTTACAAGAGATTAAAATCCAAAAAAAAAGTAGGAAAAAAATTTGGTGAAAAAACGACCCAAAAGAATGAAAAAGAAGATGGAGTATAAGTAATATACTCTTGATGAAATGACTGAAAGGAAAGAAAAAGAAGATGGAGTGTAAGCAATATACTCTTGATGAACTACAAAAGATGTTCGAAAAAGAACAGAACTCATAAGAATTAAACAAAATCATGAGCGCCATTAGTAATAAACATGATATTTTATCTGATGAAAATGAAGAAACTAATAATGTCTAATTAGAAGAAGAAATATATCGGCAAATGAATCTGATTAAATTAGAAGATCTTAATATATTGCCCTTAGATGAAATTAGAAAAAATTGGATAAAAAATATGACAAAATAACTGCTGAATATGAGATTAATGAAATCGGTGAAGAACTCGACTTAGGAGAAATGGAGACAAGTCTAGTTAACAATGTCATTCCTAAGCCTGAAGAATTTGGTGAACCTTCTAGAAGAAATACTCGTTTCTTAAAACCTAGGTATGTTCCAGCAGGACGAACAAGCAATTTTTCCTTTAGGTTCATCCCAAGAAAAACTACAACCTTTGAAGAAATTTATCTTACCCCAATTAGTCAAACATGATACATCTTAAATATCGATGGAGCCGTAATAGAGAAGAAATATTTGAGCATTAAAAAAGAGGAATGAATAGTATCTTAAACCTAAACACTACATGGACTGCTGCAAATTTTCTAAATTATATCGAATATAGTTTTTCTGACACTGTAGCTGACTGGTATGATTCATTAAGCGAAGAGGGTAAAAATACATTAAGAATAATGGAAACATCAGCTGCTATGTTCAGAGATTTATGTGAAGAAATAGAAACTGAATTCATTGGAGGTAAACTTGATTCTAAAGAGAAAGTTAGAGAATGGCAAAAAAAAAATTAACAATATAGAATTATGGGATATGAGATATCTTGACAATTATATTGCTAAATTCAATCAGTATTATTATAAAATTAGACATAATAAAACCAATCTTGGTATGTTCTATGACAAATTGCCATATCCGATAAATTTCATAATTAATGAAAAATACATGGCTTGGCTTGGACGAAAAGTTGTTATTGATACCTCGGTTCAAGAAGTTCTTATTTATGAAATTGGGTTAATGAACAATGTCTTGATCTCCAAAAGCAGAAGACGATAATGAAGCATTTCTTAACTTGTTGGGATTCACCTCATAAATGGGGAAAAGAACCTGAAAAATGAAGGAAAAGAAAATTCTATAAGAAAAAAAGTTTTTACAAGCAAAGGGGAGAGAAACATAGAAGAAAATATTATAATAAACCAAGTCTTAAAAAACGAAGATTTTTTAGGAAAGTCATTTATTGTCCTGCAGGAAAAAAACAATTGTAAATGTTGGGCATGTGGAGAAGTAGGGTATTATGCTAATGAATGCAAAAACAGGAAGAATAGCAAATTTATTGAAATGTTGGGAAGCTTAGATTATGTTGAGCTTAGTGAAGATGATGCATTAGACCTAACCCTAAGTAACAACAAAGGAATTGTTGAAATTATATTGGACAATGAATATGACAAAAGTGATTATGAAGAACAAGTAATATGATAAAAAGTAGCTCGGTTAGCCTTAGTGATCTTCAAGAAGTAGAGTTTGTTGTAGATAATGATCACGAAGAAGTTACAGCAGATTGGGTTCTTTCTATAATCCAAAAAGACATAATCTATAAAAAATCCATCTTTCAATTAAAAAGCAAATACTTATGTGAAATGATGGAAGGAGATCTTGAGATAAAGTATTGTGAGTATGACATTGGGGAAGTTAATCTCATTAATTGAGAGAATATCCTTAAGCGTAACAAAGATAGAAAGTATAGGTTTATCCATGTTAGAAGTGTCCAAGTTCAAATAACTACTTTACAATATTATGGTAAAGATATTGATCTTTACGCTTTACTCTGTGATATTAGGCATACCAAATTCAACAATCAAATTATCACAGCGATAAAAATCAATTTATGTAATAGGTCAGTAGGATTCAATTGTCGACCAGGATATTATGTAAGTCTAAAGGATGAATTTGCTAAAAATTTTCTGTCTCTTAAGATAAAAATAGTTGGGTTGGGCATGAAAAGAGGAGGATATCCTTTAAGGATATTTTAGAAAATTATCTATAAATTAGATAATAGAATAGATCCAAAGACTAGGTGACAATGATAGAAGCAGAAAAGTTTAAAAGTCCTACCCCTATGCAAAAGATCCAGAGGATTAAGTCCAATCCTCAAGAGATAAAAATCGATCGTTAATGGATATCTAGCTTTGCGAACACTACAAAGATCAATAAGAAAAATATAATAAAGATTGATGAGGAGGATAAAATCACCACTAAACCCCAATTACTAAGGAGCATGAGTACAAGATCAGAATGGGGAGAAAGATCTTCATCAGCTAAAGAAGAATTTAAAAAAGATGACACAATTAGTGTGACTAATGAAATAAGTAGAATGAGTTTTGAAGCAGCAAGACCCAGTATAGATCGAATTATGAGTCTAGAAAGAAAGATTATTGGATACAAAACAAGAACTGTTAGTGAACTTATTTATGACGATGAATTAGTCAAAAACATAACTAGGGAGATATGCTATGAAGCTACTAATAAAACCCTAATAGAATCTATATCTCGATAAAGGTATGTTTAGAGGGATATAACAAATACAAATTATGTGCTTACATAGATAGTGGTTGTTCTGTATACTTTGAAAAAAGATCATTATTTTCAGAATTCATGTTGAAAAAAAATGAAGAATCTTTTACAAGTAAAGGATAGCTGATAATAGCGTTATGAGTCATAATGAGGCAATAGAAGGATTATCTATAGAATTAGGAGGAGTCCAATGTATTATATTAGTTCTATGGGCTACTAATCAACTCTCTCATGATATAATTATTGAAAATAATTTCCAAAGATTATACTTTCTATACACCCAAACCATAAATCAAATAATATTTACAATTAATGGTTACTCAGTTCCTATTGAAAAACTAAGGCTTACACTCATAAGAAAATTGAGTTTACGCGCAGTCAACGTGGTGAGAAGGTAATGCCATAACAAGAAGTAGCACTGACCATCTCATTACTTGAATTATCTATTAAAGAGCTGATTGTTTAACAGCAAGAGAAATTATACAAAGAACTCTATTCTGATAATCCTCTAAAATTTGGGGATAAAGATAAAATATTTGCTAAAATTACTTTATTAAATCCCAACACTATTATCCGAGTCACACAAATAGTGTATACACACCAGGACATTCAAGAGTTTAATAAACAAAGAACTTCAAACAAATAGTGTATACACACCAGGATATTCAAGAGTTTAATAAACAAATCAAAGAACTTATGGATAAAGGATTAATCAGAAATAGCAAGAGTCCTCACACTAATCCTGCTTTTATGATAAGAAATCATGCAGAAGAAAAAATAGGAAAAGCTAGTATGGTAATCAATTACAAAAAGCTTAACGATAATACTGTCTTTGATGGTTAATATATTCCTAACAAAACAGTCCTTTTCAACAGAATTCAATGAGCCTCTTAGTTCTCGAAAATGGATTGCAAAAGCGGTTATTGACAGATAAAAATGGATCAGGAAAGTATTTCTTTAACTGCATTTAGTGCCCCTTAAGGACATTATGAATGGATAGTAATGCCATTGGCCTTAAAAATGCATCTCAAATATTCCAGAGAAGAGTGGATAACATCTTCAAATACCTTAATCATTGTTGTTTAGTTTACATTGATGATATCCTTATCTTTTTCAAAATCATAGAACAACACAAAGATGATGTCTTAGCATTCACCCAAAGATGCATTGACCATTGCATCATACTTGGAAAGAACAAGTGCATTTATGCTGAACAAGAAATTGAGTTTTTAGGCTTAGAAATAAAAGTTGGACAAATTATTCTACAAAAACATATTCTGAAAAAAATAGAAAATTTTTCTGAAAAAATCGAAGATAAGAAGCAACTAAAAAGGTTTCTTGGATGCCTCACCTATGCTTCAGATTTCATTAAAGATTTGGCTAAACGAAGAAAACCATTACAACAAAAACTCAAGAAAGAATCAGGTTGGACATGGACCACTAATGATACAAAGATTGTTCAAAATTTCAAGAAGATGTGCAAAAATCTTCTATTCTTAATTTACCTAATGAAGGAGATGTAATTGCCCCAACCCCTCTTGATCGCGGGTCTTACCAATAAGGACTTTAAGGATCGACGATTGGCCCCACAAATCATCACAAGTCTGTTCGCCGTGCTTCGCCCTCGCTCACACGCTGCCTAGGAAACTTTCCAGGAGGTCACCCATCCCAAAATTGCTCCCCGATAAGCACACTTAACTGTGGAGTTCTTAGGAGTAGGCTTCTCGAAAAAAAAGGTGCACTTTTGGTAATATAAGTAGTCACTTCGATCATTTTAAGCTACACTCGGGGTGTTACAACCACCCCCACTTGAAGCGCACAACGTCCTCGTTGTGCCTCACTAACCGACCGACTTATGAGTCCTCTTGACCGGCAGTCCACACTCAGCATCTTTGCCCCGTTAGGTGACTACCCATAGGCTCTCCATCCACTGGCACAACTCACGGTCGCGGGTCAGCTCTGATACCATCTGTAATTGCCCCGACCTCTCTCGGTCGTGGATCGTACCAATAACGGTTTCAAGGATTGACGATTAGCTCCACAAATCATCACAAGTCTGTCCGGCGTGCTTCGTCCCCGCTCACACGCTGCCTGAAAAACTTCCCAGGAGGTTACCCATCCCTAGATTGCTTCCCAGCAAACACGCTTAACTGTGGAGTACTTAAGAGTGGGTTTCCCGAAAAGAAAGGTGCACCTTTGGTGATATAAGTAGTAACTTTGATCCTTTCAAGCCACACTCGGGGTGTTACAGGGGATGATTTAATTCTTGAGACAGATGGCAGTAATAAGACTAGAGTGCGGTACTCAAAATCGAAGGAGGAGAAAACTTTGCAAATATTACAGTGGAAGTTTTAATAAGGCAGAATGCAACTATCCCACGATGGAAAAATAAATCCTTGCAGTCGTAAGGGGAATTGAAAAGTTCTTAATTTTTTAGCCCCAAAACTTTTTCTGATTCGAACTGACTATAAAGGAATACTTGATTTTGTGAACAAGACTTTATCAAATATGCAAGTGCAAGGACGATCATGCATTGGTAATTATAGTTTAATCAGTTTTTCTTCTCTATTGAGCATATACAGGGATCGAAGAACTCTCTGACAGATAGTCTAACTCGAGAACTCGCCAATGGTAATTATCAAAGCCAACCTCCTGCCAGAAAAGGAAAAAATCCTTAACGAAATGCGATTTTTATTAGAACGGATTACGCCTTTTAGTAAAGTCCTTATTGATAACCTAGAATTCCATACAAAGAGTAGATCACGTTTTGGTCTACTATTTACTGCCTCCCTAATAGCCCAGAGATTTTTCCTTCTAGAGTTACAAATTAGTTATCTTCAGTGTCCTTATAATATCCAAGAAAAAATAAGTTCTCATGTTCGAGAAAAATGGCTCAATGAGTGGTATGCTGCCTGCATCAACTTTTATCATCATTACTCCTATAATATTTGGGAACTTGGAGTACAACGATATATTTTTTCGATAGATCTGGAGTTGGTGGTATTTGTTTCTCACCAAATTTATTATCTCCAAATGACCCTGTCCATAAAGCTTGGAAATACGGGATGGTACTTTATTTTACTGAAATCCCAGATCCACATTTTTCATTTTTCTCAACCCTAACTAAATTCCAGAAATACATGCTCAGAAAGATCCATTGGATCCTCACGTCTCCTGATGGTCCAACAAAAATTTCAGTTCGCAGATACCTAACTTTAGAGGTTTATAGCGCTCTAATTGAATGTGAAAATGGAAAAGCCAAACCTGTCCATTATCTTGTCCAAATCGTTGATTGCGACGATCTCAATGATCAATGACAAAATTAGATTCATTGAAATCCGGTACATCTAGTTACTGATCCTGCAATATCAAGGACCATTAGATTTTTCAACATTTATCATCAATGTTGGGCATTAATCGAACAAGGAAAAATATTAATGCATTGTGGAAATACTACTTTCGCCTATTATGATAATGAGTTTAAAGATTACATGAAGGTGGACGGAGTAGTGTCAGAAGATATCTTTCATTATCTCTTTGATGTTGGAGCTGGAAAATTCTTATCAGAAAAAAGAAAAAAAATTCCCTTGAATTATTTTAAGAATGGGATCCAGCGCATCTTAAGCAACTTAATTAAGATTTTGATGACTATCCCGATAATGATGGTCCGGAAGATATAATCGGAGATGAAGGCATGCAGAGTCTCAATAATGATGACTAGTCTTGTCATCATTAAAAGTTCTGAAGAGTAGCTGCCCTATTATTATACTATTTTGACAATTATCTGTATATAAAATAGAAGGTGTACTGTAGAGTCAGTATGCACTGTAGTAATGTGAAAAATCAGTGTGTACTATAGCCATTAGGGAGTCCTATATACCCCCATCCCTCTATAAAAGGAGAGGTCGAGTGCTGAGAAGGAACACGATTATTTGAGCATTCTTGAGTACAAGAGAAGTCGGGATTCTCTATTTCTCTATGAGCAAACATTTCTAATGATCCTATCTTAAGTCCCTCTTCAAGATTTCCATTGTAATATTTCCACTTTCAAGTTTCCAATAAAAGAAGTTTTCCAGTAAGAACGTTATCCAATTGAACATTATGTCTTAAATATTATGATTTCTTGATTAAAGTTCCACTATCCTTAAAAAAGATTAAAAGCTTAATTAGTGACTACGGTCAGAGGTAGGAAATGAAATGGATCTGTGCTGTGATGATCTAAGGAAGGTATGGTTGAGATTAGCAATCTCTGTAAACCAAAAGTTAGAGGAACGCTGGAGTCCAGCGACGACTAAGTTTAGGTAATGGTCGAAACTCGCTAATTATATTTTAATTATTTTGCTAAGTATGGTGGGCTTATAACCACAGAAAGTATAATATATAAGATATAAGTAGTACCAGTAAAGTGATTATAAAAAGTTTAATCATTAATAACAAGCATATTTCTTGAAACGAACTCGTCCAGGGACCTCTTCTGCAATTTCTAATAGTTTTTGTCGAAAAGGAAAAAGGTGAAGGGGGTAAAAATTATTATTAATAGGTGAGGGATGAAAAAATCATTTCGAAAAAGGTCGAAGGGGGTAAATGTGACTGATTCTGTTTTAACCCTAAAATTCAATTTACAAAAAGCTAAGATGAGTACCTTTTTGTAAATGACTATTTGTATAAATGACAAGCATGTCCAATACTTTATTAAGTTACAAGACATGTCATTAGTAAAATCAATAATCCTAATTCTATTCAAGAGTCAAGAAATGTCAACTATTTGTGACAATATTGCTAAAAGTTTGGTGGTGGCTAAATGGTGCAGAATGCTGTAAACTTTCATTTCTAACTTATTGGCTAAGAGTTCTTTTTTATAGTTGAATGTTGGTACTTATACTTTAGATCATTTGATTAGCATCACCCTGCTCTCATTTGTCCTAACTAGAGCTTTGGATTGATGCAAGTTAGTAGTGACCTTTGATATTATGTTTTATTTGAATATAATCTAATAAAGATCAAATCATTTGAAATTCATGTAAGTTATGATTTGTAAACAATAAAGAAAAAATCTTGAAAAGATTAAAATAGATAAAAAAATCAAATAAATTTCAATTCACAAAAAAAAAAAATCTTCAAATGAATAATAAAATAAGGTCGTAAGGCGTAGGCATCACATGAATACATATAAATTGAAAAGGAATAAGATAAACAATGAATGCAAAATATGTAGAATTAGTATGAAAATAAGATTCCAAGCATTAGATCAATTTTACATATGAGATAAATTTAGTTCTTTTTTAAAAGAAAATAAAATGGCCAATAAAAAAAATCATATTCAACTAAACAGTAATGTAGAGAAAGGGCATAAATGAAATTTTAACAAATAATATTTTCAGAAATAGTTAAGTTTACCAAACACTTTTCAAGAAACAGCTGATTCAAACAGCTAATGTAAACAACTAATTCAAGTAGCTAATAGAAACGACTAACAGCTGATTGCAAAATATGGTCTATATCTGTTTGGCAACAATGAATGGCGGTTGCAAGTCATCCACACTTGGAACTCAGCAAACCCATCCCAATTTCCAAGCAACATCTTCTTGGAAAACCCCATTGTAGGATCCCAAAATCACAATACCTCAGGTTAAATCTCCAAACCTCTCCAAAATATCTCAAAATCACATAACATTCAATACTAGATCAAGACACTATAATCAGAGCTTCTAGAATATCTATATGACAAGATGTACGAGACTGCAATTTTTTTTTTGGTGGTGTAAATGAGACGAAAAAGTCGATATAGGTAAAATTTGAATGCAAATATTTGATAACAACTCTTAAAAACTTTATCAATTGAGTCAACTAACACCCACAGATATATTAGATTGCAATATAGAAATTATTCTAAAATATGCTTTAATTATCAATCAAACTTGAGTACTTGACCTAGTTATTTGCAGTTATACTATGCACAAAATGGGTCACATGAAAGATAGAATGTCATATAATTGACTTCTTTGTTTTTGTACTGTTGATCCACTTGAATTTGCATGTATTTGTGTTGATTGAAGTTGTGTACTATAATCTGTATGATATTCTCAGCTCATGTCGGCCCACATTTAACACGCACTATCAATACTTAGAAGTATTGTTATTGGTGCATCGATTATAGAAGTCAATACTTCCATTGCAAAGGCCATTTTTTGTGATGATTTTTTCTAACGGTCTACTAGAGATAACAATCACATTCGAGTTCAAGATATTTTTAAATTTAAGATATGTCCGATTCGATCTGACATAAAAATAATCCGATTATATCTGAGAAAAAAATATTCAAATTCGAGTCCGCTAAAAATAATATAAACTGGATCCAATTCAGAGGGAAGATACCGTCTGATTTGAGTTTTCAATTTGGTCCGACTATTTTATCAAATCATTAAAATTCAATCCTAAAATTTCACGAATATGAAGTGTACCTTCTACGTTCAACCCACACTCGTGGCCACATATCCGAATTTCTGAATTTTTATTTATTTTTTTATTTTATAAATCTAAAGTCTACCTTTCAAGCCGAATTCTAAGTCCCTAACCCACACTCCCTATTAGTTGCTTAGTTGACTCTCCTCCCCCCTCTCAATCATAGTCTCATTTCGCAAACGACCAGATGTCTGACTCTCTACCACCGCACATAAGATGTCGTATGCCTCCTTGCCATTTCTCAGTATCTACTAGTTTAATATTAAATGTTCAAATATTTGATTATCATGATCGGAATGTATATGTTATCATATCAATAGGACATAATAAGATTAAATCCGACTCCAATCTGACGCAGATCGAATTCGGAGGTTGTCTTTGGATCCTGAACTTAATCAGATTTGGATGTTCTTCCATCCGATCAGAATCCACTTTTTGCCATCCCTACGATCTACAATGATAATTGAAAACTTTCATCTAATTTAATTAGCAAAAATTTTTGCAATTTATAATGTGCTCTCTGGAGCACATATTTTTCATACTATATATATATATATATATATATATATATATATATATATATATATAAACTTGCATTTGCTATATATTAAATCTCTTAGGGTTGATATGACTTTTCAGAATATGTATGTGTATTTTCAAGAGTGTGACATAAGAATTGAAAATTTTTGGAATGAAGTGATTAGAAGGTTTTGATCTACTAGTTAAATAATTGCGATTTTAAATGCATCTTCTCATTCTATTAAAAAAAAAAGATTATCAGAATATATGGTAAATATGAGGTATTTTTTCCTTTTTTTAATTTATAAGTGTATTCTTTGTGAATCCCGGGATTTAACTTGTCTTTACAACCTGAACACTAGTACTATTTAACTTCATTCCTTTAGCAACCGTGTTTGTAGTTTTAAGTTATGAGAATTTTTAGTATTTGTAGACGTAATTATCCAACTTAGTGTAATGGTGAGGGATACTTCATTATTAAAAAAAAAAAAGCATACAAATTTGAACGCATAAATAGGAAGTCAGTCTACACTCTACGCAGTGAACAAAGACATTTTTTTTGTTGTTAAAAGTACTTTCATAAAACTGTCCCACATAAAAAATTTATGCGTAAGTTATAAGAAGATATCAAAATAAGGAAAAAATTAAAAAAAATAATGGAGTGGGAAGACAAAAACAAGGGGGGGGGGGGATGGAAAAAAAAAAGTGGAGAATCTTTTTCTCATCTCTAGAAAAACTAAAGGCAAAAGTGGCTCCACTTTTTCATAGGCTAAACTAAAGGGGTTCATCGCACAAAATATGTCCCAAAAAGCCAACCTTTTATAGAGAGGTTTTCCATAATGTTTCGTGATCATTAAATTTAGATTAGCTATCTTTGAAATGAATAATCAGGGAAGGGATGTTAGGCTCGGTTCAAGGGGAAGCACAAAGATCTCTATATGTGAAATTTAAATTTTCTATTATGTTGAGAATGAGGAGGCATAAGTGATATGCAAAAGATACTACCTTTATTATATTCTCAAAAGGAATGTACAAAGAGTAAATAAGACTTACCACTCTCTCAAAACTATGTGGAAGACCTCTCTCTCTTATGCTTTTGAAGGACTCCTCTCTAACCTCTTATGTGTGATGCGTCTCTTTTTATTTTATTTTATTTTTTTTTGGTGTTTGTATTGCCTACACAAGGAGATCTTACCTCATATTTATACTAACTCCACCTCCTTAAGGTGTGGTGGAGATTTGTAACAAGTCTCACAATCTTACAAGGCTTAGCATTACATATCTTAGATTTTTTCTAGGATTTTTTTAGTAAATAGAACGATATCTTAGATATTACTAGGACCTAGAATAATCTAAGAAAATATCTTAGATATCTTTACAAAGGTCTAGAATATCCTAGGTAAAAATCTAGATATTACATTCGTAGAATTTTTATATGTTGATATCTTACTTCTAGAATATTCTCTTATTTATAAAGTGGGTGATGATTTTTTTAATTTTTAACACTCCCTCTCAGCAACCACTTTTTCTCAATGTTACTCTTGACATCATCCTGAGGCCTGCTCGCAACTGATCAAACTTTGCACAACTGAGCGCCTTTGTAAAGATATCGCCTACTTGGTCTTCGGTCCTTGTGTACTCTACGTTGATATCTCCTCGTAATACCTTTTCTCATATAAAATGGTAATGTACCTCCACATGATTGGTCCTGCCATGGAATACTGGATTCTCTATTAGTTATATGGCGGAGAGATTGTCTCATTTTGGGATAATTGAATCACTGCTAGACTGATGGAGATCTTTAAGTAGCTGGACCAACCATGTACATTCTTGGGCTGCCATTGCTACTACATGATACTCTGTCTTCGTGCTTGATAATGAGACTATTAGTTGTCTTTTACTGCACCATGATACAGCAGTTGATTCCAGGCTCAATATTCGCCGTACCACTTCCAAGTGAGGCTTCTTCGGGTTTTGCATGTACCGACTCACCACGCTGACAGCATAAGTAATGTCTGGCCTAGTCAGTGTAAGGTAGATTAAACTTCCCACCAATTGTCAGTACATCGATAGTTCTTCAGGATCTTTCCCTTCATGTGAACAAAGCTTAGCATTCGCTTCCATGGTAGTTGGGATTGGCTTGCATTCAAGCATGCCATACTTTTCAAGAAGATCTTGAGCATACTTATGCTAGCATAAGAACAATCCATTTTTAGTTCTTTTAACTTCAAGATCAAGAAATTACTTTAACTCACTGAGATCCTTCATTTGGAACTGTACGGAAAGATTGGTCTTTGTTTGCTGAATTTCTATTTCATCGTCGCCGGTGATAATGTGGTCAGCCACACAAACCAACACTATAGCGATCCTCCCTTCTTAAGCCTTCATAAACAGGCTGGAGTCTGCTGGTGCCATAGAGCAGCCACACTGGACCAAGAACTCAGCTATTTTCCCATACCATGCTCTTGGGGCTTGCTTAAGCCCATATAACGCCTTCTTCAACTTACACACATAGTCTGGATGACTCTTACTCTCGAACCCCTTCGGTTGATCCATGTGTATCTCACGATCAAGCTCTCCATACAGAAATGCATTCTTCATATCCATCTGCCATAGTGTCCAAGACTTGATGGAGGCTAGTGCTAGTAGAACACGTACAGTGCTGATTTTGCCACTGGTCTGAATGTTTCTTCATAATCTATACCATAGGTATGTGAGAACGCTCGAGCCGCTAATCGTACTTTGTACCTTTCAATCGAGCCATCAGGCTGCATCTTTAACTTATATGCCCATTTACAAGAAATGGGCTTCGCATCCTTTGGCTTGGGTACCAACTCCCAAGTCTCATTTTGAATCAAAACTTGCATTTCTTCCTCCGTGGCCTTTTGCCACTCATTCTTTTGTCTTGCTTCTTCATAGTTGCTTGGTTTCGTAATGCTTGCTCCTTCTACTAATGCTGCATTTGCATATTTAGGATTTGGTTTTCGTGTCATCTTGGACCTTCTTAAGTGTGGCTCTGAGGTTTCTTCTTCCACTGTATCTTTAAGTTGACTTAGCCTTTCTTCTCCTGGAGATGCATGATATGTACCTCTTTGCCAAGGACTCCTCTGCCTATTTGATGTCTCAACTTTATTTCCTTCTCCTTCTATAAATTCTTCTTGTGGTGCTCCCTCATCACTTGATTCTTTCTCTTCACCCTTGGAGTGCTCCTCAAGTTGTTGCTCTAACTTTTTCTCGATCTCCTTAGAATCTGGAAGTGTCGTTGCTTGTGATGACCACGAGGGGGACGCTTCATCAAAGACCATATTTCTTAATGTATGGCAACGCCCCATTGTTGGGTCACAACATCTCCATCCCTTTCTTTCATGGCCATAGCCCATGAAGATGCAACGAATTGCCTTCTTATCGAACTTGCTTTATAAATGGTCTGGTACGAAGACATAACACACACACCCAAAGACTCTGAAATGACTTACCGTGGACTCGACATTCCATAACTTTTGATATGCAGAAATGAACTCAAGCCTTGCATGTGGTAGTCTATTTATGAGATACACCGTAGTCTTCATGCACTCAGCCCAAAAACGTGGTGGCACATTCTTAGCATGTAGCATGCTTCTGCATGTCTCTACGAGATGTCAATTCTTTCTTTCTGCTACTCCATTTTGTTGAGGCGTGCTAGGATAGGTAAACTGGTGTCGTATTCTATGTGCTTGTAAGTATTCAAAGAACTCATCTGATGTATATTCTCCCCCATTATTTGTACGTAGGCACTTGATTTTGTGTCCTACTTCACTTTCAACATTTTTTGAACTCCTTAAACTTATCAAGTGCCTCCGATTTTTCTTTCATGAAGTCTACACAAACATATCTTGAAAAGTCATCAATAAAGGTAATCATGTACCTATATCCCATGATAGATGGTTGCTTCACTTTACCAAAGACATCGGAGAGCACGAGTTCAAGTGGCTCCTTAGCTTTAACTGTAGACTCCTCATATGGAAGATGATGTGCCTTCCTGTATTGGTATCCCGCACAAATTATGTTATCCTGAATCTCAAGTTGTGGAAGGCCCTTCAGCATTGACTTTTGCATCATCACCTTTAATTTGTGATAACTCACATGGCCAAGTCTAGCATGCCATAGATCTACTGTCTCATTCTTTCTTGTTTTATTTACATATGCATCTTAGGCTGACATCATATATAAGGACTCCAACCTTCGTCCTTCTATGAGTAGGGGAGATGTGGGTTTGAGACTGCGGTATACCTTTATATCTTTAGGCCCAAAGACTATATAGTTTCTCGATGATATAAGTTGGGACATTGACAAAAGATTCTTCTTTATTCCAGTACATAGTAGACATTCTGTAGTTGCACTCGATGCAGGCTGAATCGAGGAACAATTAAAGTATTGCCTATATGGGTGATCGGCATTTTAGAGTCGTTTGTTATCACCACAACCTGGTCTCCTTTGTATTTAGTCATGCTTTGAAGCTTATTCACATCTCCTATCATGTGATTCGAGCATCCGAAATCTACAATCCAATCATCTTGATAGTTGATTCATTTGTTGCTTATCCTGACAAGAGCGCTTTCTTATTTTAGCTCCTCGGCACATGATGTAACTGCTTCTACATCATTTGCTTGATTACTTTCATCTATTGCAAAGGATGCCTGGAAGTCCCATTCTTCTTCACTATCATTGTTTGTGAAAGTAACTACATTACCTTCCACTTGAGAGGATTTGCAGTCTCGAGTAATGTGTCCTTTCTTGCCACATTTGTAGCATTGATCTTCTTGATGATAATATCTCTTCTTTTCCCTTCCTCCTCGAGCTTGATGTGCTCCCCCTCAAGATGGACCTCATCCATGCTATCGTTGCCATCTTGGTTGCCTTTTTCCTGATGATTCTCCAACACCAGTATACCTCCTCACAATCGTACCTTGGCTTTGAGGTGCTCTCCTTTTGTGAAGAGAGCATTTTCTTCATCCTTTATCGAGACCTTAGACATTTGTTTGTCTAGGTTTTCTTGATTGGCTAAGATACCTTCTAACTCTACTAAAGAGGGTTGAGTTGCCCAACCCCGAGTTACTGTGACAAGACTACTATATTTGGGGTCCAACCCTCTAATAATAATTTGACGCATTCTAGCCTCATTAATTGCACTTGCAATATTTATCTTCTGAATTTCATCACACAGGGATTTAACTTATATAAAGTATTAGCTTACCATCATGTCCCCTTGTTTGATGGACATGAGCTCATTCTCCAATTGCTGTAGGTTGGCTTCATTCTTCTTTGCGAAGAGTGTTTCTAAAATTCCCCAGGCATCACTTGGCATTTTACAATCCTTGATTCGATGTAGAAACTCATCCCCTACTGTGACGGAGAGTACATACATAACCTTTCCTGCCTTGATCTCCCACCTCTTTTTCTCCTTTGGATCCGTTGGCATAACTTTCTCATTACTACCAACGATATCCCACAAATCTTGCTCTTTCAAATAGTAATTGATACGTGTGCACCAAGTACTATAATTGCTCCCATTGAGCTTCTCAAGTGAGCTAGCTGAGGCTGAAAGATCTGCCATAGTAACTTGGTAAGCGCCCAACACTTGACCAAGAAGATGTGGTCCTAGACCAACAAATCTCACAGTCTCTGACCGCGTCGGCAGAGTCTCGCTTATACTTTGGCCCCTGACCAAAAATGCCAAATGAGAACTAGCTCAAATAAGGCTCCCAAAACCTTGCTCTGATACCACTTATTGAGAATGAGGAGACACAAGTGGCATGCAAAAGGCACTACCTTTATTATACTTTCAAAAGGAATGTACAAAGAGTGAATAAGGCTTACCGCTCTCTCAAAACTATGTGGGAGACCTCTCTCTTTCACTTTAAAGGACTCCTCTCTAATCTCTTATGTGTGATGCCTCTCTTTTTTTTTAGTGTATTTGTATTGTCTACACAAGAAGACCTCACTTTCTATTTATACTAACTCCACCTCCTTGAGGCGTGGTGGAGATCTGTGACAAGTGTCACAATCTTACAAGGCTTAGCATTACATATCTTGCATTTTTTTCTAGGATTTTTCTAGTAAATAGAACAATCTTACATATTATTAGGACCTAGAATAATCTAAAAAAATATCTTAGATATCTTTACAAAGGTCTAGAATATCCTGGGTAAAAATCTAGATATTACATTCCTAGGATTTTTATATATTAATATCTTACTTCTAGAATATTGTCTTATTTATAAAGTAGATGATGATTTTTTTTATTTTTAACATCTTATACAATAATTCTTAAAAATTTTACTAATTAAACTAATTAACATCTACAAGCTTTATCCATATCTTTATGCTGCTTTTTCTTCCTTGCATATTGAATATTAAGTCATAGATTTTAGTAAATCCTTCTTCCATGAATTTTCGATATCTTGGAGCTTCTTATGCACCCATTTCATTTGAAGAAAGTTAGTTTTCTGCAACCTTACATCTAGCATTAGGGCTAGATCATCTAGAAAAATTAGTGTAGTCAATCAGACCAGGTCATTATTATAGTCCTTTTCTATGGTAAAATGGGCACCCATTATTGAAAATAATGACAACAATTAGTTCCCTTTTTCATACCTACTCCTAATAAGGAAAGTGTAAATTTTGTGATAATATATTGTGATAATATTGTATTTATCTTTTGCTAATTTCACGTAGCTTATTGCTCAAGTTAGGGTTAGTTAGAGTTGCTAGTGATGTATGAATTAAACATTTGATGTATTATTTGCTTCAAGGAAATACACGATCAGTCAGCTATTGAGCCAAGTTCCTTCTTCCTTATTAAAATTCTACATGGCATCAGAGCAGCATTGTTGATTTCATGCTTAATTAGTTTTAGCCATGGGTGACGGTGGGAAAAGGAGGTTTGTCATTGAGTCTCATTCACCACATTATCTACACATGTTCGAGGGACATGGGGTTATGATTACTGCAATAATGTTTGCTGGACAGAATTATGATTTGTGGGAAAGGGCTGTGCGAACACCCTTGAAGGAAAAACAAGTTAGGATTCATAGACGGACACTTACAAGACCGGTGGAACAAGGAGATAATAAGTCTACCGAAGCTCATGCTTGGGACATGGTTAATTGGATGTTGTGCTCTTGGTTGCTCGACATCATTGACCCAAAGCTTCGACTGAGTATCGCATGCTCAGAAATGGCCAAAACTATGTGGGACAACTTAAAGAAGTGGTATGGGATGGCTAAAACTCCCAAAATTCATCAACTAAAAGCTGACATTGCGAATTGTAAGCAAGGAGACTTGAGTGCTGAAGATTTTTATTTGAAGCCAATCAATCTCTGGATCGAGCTTACAAATCTAGTGAAGGTGCCGATCTGCACTTGCAAGGGTTGCCAGTGTAGAGCAACAAGAAAAATCATGGGTATGTATGAAGAAGATAAGGCACGCCAATTTCTAATGAGGTTGAATGACGATGCCTACTCAACGATTTGAAGTCAGTTCCTCGCCCTTGACCTTCTTCCTTCTCTCGACAAGATATTTAGTATAACCCAGCAGGAGGAGCACCACAAGTAAATCATGGTGTCCCGGGAAAGCATAAACTAGACGGTTGTGGCATTTGCAGTAAAAGAAAAATCTGTTATGGTCGAGAAAGATGAGTGCAAGATTTGTGGGTGTTATGGACATGAAGAGGCAACCTGTTATGGGGTGATTGGGTACGAGGACGTGGATGAGGTAGCCGAGGAGGACAGAGCAATAGAGGTGGACAGGACGGGAGTCGAGGTAAGGTTACGGGCTCGAGATTGCTTTGGTCGCTGTTCACCGAAATGGATCTATAGGCCCAGAACGCATAGCGGGCCCAAGAGCAGCAGGAGGCCCAGGAGCGAAAGTTAGGCTAGGATCGAGTAGTGCAGCAGAGGGAGCCCAAATTGCTATACCTGGGCTCTTCGCAGATTTAGTCTGGAGGTTTTTGAGCCTTATTGATATGCTGAAAGCCAAGTATGAGAAGTTGTCAGGTAACGCTTCTTGGATGCTCGATAGTGGGCATTGAGTTATATAGCACGACATATTTCAATGATGAGTGAACTTGAAAAAATATCCCCAGTTGCTATTGGACCACCAAACGGCACCTGCACCATGACTTATGAAAAGGACTCTGTAACCTTAGAAAAGGGATTAAAATTGGAAAATGTGCTGTTTGTGCCCAAATTGAATTGAATTTAGTTTCAATCTCCAAATTATGTAAACAGCTAAACTGTGCTATATATGACATTTTATGATGACTGTTGTGTGATATAGGACAACACTTCGAGGACTTTGATTGGAGCGGGTGAGCAAAGAGAAAGGGTCTACTACTACAAGTAGGCATCCACAGGTCAAGTGAACTGTTAGTGCAAGGTATTTATGGCACATGCGACTTGGGCATTTGTCAAGTGAAGTTCTATCCTATCTACCCCATAGTACTTTGTTAGCAGTTTTACTTAACCGCAAGTGCACGGCGTAGCTGTAGCTAGCAACCGGCAAGTACGGGTCGAATCCACAGGGAACTTGGTTTCAACTACTAGAACTAATTGGACTAACTCAAGCTAGGCAGTTGTCGAGTGAAGTTGGTTTAACTAATTCTAACTCTATTTGGTCTAAGACAATAATGAGAAGAAAATCCTGGATTGGGGTTCACCGCACTATGACGTTCATTGGAAAATACACTAGGTCGTATGAATCTACCTGTAAGATAATTGAAATGGAATTATTATCGGTTTAAAGCATCTACGCCTACTTTCGAAGGTCATTAGACTGATCAGACTAACCTAGTTGTCGACTTTCGTGAAACTAGAATAACAAGACCACAAGATCATGTAATTTAAATTCCCAATTGCACCCCCAACTACTTTCGTGTCAAGTAATTCAATTGCTCACAAAGCTACTCTAAGTAAAGGACTTAACTTTCGTTAGTCTCCTAAACTCTAATTAAGAACATGAATGAAACCCTCTCAGGCAATTCATCGAACACCTGGCATGCTAAGTGAGAGTTCAATTATACTCTGGCGTAATTCACAAAAACCTAGAATTAACAATCCAATTTACATCACAGGGGCTACGCCCAATCCAAGATTAAGGAATTTAGCCGCTAAACATGTTTTCAAACAACATCTCAATCAAGAACAATAACATGTCAAGGAATATAGAACTTGAACTAAAACGAAAGAAAAGGGGTAGAAAGGTATACCCTGAACAATCTGCAACAATATTCAATCGAAAGCGTCAACAAATTTTGATCCAAAGCTTGAATTCAATAGCACAATAAGCAAAACCTAAGAGCCCTAGAAATCGCCTAAACGAGAGAGAAGAAAAGGTAGAATGAAAAACCGAATTACAATCCCAAAACACGATAAAACAGCGACAACTAAAGTGGCACGGTCGTGCCAGACGGCACGGGGGCCCCGTGCCAAATTTCTGCCGGACGAAAACGCGGGACCCGGCAAAAAGGACAACCATGCCACACAGCACGGCCAGGCCGTGCCACGTGGCACGGCCACACCGTGCCATGTGGCACGGTCGTGCCGCGTGGCACGGCTAGGCCATGCCACGTGGCGCCGGTTCGGGTTTGTCGGGTCGTCGCGGTTTTTTCCTTGTCGCGTGTGTCCGATTCTCCGGGGCTTCCGTGCGACGCTTTTTCGTAGCTTTTCTCGCCTTCTTGGCACTCCTTTCTGCTAAATGCTGTTCATCTTTCTGTTTCTTCAATAGAGTTCCTGAAAATATCGAAAGATGTTATATGAGTTAAAAGTATGCAAAAGGAGGCCGATTTGACCCTTCCTTAACACAATTAAACGTGAAAACGGGGGGGGGAAATGGGTCAAATAGGGGCTAAAAATAGTACAAAATAGAGGTTCATCACACCCCCATGCTTATCTCTTGCTTGTCCTCAAGCAAGACTATGCTATGAAAAATCAGGGAGGATGGTGGACCTCTAAACACACCCTCTTCAAGGGAAAGGATGGATGCCGATGAATCACGCTAATCATGCATAGAAGGTAGTCCAGTCAAGGTGCGGCAGATAATCTCAATGAAAATGTATGCAATGTCACCCATGAATCATCTTGCCCATATGAAACACACAACATACCCCAAATATTGAAGCACATAGTAAGACATAACCTTCCTTAACAAATGGTGAGTAAGCAGGACTGGTAGGACCTCACTTTAGGGCAAAGTGGAGCACTCTCCTCAATGTGTTTGAAATATGTAACAAGGGTACGCTCAATACTCCAACCAATCAGGCAACTACCATATGCTTGGTAAAGTTCTCTACTCTCCACCACGAGAATGCAATATGCAATGTGTCAATCATGAGGGCTTGCAATAGGGATGTAATGGGGCTAAGGTCAAAGGTGAGAAGTGGAATAATTTGGGAAAGTGGAGCTATTAGTCAAAGACTAGGGAGCAGGAACACTTCCACAATTCAGCATTATAGATACAACTTCACACCAACTTACGAATTGAGTGGCAAAGCTCGCAAAAACCTCAAGGAGAAAACAACAAGCTTATTGCAAAAAGCTTCCATGCTACCCGTTTTATTTGCAACTTCTCATTTCATTTTTTTTTTTTTTTTTTTTTTTTTAGAAGCAAAAAAAAGGATGCACATTGGATAGCGTTGGAAGTACAAAAATTAATTCGCAATTTTCCCAAAACGAGCCACTAGTATTATGCCCGCAGTGAATGATCAAATGCCCCAAACATGCCCAACTACATTGTGGAAGTATCGCCCCACTAGACACCTTGACAAGGATGAAGGAAGTATACACAGGTCAAGCGTGTAATTAATGTGGTGCAACAACAACGACTGGGGGAAAGGCTCAAAGGGCTAGCAAAGGGACAGCATGCAACAACGGGTGGCTTTCTGGCTAATGTGGCTACATGAATAAAGATCGCCTCAATCATGTCGGCACATGTAATTGCTAAATGCAGTTTCAAGGAGAACAAGACCAAGTTTTAGAGATGCATCATGGAGGAGTAACACATGAAGGGAAATGGAGACTATATGTAATGAATAGTCATTAGGCTCAAAATCTCACGGGTAAACCTACCACAGTCAAGTGACTTACTCTGGGGTATGTCCCATTCATCAAGGTTAGTCAAGTCAAGCCACATGAATCTCAGGGGTAGCTAGCATGCAACACAGGGCGAAGAAACTACAGATGACAAAACAAACACAATTTACCCAAAAACTCACACCAAGACAAGTTACGCCTCAACACACAACCCAACATGATCAATCAATCATCACCCCTTTCAATCTCATCACAAGAGGGGTTTTCGCAAACTGTAGATTTTTTTTTTTTTTCAAAGCAATAAAACTAACTACTAAAGCAATAAAGTTATAAAGGATAATGAAGAGAAGGGTAAGAGATGGTACCTGAGAAGCTTACGAATGCCCGACTCGATCATTTCTCCTTTTGAATGCAAAAGCTAATCCTATATGCTCTAAACTATATGCTCGAATAAAATAAAAAGGCAAAAACAACAAAGTGCATGACATGAAATCCTATCTAAATGATGCAAATGCAAGTGATATCATCACCTACCCCCACAATGTTACCAGAAAGCGACGAGCTCACACCCCCATGCTTGAGATTTTCATTGTCCTCAATGAAAAGGACGCAGAAAAGAAACAAGGGGAGGGAAAGGGGGGAAAAGGGTGGGTGACACACACACACACACTCGCTTTTTTTTTTTTTTTAAGAACTATAAATACCTTGGGTTGCCTCCCAAGAAGCGCTTGTTTTAGGTCCTAAGCTTGACCGTTACCTCAGGAATATGATGCTCGTGTGATGTAGGGAGGTGTGGGGATGGAAGAAGGAAATGACGAGTGAGCCAGCACTTCCCCATGGCTAAAGTCAGGCATCAGTATCGCCTGAGGAGGCCCGCCAGTAGCAGTAGTGGGCGGTGGGGGTCGGGGAGGCAGAGCAGGCGGCCGCAGATGGGATCCGCCACCCCAGTCATGAAGTTCCACTCTTACGACAGCTGGAGGAGTGGAGACGGTCGGGGCCGCAAGCGCAGAGTGTGCACCTGGGGCGGGAGGTGGTATGGGTGGTAAAAATTGAAAATCCACCCGCTCGCCACAGACGGTGAAGGACATGGTGCCCATCTGCACATCAATCACAGCCCCTGCGGTCGCGAGAAAGGGGCGACCCAAGATGAAGGGGGGCGGAAAGGCATCGTCCATATCAAGGACGATAAAGTCACACGGGACCAGAAAATTCCCCACCTGGACCGGAACGTCCTCCAGGATGCCCACAGGACGCCTGATGGAGCAGTCCGCGAGCTGAATAGTGATGCTGGTGGGTGTGGGGTCCCATAATCGCAGCTTCTTGCAGAGAGAGAGCGGCATGATACTCACACTAGCGCCCAGATTGCAGAGAGCTCTCTCAATCTGCACATCCCCTATACAGCAAGGGATGGAGAAGCTGCCAGGATCCTGCAGCTTGGATGGCGACCGCCTTTGCAAGAGCGCACTGCAGAAGCCGCCAATAGAAGCTATAGAAGCTTCCCTAGATGCTCCCTTCTTGGACAGGAGTTCTCGTAAAAATTTCCATTGCGCAGGGGCACTCTTGAGAACTTCCAAGAAGGGGCTGCTGGCATAGATTCGGCGTAGAATTTCCAGAAATCGCTCGAATCTAGGTTCAAGCTGAACGAGCTCGGACCATGCCAGTCGCTGAGGGAAAGGCACTCGAGGGCGGTAAGTGCAATCAATAGTTCGATGGCAGGTTTCCTCAATAGGGCTCAGACCCTCGTTTTTCTCCTTTCCTTCAGTTCCGGCAGAAGCAGAAACCGGAACTACCTCCTGGAGAACCATCACTGGGCTCTCTTCTAACCCCGCGCCCACAGTAGATATGGCATTGACTTGGCGGCGGGGGTTGACCTCGGTCTGGCCCGGAAGTTGCCCCTGAGATCTGGACAGGTGGCTCACCTGCTGAGCAATCTGGGCAATCTGTATATCCATGGTTTTCTGTTGGGCGGCCATGGAATCCACTCTGGAGGTCAATACCTGAATATTTTCTTTGAGAGTCTCATTTGTCGTGGTTTGGGTCGCTATGAAGCGCTCCATAAGACTCTCCAGGTGAGATGTGGGTTCAGGAGGTGGAGGAGGTGGAGTGTAGGGGGCTCGGTTGTGGAAACCGGGTGGCTGGTTGGGGTTTTGAGGGTGAGGGTTGGGGTTTTTATAGAGGAGGTTCGGACGAGGATTCCAACCCTGGTTGTAGGAGGTGGGGTGGGGGTTATTTTGAGGAGGTTGGGTGTAGGTATGATAGGCGTTGACGTGCTCAATGCTAGAAGGGGCATTGTAGCACTCAACGGCAGTATGGCCCTGTACACCGCAGGCCTCACAAACAGCATAGATCCCCATGGACGACCCCACAGAAGTAGCTGACGAGGTGGTCACTTTCTCCAGGCGCTGTGCAAGGGCGTCCACCCTGCTCGCTAGGAGCGTCACAGCGTCAATCTCATGCCTGCCACCGCCCCTCTTGGGGGTGGCCCTCTCACTCGACCAATGATAGTTGTTGGAAGCCATCTCTTCCAACAACGCCTTTGCTGCTTCGATAGATTTGCCCATAAGAGCACCCCCTGCTGCAGCATCAACTGAAATCTTCACCGACCGCTCTAATCCATTGTAGAAGGTTTGGATTAGGAGCCAGTCGGGAACTCCATGGTGGGGGCACTGGCGCTGGAGGTCCTTGAATCTCTCCCACGCCTCATATAGAGACTCACCATCCTGCTGGGCAAAGGAGGTGATGTCTGTCCTCAGCTTGGCAGTCTTGCCAGGTGGGAAGTACTTGCTGAGGAATGCTTTGGAGAGTACTTCCCACGTGGTGAACGAGTTGGGCTCCTCGTTCTGAAGCCAGTCACTGGCTCTATCCCGCAGTGAGAATGGGAAGAGCCGCAGCCGGATTGCATCAGTAGACACCCCATTTAGCTTGATGGTATCACACTTCGCTAAGAACCTGCGAAGGTGCACGTTGGGGTTCTCCGAGGGGTGCCCGCTGAATTGCTCCCTCTCCACGAATGTGATCAGTGCGGGGCTGAGCTCGAAATTGTTAGCCTCGATGGCGGGGCTAACGATGGAGGAGGTTACGCCCGATGCTTGTGGCAAGGCATAATCTCGCAGCACTCTTTGGCTTTGCTCGGCCATCTGTATTTGTGCTTGGTGCCTTCTCCTTTCACCGCTTTGCCGTCGAGCAGTGGCTTCGATTTCAGGGTCAAAAGGGGCAAGTGGTTGATCCCTTTGACTACGCCTGCGCATACAAAACCAACACTACCAAGGCGTAAAACAGTTTCAAGCACAATGAAGGGGAGAAGGGAAACAATGAAGGGATGAAAAGAAAAAGAAAAAGCCTAGTCTAGAGTACGCTAATCGGTTCTAATATTGAAAGGCGCAAGCTCCCCGGCAACGGCGCCAAAAACTTGTTAGCAGTTTTACTTAACCGCAAGTGCACGGCGTAGCTATAGCTAGCAACCGGCAAGTACGGGTCGAATCCACAGGGAACTTGGTTTCAACTACTAGAACTAATTGGACTAACTCAAGCTAGGCAGTTGTCGAGTGAAGTTGGTTTAACTAATTCTAACTCTATTTGGTCTAAGACAATAATGAGAAGAAAATCCTGGATTGGGGTTCACCGCACTATGACGTTCATTGGAAAATACACTAGGTCGTGTGAATCTGCCTGTAAGATAATTGAAATGGAATTATTACCGGTTTAAAGCATCTACGCCTACTTTCAAAGGTCATTAGACTGATCAGACTAACCTAGTTGTCGACTTTCGTGAAACTAGAATAACAAGACCACAAGATCATGTAATTTAAATTCCCAATTGCACCCCCAACTACTTTCGTGTCAAGTAATTCAATTGCTCACAAAGCTACTCTAAGTAAAGGACCTAACTTTCGTTAGTCTCCTAAACTCTAATTAAGAACATGAATGAAACCCTCTCAGGCAATTCATCGAACACCTGGCATGCTAAGTGAGAGTTCAATTATACTCTGGCGTAATTCACAAAAACCTAGAATTAACAATCCAATTTACATCACAGGGGCTACGCCCAATCCAAGATTAAGGAATTTAACCGCTAAACATGTTTTCAAACAACATCTCAATCAAGAACAATAACATGTCAAGGAATATAGAACTTGAACTAAAACGAAAGAAAAGGGGTAGAAAGGTATACCCTGAACAATCTGCAACAATATTCAATCGAAAGCGTCAACAAATTTTGATCCAAAGCTTGAATTCAATAGCACAATAAGCAAAACCTAAGAGCCCTAGAAATCGCCTAAAACGAGAGAGAAGAAAAGGTAGAATGAAAAACCCGGAATTACAATCCCAAAACACGATAAAACAGCGACAACTAAAGTGGCACGGTCGTGCCAGACGGCACGGGGGCCCCGTGCCAAATTTCTGCCGGACGAAAACGCGGGACCCGGCAAAAAGGACAACCATGCCACACAGCACGGCCAGGCCGTGCCATGTGGCACGGTCGTGCCACGTGGCACGGCCACACCGTGCCATGTGGCACGGTCGTGCCGCGTGGCACGGCTAGGCCATGCCACGTGGCGCCGGTTCGGGTTTGTCGGGTTGTCGCGGTTTTTTCCTTGTCGCGTGTGTCCGATTCTCCGAGGCTTCCGTGCGACGCTTTTTCGTAGCTTTTCTCGCCTTCTTGGCACTCCTTTCTGCTAAATGCTGTTCATCTTTCTGTTTCTTCAATAGAGTTCCTGAAAATATCGAAAGATGTTATATGAGTTAAAAGTATGCAAAAGGAGGCCGATTTGACCCTTCCTTAACACAATTAAACGTGAAAACGGGGGGGAAAATGGGTCAAATAGGGGCTAAAAATAGTACAAAATAGAAGTTCATCATACTTTAGGAGTAACTAGTAGTTCAAATAATGTTAAAGAAGGAGTTTGTGAGATTTGTGCTCGTGCTAAGCAAACCCATAGCCAATTTCCTATTAGTCAACATAATGCAAAGAGTATTTTTGATCTATTTCATTGTGACATTTGAAGTCCTTATAGACCCCCCTCATTGCATGGTGCTCAATATTTCTTAGTATTGTTGATGATGCTAGTAGAGGTACTTGGGTTTATTCGATGAACGAACAAACTTAAGCGAGCAAACTTCTAAAAGAATTCATTATTATGGTAAGAAATCAGTTCAATAAAAGAGTGAAAGTGGCAAGGAGTGATAATGGAGTTGAGTTCACGTTAGGAACCATGCAAGAGTTTTATCTTGAACATGGAATCTTTTGTGAAAGTAGCTATGTAGACATGCTACAGCAAAATGGTAGGGTAGAGCGCAAGCATCATCACATTCTCAATGTGTGAAGCTCTCTTAGATTTTAATCCAGCTCACAATGGCCTATTTAATAAACTAGACACCCACCGACAATTAAAAGGGCAAACACCTTTTGAAGTGCTTTTTAATTGCAAACCTATATATAATGAGGTACGAGTTTTTGGTGTCTTGTGCTTTGCATGAAATAAACCAAGGGTAAAGGATAAATTTGCCTCAAGGAGTAGAAGGTGTGTTTTTCTTGGGTATCCATTTGGTAAAAAGGGATGGAAAGTACGTGACTTGGATACACAAGAAGTCTTCTTAAGCCAAGAAATGGTGTTTATTGAGGATACCTTTCTTTTTGCACAACTAGACAATGACTCTGTGGTGGCCCAAAATCGGGAACATTGGCAACAAATTGTATCTGATGATGTGTTTGGGTATGATGATGATCCTAAGCCCAGTGAGGCGCCAGGCCATGAAACAGTCCGACCGCAAGGAACAAGGCTCGTGGATAGGGAGAGGAGTGATGACTTGGGCCCAGCCTAGCCAAGCTAAGAGATGTTGGTAGGCAGAGGAGTAGAAGCGATGTGGGCCTAGGCACTAAACGACCCAGTCTGCGTTATAGCGAGCTCCTCCTCTAGGCTAAGAAGTAGTACAACCCGACGACCCAACTCAATTCGGTGAGGCAGTGGGCCCATGCCAGGAGCCTAACTTGCCAGTAGCTCCGTCCGAAGTGCGTAGCTCATGGATCCACCGACATCCAGCCCATCTTGATGATTAAGTTTGCTACATCGCGACATCCAAGGACCCCCTCTCAATTGCACACAGACTTCAAAAGGAATTCTCAGGTACTCCTTATCCTATAGCTAATTATGTCACAATCACTAATTTTTCTGTTTCACATCAGAATTTTCTAGCAGCTATTATTAAAGTGACAGAGACCAAACATTATTTTGAGGCGGTCAAAGACCCGCGACGGAGAGCAGTAATGAAAGGAGAAATTTACACCTTAGAGAAGAATGAGACATGGATCTTGCAAGATCTACCGAGTGGAAAGAAACCCATTAGTTGTAAATGGGTATATCAAGTTAAGTACAACTCAAATGGGACAATTCAGCGGTCTAAAGCTCGATTAGTTATTCGTGGCGATCACCAGATAGAAGGATTTGATCATAATGAGAAATTTGCTTCTGTGGCAAAGATGACTACTATCGGATTTCTTGACAGTTGTGATCTCCAAGGGTTGAAAACTTCATCAGTTGGATGTTAACAATGCATTCCTGTATGGTGATATCAATGAAGAATTTCATATGATTGCTCCTTGGATTTACCTGTAATACTACTAGAAAGGTCTACAGGCTTCGTCAAGCAATGCTTCAATGGTTCGCCAAGCTTTCTACCAAGCTGTGTGAGTATGGCTTTGTACACTCATATGCTGACTATTCTCTTTTTATTTATCGGAAAGAAGATGTTTTCTTGCCATTACTAATGTACGTTGATGACATCGTATTAGCTACAAATGATACCCATACTTGCAGTGAGTTTAAGAAGTATCTCCATGCCTGTTTTAGCATCAAGGATCTTGGGCCTTTGTAATATTTTCTTGTCATTGAAGTTGCTCGTGGCCCAGTGGGCTTTTCCTTAGTCAGTGTGAATATGCCTTAGAGATAGTGGACGAGCGCGGACTTTTAAGTGCTAAACCTAATGAATTCCCTTGGAAGAAAATCACAAACTTGCTCTTGCAACTAGACCACTTTTGAGAGACACTAGAAGATATTGTTGTTTTATGAGTAGACTCATTTATCTCACTATTACTCATCCTGATTTGTGTTATGTGGTACCCATCCTCTCTCAGTTCATGCAAGTGCCACGAAAGGAACATATGAATGCTGCTTTTCGTATTTTGAGTTACATCAAAGGAACATCGGGCTATGGGATATTACTTCAAGCATGCCATGATCTCAGTTTATATACTTGTTGTGACTCCAGACTGGGGAGCTTGTCCCCTTGCACGACGTCCTTTGGCTCTGAGTATTTAGTGACTCTTGGAGGGTCGCCTGTTTCATGGAAGACCAAGAAGCAAACAACTATTTCGGGATCATCTGCCGAGGCTAAATATCGTTCTATTGCTGCAGTCACTAGTGAGCTAGTATGGTCAAAATCACTTTTGGCTTCCTTCGATATGTTTCACAAGCAACCCATGCATTTATTTGGTGACAGCCAAGCGGCACTTCATATCGCATGGAATCCTATCTTCCATAAGCGTACAAAGCACATTGAAATTGATTGCCTTTTTGTTCATGAACGATATCACTCTGGAGAATTTGATCTCAGCTACATTCCTTCCAAGACACAACCTGTAGACATTTTCACCAAGGCACTTGAAAAGTATAGTTTCAGTACTTAAGAAGCAAGTTGGGCATAACTAATTTGCATGCGCCAACTTGAGGAGGAGTGATAAGCAAAGTGTATATTCTGTGATAATATATTATGATTTGTGATAATATTGTATTTATCTTTTCCTAATTTCACGTAGCTTATTGCTCAAGTTAGGGTTAGTTAGAGTTGCTTGTGATGAATAAATTAAACAGTTGATGTATTATTTGCTTCGAGGAAATACACGGCTAGTGAGCCATTGAGTCGAGTTCCTTCTTCCTCATTAAAATTCTACAACTCCTTGCCCACATTGGAGGGTTAGAAGCCTCTTGTGAAGTTTTTATTACTCTCTTTTCCTTGGGCTCGTTAAATTCCTTTGGACTTAGTTTCGTTAGTGTTGTGGAGTGAGGGTTAACCACCACACATGCTCGCGCGCCACCCGCGGCCTTGACCATGGACTGTAGGTTGTGGACCTTGTCTGCTAATTTTTTGGATAAAAATTCTTTTATTTGTTGTCTATTGGCCATATAACATTCAATGATTGGCTTCTACAACAGCTATAAAATCCCATCAGTTACTAGATTTTTCTCATCCTCCAACAGCTATTTTTTCCATTATAAATACCAAGTTCTCATGCTACTGCAATACACACCAAAAGGCATTCTTCCTCTTCTCTCTTCCTACTATTCTGTCTTGCACTGCTTTGAGCAATTGCAGACTTATGTATTCTAAGCTTCTGGCCGCAAGTGTGCATGCATTCAGAGGCTAGTTGTGTAAACCTTGAGGAGTGATTGACTGTTGCGATTTGCACCCTGGTCGAGCTGCAATTACTTTCAAGGCAGTGGTTTTCTACGACACAATTCTTTATCTCGTTTTCCTGCCGTTGATTTTCACTATATTTTCCAACACCCGTTAGGTCTCTTATCTCAAACAAACCTAGTAGGCTAACAAGCACAAAGTAAACAGGGGAATATAATCACATGCATGAAGCCCGCTCCTCGTTTTCTCAAACATGAGAAAATGGGGCTTTCGGGACTTGAAACCAGGAAGTGTAAAACCGTAAGTAAAAAGGATGCCAAAAGAGGTGGAACTCAATCGGTACGTAAATCACCATGGCATTATATACGTTGATATATTGGGATCAATAAGCTATTGCTTTAACCTGTTAAGTGATTGATGTTAATTTTAAAATTAAGTGGGTTCAATAATCATGTTCTCAATAGAACATCTTTCTAATTCTATTAATTTTCAAAATGTAACAAGGTCGTTGTCGATATCTATTACTTTTTTTTCCAAACCTTTTGGCTATTTATTTTGTACCTACATTGCTATTTAATTATCCTTTTGTTCATATGTTTTGAAGATGTCAATCGTAGATCTGCTGAACATTGATGATGGGGTGTATGCCTGTATGGCCCTATTCTTCAGAAATCCCGAACTTGACTTCAACTTAAATTTTTGGATTGAGCCATGTAGTGATCATAAATCTTTTCTTCAAGAAGAATAATCAAGTCATATGTAAAAGTAACATGAATAATATTATTGAGATATGGATGTCCATTTCTGAGCGAAGTCACGATATGGGAATAATAATTAATTCAATTCCAAAAGCACGAAAAAGAAAAGAGGTCAAATTTTCCAAGACATAAAGGTCGTGTGTTATTTTGGATGCTCATGAAAATTTTTAACAAATAATATGATCCATTAATAACTTACAAGAGAATGTCAACATATGCTCATTGGATTATGCTTTTGTCACGCCTTCCTGGTATATTTTGAGATATGTGTCAGATCACCTGAATTTTCAAGTACTTAAGTGTAAAAACATTAATTAGTACTCCCCAGATGACATGCAGATCTAGTTTTACTGGCCATAATTATTTTAGGGAATGTTACGCCCAATAACCTATCACAACAAAATAATACATATAAAGTGAATGTATAATGTATTACTACCCGAAGAAAGCCAAATTTATTAGGAACAAGAAACACGTAATGACGGGAAAGAGGAGAATTGACCGTTCAAAAGCAATAGGATTTTATCACCTATCTAATCAATTTAAATGTATAATGGTTATGTTTGATTTGATATAAAATCACTAGTATAAAATATGAGATCTTTCACATTATGACATTTGAAGATAGACAGATCGATCCAGTTTCATAAAAGATCTAAGACAAGGTCCAAAGTATGACATGAGATTTAATCAAAACTATAAGATGATTCATATAAACAAAGCTGATATTAGGATCAATGGGTACGAATACAACATACATACCTTAAAACTTCAAGTATGCACCAAAAAAATTGAAACTTCAAATATTTGTTAAGAAATTTACTGGGATTTTTGAGTAGTTTGATGTGATAATTAATTTTGTAACCATTTTTCTCATAGTAAAAAAAGGGATTGAAGGAAAAGGATGACATGAATAATGAAGATATTCAATGGGAAGTTGAGATTGTGTGGAATCATCACATTATTAATCCATAAGGTCGTATTTATTTGCCTGGGTACATTATTGACAAAGTCTCTACACTGACATTTTGTTTTGTTTGTTGGGATGCAAAACGTGTCATGCAATTTAATCAACATTTACCCTTCCAAACATCGCAGTAATTGTTATAAGAACAAAAATAATAGTATGCCCAGCCAAATAAATATGATCTGATATATATATATATATATATATATATGAACTAAGAAAATTTGTTACGAGGGAGCACTGTTCTTTAATATGCTAACAGTAATTCGACTTCAGCTAAATACAGGTTCTAATTCCTGCCTCCTCCCCGCTTTACGCATCTAGAAAAAAAAAATATTATAGTTAATTAAGTAGATTCCATCAAGTATGATGTATTTGTGAGGATATAAATAGTCTTACTCATACATGCATAAATATGTGATCTTTATGTTGCTGAATTATTGAAATCCAAACCTTGGTTATTAACACCAACTCTTAAATAAATAAATAAATAAATAAATAAATAAACAATTGAATAAACTAAAGGATATAATTTTGCACCTTATGCATATATTTGAGGAGGGCTTCTGTTATACAAATAGTGACATAATTTCTGGAGTACAGACCCTACCCAACAGAATTACAGAAAGCCAGCATCTATCCCCCTTTTTAATTTCCTCTTTGTCTTAACATCCCCCTTATTTTCTGAAAAGGAAGCTCTTTTTTTTTTTAAAAAAAAAAAAAGAAAAATTCGGGACCACAAAGTGTTCGCCCTTTGAAAATCAGATTATACTAGGGAAATTTGGCACTGCATAGCACATAAATTTCATTGAGAAGTTTAACATGTATATTATTAAAAGACTGATGTAAATATTAAGTAGGAATTTTCAAAGCCACTTTTATTAATTGTTTCAAAATATTAAGTAAATTTTATTGTAAATGCAACGACTAATTAGATGTTTTCCAAAGCTACTTTTATTAATTTTTGGAAAACACAATATAAACTATGATAACTTATGTCCACTGTTATTTAATCTAACACTTAAAATAGTAGACATCCTAATTAGATCAAATCATTAACTTTTATTATCGTTAGCATTTGAAGGCACAAATCACTTGAGAAAAAGGGTAAGAACAAAGAATGTGGAAGACAGTCTGTTAGCACACAAGTCACGTCTCTCTCTCTCTCAATCTGACCTCCCAAAGGCCAAAACACACCACCCTGTTCATCCACACCACCCTCACCCAAACTCCCCAACTATAAAACCCCACATGACTTCACTTGCTAGTAGCCACCTTACTCCCTCAGAAGGGACCCCCCCCCCCCCCCCAAAAAAAAAACCAAAACCCCACAAATCCACCATGAAACACCTCCCTTTCTCTCTCATCCTCCTCCTCCAACTTCTCTCTCTAACCCAAGCCCACACCCACACCGACAACCACCCCAAATGCACCCTCCCAGAGGACAGGGGGTCAACCCTCCAAGTAATCCATGCATACAGCTCATGCTCACCCTTCAACCCCAAGGCCTCATGGGAGGAGACTGTGGCCCAAATGCTGGCCCAGGACCGCGCCCGGGTGCTCTACCTTTCGAGCCTTGTGGCTCGGAAGTCGGTGGCCCCGGTGGCCTGGGGGAGGCGGGTGATCCAGAGCCCTAGCTACATTGTTAGGGTCAAGGTTGGGACACCCCCTCAGAGCTTCCTCATGGCTTTGGATACCAGCAATGATGCTGCTTGGTTGCCCTGCAATGGCTGCCTTGGTTGCCCTGGGTCTACTCTTTTTGCCTCTGAGAAGTCTTCTTCTTTTGAGGGTGTTGGCTGTGGCACTCCTCAATGCAACCAGGTACATATGTCAATTTAATCTAATTTTCTTTGAATTGTTTCCTTAACTTTTTTTTTTGGGGGGGGATAAGGAGATGCTGATGTCTAGACTTGATAAATAGGTCATTTGTGATAGGTTTGGGTTAGGTTTGTTCAAATAGTAGATTTGATAAATAAGTCGTGTAGGTCAGATTCGGATTTGGTTAGAACTAGTTGGAGAATACTTGGGTTATAATTTTTAGTCTTAAGTTGTATCAGACCGTGTTGTTAATATGTATAGTAAGTTTGGTAGTAAATTACATTTTAAGTGGGTCCCCAAGTTCAGAGTCAGTCCAATTTGCATTTTTGTTTCAAGTCAAAATCAGATTGTAAATTAAGTCGTTAAAGTTAAGTGGATTATGATTTCAAAATTGTAATGGGTCACAAGTTTGTTTTAGACGGTCGATATGAACTTAAACCTATGCCAACATAAATATTGATCCGATTTCAACACAAACTTGACTAGATATTGTGTTTACTTTGTCTAATTGTTGAGTTATATCGAATAGTTTTACAAATGTCAAGTTGACGTCACTTACCTCAACTGATAGAATTTTCCACCGGAAATGTGATATAAATTGAGTCTTGCATTACATCTACCTTTATCCTTAATTTTGAGTCTCATTACGTCTAATTTGTCATCTTTGCTACAGGTAACAAACCCAATTTGCTTCCAAAATTTGTGCACCTACAACCAAACCTATGGCAGCTCCACCATCGCAGCAGCCCTATCCCAGGACACCATAGTCCTAGCCCAGGACCCAATCCCGAACTTCGTATTCGGATGCATCCAGAAGGCGACCGGGAGCTCCGTCCCACCCCAAGGACTACTGGGCCTGGGTCGAGGCCCACTGTCACTCCTGGCCCAAAGCCAGAGCCTATACCAGTCCACATTCTCCTACTGCTTACCCAGCTTCAGCTCCACCAACTTCACAGGGTCACTGAGACTTGGGCCAGTGGCCCAGCCCAAGAGGATCCACTTCACCCCCTTGCTCAAGAACCCTAGAAGACCCTCACTTTACTATGTCAACTTGATTGGGATTAAAGTTGGTAGAAAAACTGTGGATATTCCACCTTCGGCTTTGGCCTTCGATGCCACCACTGGGGCTGGCACCATCATTGATTCTGGTACGTTACTATTACTTATATCATGCTGTCTTGTTATTATTACTACTATAACATCTTGCAACATATATAATCATAGTCTTATGCCATTCATACGATTACATTTATGGTACTAGAACTAAATTGACATGATATCAACTAGTTTAATCGATAAAGTTTTCGATCTCATATGCCATAAACGGGTCTAATTCAGATTTATCGGTTTTCTTTTCTACGCATTTAAAATTATAACTTTCTAAGATGATCGATATAAATAATAAGTATTTAACTTTGGTACACCACACTCCGATTCAAAGATGGAGGAATTATTGTTGGAATAGTACTCATTTTAGGAGTCTAGAGAATGTACAAAAGCATTTGACCCAGAAGTCTGCATAATATTATCACATACAGTGTGTTCACGAGACTTCTGCTAGTGGGCGGCATATATCATTGGGAGGTGAGTGGGACATGTACGTCTAACATTGGATGCTAGTGTCACAAGTTCACCATCCATGTCTTGCAAGATTCCGCGGATACAGGGTTTGTATAGCTTACCCTCAATGAGTTTCTGTCTTATAGATTAAAAAATCTATGATAGAAGAGTTTTAATCTCTGTTCGGTAATCAATTGATAGTTGTTAGCTATTAGCTGATTCCATTAGCTATTAGTTATTAGCTGATTATGTTAGTTGTTTGAGTTAATTGGCTAAATACATTAGTTGTTTTAAAAAAAGTGTTAGGTAAAATTAGCTATTTTTAACAGGACTACTTGGTAAAATTCTACTTATGCTCATAGCATAATTTTATTATTGTTTAACAATACAATTGTTTTTCTTACCTATTTATTTTTCTACCAACATGAATTATGAATTATAAATTGCGACTTATGAAATATATAAAATTACATTTAGGGTGTGTTTACGCCATTTGGTAAAACAAGGAGGGGAAAACCGTTTTCAGTGGAAAATCATTTTACCCCATTTGAAGGAAATTGTTTTCCCTTGAAAAAGTAGGGAAAATGATTTTCCATGCCTGATTTTCATTACCGAATTTTGTTTCTCGTTCTATTTTCTTTTAATTGTGCCCAAAATCACTCCATTTTCACTCTCATTCTGTCTCTCATTCTTCCCCTATTCTTCATGTTCATCATCTTCATCGATGATTTCCATCGTCAATCTTTGCAATTATTTCCTGAATTCTCTGAACTTGTTATTGTTGTCATTTTGAAGAACTTCGCAATATGAGACACCCATTGTCTCCCCATTCATCATTTTCTTTAATTTGAGTTTAATATCATTCCAAGTCAACTGGGTAATCCTTGAGAATAGTGAAAAAATTGAGATTTATTAATGTTGACTCTCTCTTTTTTTGAATTTATTACCGGGTATATTTCTTACTGATGTTTTGGATTTGATTTTGAAGAAGAGTGAGAAACAAAATTCGTTGGTTGAGTCGGGTCAGAGCAGTGAGCAGGGGAGGGGGTTGATGATAAAAAGAAATGAAGTGAGGGCGGGGGGATTCATTCTATCAAATAGCAAAAAATGAAGTGCAAAAGAAAATTGTTTTCCATTCTACCAAACAGCTGAAAATGAAAGTGGAAAATTATTTTTCTTGGGAAAACATTTTTCATAGAAAATGATTTTTTGGGAAAATGATTTTTTCCCCTACCAAACACACCTTTATATCTTCACCAATATTTGACATTTATTATCATAATATTTTTGTTTAATGTTAACTTAATTTCCTATTTAGTAATAATTAAAATTTATATGACATGATAATATTGAGAACATTATGCATCTCCAAAAACTAATTAATCTACATTATTTATTAAATTCAAGAAAATATTAAATTAAAATCATCAACATCTTGAATGTAAATCGTCAAGGATGGCCGCCTTCTCTAAGTTGAAGGAGGAGGGGAGTGGAGAAGAGAACAAAGGTAGAACAAGCAAAATGAACGAATGAGCATCATACTAGTAAAAGAGTGGGATTTTTGTTTTCAATATCATTGAATATAATTTTGATGAAAAGAAATGAGCAATATGCTAATTTTCATATTGAATGGTGAAAAACTCTTGCAAACAGCTCTAAAGAGCTTTTTACAAATTAGCTATTTGGGTATAAAAAGCTAGTGCAAAAGCTATTTAACCAAACAATTCAAAGAGTATTGACGGATGTCAAATAGCTAATACCCTCAAAAAGTTATTTTTGGCCCCCAAAAAACTATTTGCCAAACATAACCTTATTCTTTTATGATCAATAGTAGTTCGCACATTGTAAGGAAATGGCCAGAGAATAAACGAAAAGTTATTAGTATTGTTCCAGTCATTAGATGGGTTTTTATAGGAGCGAGACTTATATGATTAACTAAAAAAATAAAAAATAAAGAAGTTTGAAAATTGAAGTTTTCTTAGTGGTCGGTGCATTGGCCAGTATTGGCTATTTTGGGTGGTTTGACATTTTGACTGTGTACGATACAAAGTAATGGCCTGTAGTACTCTTTGATAAAAATGGTACGTTGCGTGTTGTCCCATATCGGTTGTTGGCAATATAACAGTGATTATAACATTGTTTTTACATCATCAAGAAGTTAATTTTAGTCATGTTTTTATCATAAGGAATTGAACAAATGACGGTTTACATAATTGTCATCTACTTCTTTTTACCCCCCAAAACAAAGCCTACTTCTAAGTCCTAAAGCAAACGTATTTAATAATTCAAGGAATACTCCACATCTCACGCTTCTAAAACCTTGTTTAGATGGGAGTACGAGACATGAGTTTGCTTTGGTTTAGATAATAGAATTGACGCATTATTTGGACTTTTCCCATTGATAGGGAAAGGGGGAAAAAAGTGACTAGTCTTCTTTTTAGGGGTGGGGGGGCGCGGTAATTGAGTCTTGGTGGGCCTATAAGAGAATGACAAAAGAGGCAAGAGAAAGAAATTCGTATGATTCCAAAATCTAACCTGAACCTCCACATTGGGAGGGTTGTTTGGCAAATTAAGTGTGCAGTACTTGCCACCTGCAACTTAAACGCAGATGAAAATCCCAGACGCCTTAAAAGAAGACAAAGATGTACTCTTTTACGCAGGAAGCGGTGAGGAAAGTGCGACAGCGAAACAATAACGCACCCGTGAACCCTCTCTACTGTTATCCCCTTTCCCAAGGTCCTCCTCTTGATTCATATGGTACAAGATTATAATGTGACCATGTAACACATGGAGAGAACAAAGAGGGGAAAGAAAATACACCACAAAAGTGTCCTTTCAATTTCCCCTCCATGCTAGGCTAAAGGTTCATTTTGTCCTCCACACATTTTATAATGCATATATGTTTCCTTGGTAAATGAGCTCTTTATACGTAAACAATGTCAAGCATGTTGGAAGTTGTACGATATTTAGCGTATGCATAGACTTTTTAAAGCTGAGTTTGCAACTCGTAATTTGTACATTCAGAACATATTTGGCTCATATATATATATGTACGCTTTCTCTTTTCTCGCACCCATGTAACAGGCACGGTGTACACACGTCTAGTCCAACCAGCATACACAGCAGTAAGAGACGAGTTTCGACGACGAATGGGGAGCGCAAACGTGACGTCCTTAGGAGGATTCGACACATGCTACACAGTCCCGATTACAATCCCAACCATAACATTTATGTTCCAAGACTTGAACATGACGGTGACCCAAGACAACTTCCTCCTTCGCAGTGCCTCCACCCCCACTGCCTGCCTCGCTATGGCGGCCGCCCCTGACAACGTCAACTCCGTTCTCAATGTCATCGCCAACATGCAGCAGCAAAATCACCGGGTCCTCTTTGACATCCCCAATTCTAGGATTGGGATTTCTCGTGAGCCTTGTTCCTAAATTGGGTTAATGTTACTATTAATTTTATGTTTTTTTTTTTTGGTTGTTGTTTTAATGTTGTCTGGGAGTAAGTTTTATTTTATGTTATATTTTATCTTATTGAATGGACATTATGGACATCTTTGTAGAAGAAATTTTTTGGATTTTTTGGGTTGTTTCTTTGAGAAGTTTAAGGTTTATTTGGCAATACCAAGAGTGTCAAGTTTAAAATTTGAGCTTCTTAAGAATTACTAGGTGTGTGTGTGTTTTTTTTTTTTTTTTTTCCCGGTTGCTTAGCTTATCTTGTCACGGGCTCTTGTCTCCATTGTCACTTTAATTATGGTCCAATTGAATTTACAGCCACTGCCTATGGTGGCTTGATGCTGTCCTAGGGGGAAGGGAGAGATTGCATCCTTTGAATTTTTTTTTTAAAATCAAAGCATCTTTTAAATTAATTAATCCATCATCTTTTTTGACACTTATATCACAAAAAATGCCACTTTGTTTTTTCAAATTGCAAATTATGTAAGTAAACATTGTTATAAAATAATTAATTTTTTAAGGATATATTCAAATTTTTTTGAGAGCTTTAATATCGAAAAAGCAGAGGAGGTGCTGAAAGAAATTATATCGTGGACTAACACATTAGTGATTGCCATAATCCTTGCCCATGGCTTACTGTTACATGTATGGCACAAGTGACCTAATTTCAACGTTGAAAGAATGTCATCAATCTCTGCCCAATTTCCGCATCAACCATGCCCCTCCCCCTTCCGCTAGCCTCATTTAAACTTCATTTAATTTATCATAAATATTTATCATTGTTAAGGCTGGTAAAAATCTATCCAACCCAATTACTCGAATTCATTTGACCCGATAAAAATTGGGTATAGTCACAAAATTTATGTCCGAATTTAAAATTCGGACAACCGATCATGTCCGAATTTAAATTTGGGTTGGGTTCGGGTTTGGGCATTCGGGCTCGGGTTGTCCAGAGTTTTTAACTATTTCGGATTCGAACAAATTCAGACAATCAAACAACCGGGTTTGGACATTAGACAACTACATTTATATGTAATTTTAGTCCAAATTCTTCAAAAAATTTATAAAAACAACTTCGGATAATCGGGTTTGAATATTGGAAAATTGAGTTCGGGTTCGATCACACCAAATTTCGGTTGTAATATCCTAAAATCATATCACAAATTCAGACATTCGAACAATCGGGTCGGGGTCTGGGTCTGACCAAAGTGTCCTATTTATAAATTGGACAGGGTCCGGATATCAATTTTTTTATCCGGATGTCCAATTTGTCCGGGCTCAAATTGACCTGGACCTGAATTTTTGCTAGCTCTAATGATTGTCATTCAACTCTATTCAGTGTCATTCAACTTCATTCATTTTTAACCAGCACCATACAACTCTATTCAATATTATTATAGCAAGCACCAATAAGATCTTAACGTAATTGTTAAGACTGAGGTCTTGAATACATTAGTTCCCCAATTCGATTCTCCCCTCTCCCATTGTATTGTAATTTTCTTGTACTATTCTTTGTGGTTTATACGGACTCAAAAACATGTTCTTATAGTAAGTCTTATGTGAGACTATATCACTTAAGATATATCATGAAACGAATTTTTTTATAATAACTTTAACAATAATTAGGACAACTAATAGTTCACCTATAAGTGATTATAATAAAAGTCAGTAATAGATGAATAATTAGTCACCCCCGAATTAGGTAGCTAGTCCCAAATATATTATTATTTACCACAAACTGTCAAAAAAGTCACCCTTGAATAAGTCCGCATGACAATAATTCTTATATGAGACGATTTTACCCAAGAATTTGTGATATTATTAATAGAAGTGCAGCAATTGTAATACAGATAGATAACCACTGTCTTAATGGAAAAGAACAGATAAAACCGAATATTGTCCATAGAAAAAGAAGATAGCCCAAAAAACAAATAAAACAAAAAACACACCATTAATCTGATAGAAGACATGACCTTGATTATATTACTACTCAAGTAAAAGACTCTTAACCTCTAGAAGAGACAAGCCTTCTACCATTTCTTCCCATCAACATAACATGAGAAATTACTTATTTTGCACATCACATTATCAGACATAACTCAACTTTAACACACAATTAACAACAAAGCCTTGTAAGTGTAAGGCATTTATTTTATTCTCATAAATTTTGACTTCAAACCATACTTCATCAACCCAGCAAGTATATTCTCTTGTCAACCTGCATTCATCAATTAAGCTGTTGTTAGAAGCTTTTTTTTGACAATTAGGATTAATAGATTAACATTGTCAAAACTGACCTAATTCGATTATAATTAGATTTAAATGAGTTTTAACTTAAATCTGATTTAGAACTTGAATGATAATCAAATTCGCTAAATAATTCGAAATATCCTATTTACAGCATTTTGAAACAAAGATCTCCTTTTTTCGATAGTTATTAAACATATGGCTAAACTTCGGATGACAAAAGCTCAAATAGTAGAACAGGAAACAACATAACTTGTGCAGGTTAAAATTGTGGATACAAAAATTTAAAAAACTAATAACAAGCCCCTAGTACCAGTGAAACCACCACCTTCAATTAACACCGTGTTTGGATTGGGATTAGAGGAGGGGAAGGAGGGGGAAGGGAGGTTACTTAACCCCTTATTCCCTTGTTTGGAAAAAAAATAATGGGGAAAAAGAGGGGGAACACTTTACCTCTATTAACCCCCATAATTCAATTTTTGTTCCCCCCTCCCCCAAATTGGGAGTGAATGGAGGGGAGGGAAAGTGACATAAAAATTTCAATTATAATAATAGTAATTTTCCCTTTCCCTCCCCTCCCTTTTTTAATCCAAACATAACACACATAATTAACATCCCTTTTCCTCCACTTCAAATCCAAATAAGGTAAATACATTTTCCCTCCCTTCCCTTCCCTTCCCCTCCATTTCCCTCCTCTTCATTAACCTCCCCTCCCCTCCCCCTCTAATATCCAAGCATACTGTCAAAGATTAGAACTCAAAAATAAACTTATTAGATATGCCTATAATAAATTCAAACTCAAACTCTAAAAAAATAACACATTTATTAAGTTTACTTATGATGTATATTCTCAAGTTAAAGAACGAAATTTTACCTAAAGTCCAAGGGGATGTCCTTAGTCAATCACATTCTCCATGGCTATAGTCTCCAACTCCGATGTTATCTATGCATATTCCTCCATTGCTCTTCCCACTACACGTTCCATACTTGCCAACATTAGAAGAAGCTGAATATGCTCCCTCCCTCTCTTTCCTCTCACTCCAAGCCATGGGTTGTGCACTGCTCCCATGGTTGGCTGACCTGCTTGACCCAGCCCATGCTTCTTGTTTCGCATAGATTCTGGCCTGATGATGGCCCATACTTGCACTGGGCTTGGAGGCCCAATTTCCATGCCCACTACTGACATTATGTGCGGGGTACTTGGTTAGTATTTCATCAATGATGTCGTTGACATCGTCGTGATCTTCATACCCATGGTGGTCGTATGAACCATGGGCCACGTGGGCTGATCCGTAAGAGTGACCACTCTTTCCGACCCATCCATGTTGCTCTTGTCCTTTGTACATTGCAGGGCTTGAGTGGTTCATGTGGTTTGGGGCCGCGTACCCATAGTCCACTTGCCCCATCATGTGCTCCTCATTGTGCGCTGAGAGGCTAGAATGGTTGGCCTTGGTTGGGCTCGCCACCCAACCATCGTCCATTTTCCCCATCATCTGCTCATCTTTACGCATCGCGAGGCTAGAATGGTTAGCCTTGGTTGGGCTCCCAGCCCAAGCATGGTCCATTTTCCCCATCATATGGTCCTCTTTGTGTATTGAATAGCCAGAATGGTTGGCTTTAGTTGGGCTAGCCACCCAACCATGATTCATTTTCCCCATCATATGCTCTCCTTTATGCATCGCAACACTAGAATGGTTCGTTTTGATTGGGCTGCCAGCACAACCATGGTCCATTTTTCCCATCATGTGTCCCTCATGATGCATCGTCGTGCTAGAAGTACTAACTTTCGTTGGGCTGGCAGCCCAACCCTGATCCATTTTCCCGATCATCTGCTCCTCTTTATGCATAGCAACACTAGAATGGTCAGTTTCAACCGGACTTGGATAGTTAGTTGGACCACTAGTCCGTCCATGTTGCTCATGTTGCCCATACACTATGTTGCTGGAGGCGAGCTTACTGGGCCAGCCACTGTTGACACCATTTCCGGTGTACTGATAAGCATTTCCTCCATGGCCCTGGTACATGGATGTACCATATTCACTCACTCTGGTTGGGCTAGAGCAGTGCCCCATTTTCGCCATCATTGCTACACTTGGGTTCGTTCGGGCTGGGTTAGAGCACTTGCCGCCATTGGTACTCCATTCTTGACCTATATTGCTCTCCTTCTTTCTCACATGTTGGGCCTGTTGAACATGGGCAGACAGTGTCGGGAGGATGCTTTGGGCCTGGCCATGGTAGTTGGTGGGCCCATTACCCCATGAATGGCCCAACTCATCCTCATGAAAACCATATGAGGCTTGGCCCATTTGGCTTCCTTGGGCCTGACCGTAATAGCTTGAGCCATGATTGGGCTTGGTGGCCCAACCATGCTCAGCACCATAGTTAAAGCTTGGCTTGCATAATTTCATTGATGCCATTGGAAAATAACGATATGAAGATTTTTTTTTTTGGGGGGGGGGGGGGGGTTTCCTTGGGGAAGGAGGGGTTTGGATTGATTTGCATGGGTTATGGAAGAGGCAAATAGGATACATTTATATATGACGAGGTAATTGAAAGAAGAGGAATGGTTAGAATAAAAATAACTATTGGATGGATTCTTTGTTCCCATTCTCTCCTTTTTTGTTCCTTTAATTTTTTTTGAATTTATTCTCCACTTGTATTGGTATTATTTTTTATTCACATTTCTATGTGTCCCTATGAAAAAATGGTCTTTCCAATATCTTTTTGCAAATTGTTCCAAATGCATTTATTCTTTCAATTGTTGTTAATTAAGGACCGGGCTTACTAGCTGCAAATAATCAGAATATTTAGGCAATATTATCAACAATATTATTGTATATTGCTTTTGGTCACATGTGATATTGTAATATATATAAATAGACAACTGAAGTGGAAATTGAATTAATTAATTAATTAGATAATGGAATATGTCAAGTTTCATATTGAACTTTATCAAATGACCTTATGTGAGCGCTGGAGGTTTTATTTGTAACTAATAATGATGGGGTGCGTGAAATATTTCAATGGGTTATATACATATCTATGGACTGTTTTTACATGCAGGTGTGTTTGATAGGGATGAAAATAATTTTTTCAAAAAATAATTTTTTCATTTTACGGTATTTGGTAAAACAAGGAGGGAAAATTTATTTTCAGGAGAAAATCATTTTTCCTAGAATGAAGGAAAATACTTTCTCTTAGAACAGAGCGTAAGTTGATTTTACGCTTCTCGAGCTCTCACACGGTTTCACATTCTTTTGCTCTTCCGTATCTATTTTCTCCACATATGGTTCGAAGATTAAGGTAGCAACATATGGTTTGAAGATTAAGACAACGTATTAAAGATTAGTGAATTAGATCATCCCAATGCTAACGCCGATGAATCTGACAGCCATGATTTCATCGAAATTCAAAACGCTCTACAATTTGTTATTAGGGTTAAGAAGATAAAGAAGCTCACCATATTTTTTCTCTTCTTCATTTGGATTCCTATTGAAGGTGGAAAATCGATAAGCTTTGTTAGTATCAAATAGTAGGCAGTAAATAAGATCAAAAAATTTGACAAATGTATATATTTTCACAACTTTAATTTGGATGATACCACTATTGTAATATAATTCCCAAAAGAAAAAAAATATAAATCATCATTTTTCTAAATTTCTTGCTTATTTTTTGTGTTCCATTAATGTGCCTCTTTTTAGCTTTTTTTTGTTCATTTTTTACTAACTCTTTTACCAAACAACTAAAAATATGAGTTGAAAAATCATTTTACATGAAAAATCATTTTATATGAAAAATTATCTTCTAGAAAAATGATTTTCAATCCTACCAAATACACCCGTAATTAAATTATGAGAAATTGACATTACTTCATGGGTAGAAATATTCCCCAACAAGGCACCAATAGAATGAAAGATGAAACAATTTTAATAGAATACTATGAGTGTTTGCTTGGGAGCAGGGAAAATTTAATTTATCAATGAGCTAAAAACAAAAAATACCGATATGTGAACTACTAATTAATGAAGTCCAATGCATAAGATTATAAAATATATTATGATATTAATTAATTAAAAGTAGACCTGTTCTAATATCTTATCGACTCTCCAATTGGGCTGCGCAATTTCATGCCCTCACCAAGGTTTGATTTTTTTTTTTTTTTTTGGGGGGGGGGGGGGGGGGGGGGGGGGAGGTGTGCTCCCTTGCTATTCATCTGGGAGGGAAGACTTTGGGTTCGAGCCTGGACAGTAATTTCTCATCTTTCAAACCTGTTGGCTCATTGGGTCTCTCCTGAGTTGGGATCCAATAAATAGTCTAACTTACCCATTAAAAAAATGTAAAATTCTATTGCAAAATAAATTATTGAGAATAACTTGCGCCAAAAAAAAAAAAAAAAACCTAATGGTCAGCTAGAATAGGGGGCAAACAGGCTAGTTTTTTATAAACATAAATTATTGAGAATAAATATATCTAAAGATTGAAATGTTTAAGATTTTTCTAAAACCTGAATTATTAACAATAATCTAGCAGGATTTATATTACTAAAGTCCAAAAACTTAATTTTTCAAAGTGAGAATTTCAACGGACGTTAAAGAAATTATCGTGCCAGCACTTTCGGTGCTTTGAAATTGGAGGGAAATCTGTTTCCACTAACAATTTATTTTTATTTTTTAATAAATAGTTTTCAAAAAAAAAATAAATCCCCGAGGCATCATTTTCAAGTTGTAAAAGGAGCCATGGTGTCTAAGATTTGATTTAATCAGAATTGTCCTTACGCATATCGAACGGGTTTAGATTGGCATTTAGGTAAACCATCTTTTTTTCAAAAAAAAAAATTGATTAAAAATTTAAACTAATAATTAAAAGTTTAAGAAATATTTTATACTCGACATATTCCTTCATGCAAATATGTTTGGCCTTAAAGTGTCTTTTCGTAAACTCTATTACCTTATGCGATAACTCAATATGGGATATGTTTAAATTCCAACTTGATATCTCTCGCTCAACAAGGTTTCTAACATTTGATACCATATACGAAAGCTATCTTAACCAAAAGTTTAATAAATTACTAAAGGTTCAAGAAATGTTTATCCACTGACACACAAATACACAATATTACCTGAAAATAATACCCATAAAAATGACCTTGGATAGCTTGATTCCAAAAACAACTACCGCCTGGGGTGATACGTATCTAGTTCTTCAATGTTTTCGATAATTCTTAGATAACCAAAAAAGTTGCCCAAATTGCACTTAATTATAACTTTAAAATTTATAATACAAACATCTATAAAAATTAATGGACACCTACAATTATCCAAAAGCTGAAATTTGGACAATTCCGCACATATTTCGAATCTTTTGACAGTTTTTTTTTTTTTTTGGAGATATTGGATTTGGATTTGAGTTGATAAAGTTAAAATGGCTCGATCGGAGTACTAGCAAACTACTACGATAAAGAAAGAAAAAACAAAATACTAAGCAATGGCCACGACCACCCCATATCATATATAATGTCCAAGGTTACAAGAATCGTACCGGTGGAGGTAGCAGGTGAATGGTTGGACCATTCGGACTAGTTAGATCAGATAAAATTAAAGTTCAAAATCAGGAGTTATTTTTATTACATTTATATTTTGGCTAAATCTTAGACCTAAATGTGTGGAAACTCAATTGTTATTTTATGCGATTTATTTTTAAAAAAACCAAGGACTATTATTTAGTTCCCAACTAATATTATATTTTAAACAAATTAGTTATTACATTTTGATTATACGATCAAGCTTTTGCATCTTATAAAAGAGAACATATGACCAGAAATATGGAGCTACTTACAATTTACAACGCAACCAATCATTGCAACGGTTTGTACCCACTAGTTCGTACAGATTAACTAAGTGAAAATTTAATTTGACACCTAATTAGCAACATATACATATTGACTCCCAAGCTGATGGAGCAGAGGTAGGCCTTCACCGGTGAGCCAAAAAAATTAACTCACCATTAAAAATGCTTTTAGTGATTAGTAAACAAAGAGCTGGATATGTGGGTTGTTTAGTTAATACTTTTATAGAGATAACTAGCAAATATCAGCTTCTTACTCTGGATTAACTTTTTGTACAAATCTAATAATATATAATTTACATTTAAATTCAAACGTGTTTTTACACGAGAATAACTCCCGCTTAAATACCACCCCTACAATTCATTCCCTCCTAATATTCACCATTTCAAAATTCAAGTTGTTCATCCTCTTTCACATTTTTTGGTCAATTTTTCCTCCATTCTTTCCTTGATAATATAATTGCTTACTAACACAATTGTAATGCGAGGTTGTTGGGACCTTTACTTTGTTGCAAGGATATTGATTATCTGGAATCTAGAATAAGACGTCTACCTATTCTTTTTCGCAAAGGAAACAAGACATGGTTAATTTGCATATAAAAATCATGTGTAATATGTAGTCAAACTATTATATCCCCAACCCATGAAATCTATATCATTTTTCTTCATTAGATCAATTTCTGCATGAAATACTAGTTATCAACTATGAAATAATAAATTTAACAATTGATGAAATTTGACAATATGCAAACAACTTGCCAATATGTCAAATTTGAATTATGATTGACAGAAAAATTTCGTAAGCTTTAAGTATTATAAAATGATTATAAGCAACTTTGTGCTTTGAATGCTACGTACCATAATATACCCAAATCATACACACTCCATCTAATCATGTATTCATGTAATCAAACAAAAACTAAAGTCATATGATGGCACTTAGATTTTTATTTTTTATATATATATTTTTTGATTTGGACGAAAAGTGAGATCAGTATATTGTAAGGTGGCTTCAGTATATTATCGATAATAACTTCTCTACATTTTTCTAAAGTACACATATTTATTTGTGGCATTTTATCAACATTATTTAATGAGTGTGAGTGTGTGAATTAAATTTTGTTATTCAAATGAATCAATTTCTTATTATATATGCTTGATTTCCATTAATATGTTATAGCTAATATATTTTTAAAGCATATTACCACAAAGTGTATAATTGAAATAATTACATAAAGACATTCAAATGAACATGTATGATATTCTTTAATGAACGTTTAGTCAAGGAAAAATACTTACAAATTAAGGTTGTGTTCGATGAGTTGATGACTATTATATCATATGAAGAAAATTAGAAATATAAATTTAATCATAACTAAATAATTAAACCTAATTAAAATTCCATTTTTTCGAACAAATAAATCCATCACATTTAATCCCATCAAAATCTTGCTTCCTCATGCCATCCCACCCCTCCATCATTTATGCCATTTCATTTCCGAAATTCCTAAATGAAAAAATTGATTGGTTAACAATTGTTATATTCATGATGACTGATTTATTTTCTAGAATTACCATTTAAAATTCAAAAACTAATTGATAAATAGATATATAATTTTCTGTCTCTATTGCCAAAAACCTAAAACTTTAGAAATTTATAATGAAAAAAAAATTAAAAGTCTTTATCTATAGAATTTTGTTTGGTCCAAATCTATATTAAATTTTTTTGAAAGAGAATTTATGTTTAATTAGTTATCTACATAGGTTTAAATTTGTGAATCTATAATTTTTAATATAAGTTTTAGTTGTATCGTTTCATTGTCTCATTGTTATTATGTATGTTTGTACTTTCAAATTGTTTTCCTTTTATGTTGAGATTAAGTATAAGTAAATATAAGTTATTTTAAATTTAAAGACTTGTACAAGAGTACGAGCACAAAGTAGTATGTAGTAGTACTAGTGTTATACCGTTGCGATGCAACAATATTACTTAAATTTTATTTTATTTTTATTAGCATAAATAGAAATAAAAATATATCAGTTTTGAAGTAGACTAACAATTCTATAACAATATAATAATTGTTTCCTTTCTTTTTTCATTTAAATCATTTTAAGTTCCTTTTGTTTTCACATCATAACAATAATGGTAGACTATTTACTATTTTTTTAAAAAAAATTTCTAACATGTGAGACATCCAATTTCTTTTGGTGGGCTTATTTTAGTAGCTAAATGGACTATATTTTATTAACTTAATTCATAAAAAATATACTACAATCTTACAAGCTGCTACATAAAATATATAAAAAATTACTTCTTTTAATTTAATGTAGTATTATATTAATTCAACCCTTATATCGACATTTACATAGCCAAGTAATCCTACATGGCCATTATACATGTTACCTACATTGTTATCATATATTGTCTTCTATATTTAAGATGGACTAATATTGTTGTATGACCATTAGCTCTTACCCATTTACAACCTCAAGGTCAACCTAAAAGAAAAAGAGTTGCAACATTCAAAATTAAGGCTAAAAATGATTAATCAATTAGAAATATGAAAAATCAATCATTGCAAATCAAGTAAACCATATGAGGACTTAGCTAAAAATAAAAAGTTAGAATAGTAAGGCTCCGTTTGATCCTTAGAAAATTTGATTGAAAGAAAAGTTGAAGAAAAAAATGTGAAGGAAGAAAAAGTAGGGAGCAAATGAGTTTTTTTTTTCCTCTTGTTTAAATTGAGGAAAAAATAGAAGAATTTAGATGAGAAATTTAAATATTGATGGACTAGTTGAATCATGTTGATATCATTTAAACAATGTAAGGTTGGAGGAGGGTGAGAGTTTTCCTCAAATTTTTCTCATAGTTTTATAAGAAAAATTTTATCACTTGTTTCTAACAATTTTTCTATCTAACTTTACTCCATATTTTTTTTTCTTTGTGATTTTCTCTAAATCAAACATAAGAAAAAAAGTGACTTTCTCAAATTTTTTTTCTTTTCACCAAATTTTTCAAGATCTAAACAGAGCTTAAAAGAATGTAATAAATAATTAAGTTAGAACATATAATAAATCATAATTAATAACATTTAAATTGATTAATATATCTTAAATAGCATCCACCAGTCACAACTTGCCAAGTCATTATTTATGTCACATCATATTGCCACATGTCATATATGCATTACTAGTATCCAACTTTTAATATATATATATATATATATATATATATATATATATATATATATATATATATATATATATAATATTAAAATTATTATTAAAATAATTGTTCGATTAAGATGGACAATAAAATTAGTCTCCCTTCTTTTATGGATACTTTGGAAGGAACAAAGTAAAAGTGAACACATAAAATAGTATTATTACAGGAAACATGTTAAATTTGCACTTATATTGCATTGATGCAATAATCATGTAATGTTTATTATTAATTTAACACTTCTTTCTTGATAAAATCAACGATGATTATACAGCAACTTCAATTTGTTCAAACTATTACCTATTGAGGAAACAATATCACATGACCTAATTTGCGTATTACAAAATATGATAAAGTTACATAAATGTCAAAATGAAGTAACCCCCTACATAAAGGGAAATAGAAAGGATGACCATAGAAGCATAATCCCTGAACATTGGACATGCCACAGAAGAATGTCCGCACATTATCCAATTGTCACTGTGGCAACAAACCTAACAATATCCAAGGAGCATATGCATATCACAAGCTTCCTTAAAGAGATGCAGAAGCTAAGCAATCAATCCATGGTCAGGCCATAGACCTTTCAATCTCTGACCTTCCCTGTTCAACCGTATTACGTACCTATATATCAAAAAACAAACCCACCAAGCAGAGCAATGTAGTAGACGTAAAAAATACTACAGAATAACATGAGACTAGAGTTGTCTTTTCCAATGTTACTCTTAGTGACATAATGGAGACAATGCACACAACTACAAAACAATCCAATATCTTTAAATTCCATATTTAACATTGGAGAACAAAAATAGTAATTTTTGAAATGTTGGCATATATTCTTAATATCTCCATCACAAAAAAAAAAAAACTAAATATCTCAATTAAAACTAAATGATCAACCAACCACAGCTTACTGCCCACCATGAACCTTTTTCTGTCATCTAATGTCTTCGTCACCCATATGCGCTACCTAGTTCCCAAAGCCTTTCCTCCTCACATAACACCACTCTCACATCTCCATACGCATGTATCTCCTCCAATCGAATGTCAAACATGAGTTGCCTTTTCCATCATTCGACATTTACTACACTCCTCATCTTCCCCAACCTTTTGAAAAAAATGTTTAATCCTAAAAAAAGAAATCGTCAATTAATGAGGGATGAGATTTAATGGAGGAAGTATATTAAAAATAAGCAAAATCAAACTCCAAAAATTGATGGAGATTGAAGGCCATCATTTTTTTTTTTGGGGGGGGGGGGGGGGGGGGGGGAGGGAGAGGGGTGATTTAGATCAAAAGTTTTATAATGGGCAGAAAATATCAATATTATAGAGAAGCAACTTCATTTAGAAATTAAGTCATTGGGTAGCTCTAATTATGATAGTTCATTAAACAAAGCATCAAATGAATATGTAACACCGGTGAACCAAACCCCCCCAAAAAAATCACTATCGTTTCAGAAGATCATTGTGTGTATATGTCAAAAGATCTTAAGCATTCTTCCAGATCTTGGTACTTTAGATTCTATAAAGTCATAACTTAGTTTGGTTTATCTATGGTTTCAGAAGACTAGCGTGTGCATATGTCAAAGGATTAACATAGGGGACTATGATACTTACCCTGTACGTTAATGACAGACTATTAGTTGGGAGCAACTTAGAGTTGATCGAAGCTACTAAAAGTTGTCGACCTATATCTTTGAGATGAAGGACATGGGTGAAACTAGGTATGTCTTAGGAGTGGAAATAATCCAAAACCATCCTAAGACGCATACATTTAAAAGGTCTTGGAACGATTTTCGATCTATAATTTCAAACCCGTAGATACTCCAGTTGATAAGAGTTTAACCTCGAGTCTTAATCTATGTCCTAAAACCAATGATGAAATAGAGACAATGAACACTGTTCTTTATACTAGTGTCGTAGGAAGCTTGATGTAGGCCATTTTATGTACACGACCTGACATTTGCTTTGTGGTTGGTTTGGCAAGTCTTTATCAAGTAACCAAGGAATTGCTTATTGGCAAGCCCTTAAGAGAGTCGAGTACTACCTTCGTGGTAATGCTGACTTAGTCCTTTGCTATCAAGGTGGAGACCTCAAGTTGAGAGGATACTCAAATATCAATTGGGGTGGTGACTCAGTTGAGACTAGGTTAACCTCAGGCCATACCTTTACCCTGGGTGGGAGAGCCATGTTATGGTACAGTAAGAAACAAAACTACACAAAGAGGCAAATTGTGTATCTTGTTACCATATAGACAAAAAGTGTTGTCATTAGGTGTATATATATATATTAACAAGGTGATTATGTTCCCTTGACTAAACCTATTCCTAATTATGCATTCAAAGTTCATTTGTTGAGTATAGGAATTCATAAGGTGTAATGCTTATATGAGTCTTGTTATGTGATGGACATGTTTCTTTGTAAATGAGCAAAATACTCATGATTTATTATTGCATGTTAGACATATTGAAATGTCACAGACTTTTGATTAGCCTAATCACACAGGCAATCGCCCTGACGCTTGAGTAGTAGGTAGGATGAAACTAAATCACATTGGCACTATGTGTGCAATATTGATTTTTCACACCGGAAGTGTGTAAGTAAAACAAATACAATCGCCTTAGTGAGTCTAAGATGAGACTCGAAGGAGTCGAATATGAAATAAGATTTCATATTAAAGCTTTAAAAGCCGAATCTTGAGTATCTAGATGAACATTCAGTATGTTGATCTAGTGGTTCAGGTTAGATTTTTGAGTGAAAATCTAGACTGATGATTCGCATGGCATATAAAGTGACATGCCCGGCTGAGTGGGAGATATATCATGACACACATTTCATACTGTGTGTGCTTATAAGACGAGCCATACATGGAGTCGCAATTGATTTCCCTATCTCTTGTCACTGTATGGCCATATGGACGATGACCCTTTGACTTAAAGATATGATATGAAGTCGAAGCTTGATGATGCCACCTTAATGTGTTTCTCAAGGGTCATAATGTATACGGTTCAGTGAGAACACGCTAGGAAAACAGTTAACCTGAGATAGAATTTCATGAGTGTTCAAGGAAAAATCTATCCATCATCACCATATCAGCCCGGGCGATTATATTGAATATATGATCACATGATACATCATATGGCATAAAGGGACTATGTATGCTACTAGTGATATTAAGGATGATTTGGAGTATCGTATTCTATTAAAAAGTATTATGTCAGTTAAATGGTGACTTGATGTAACACTACTAGTACGTTTTTTGATCGCATGCTTCACTCCCAGTATGAAACGCGAGGAGATTCATTGGTAGAGAGATGTAAGATTTGTGGTTTATGTGACCGAAGGGGAGTTGTTGACCGGAGAAGTAACGGTCACATTATTACAATATCATGAACATTGATTTGATAGTTACAAGAAGATTAATTCAGTAATTAATTTCCTCATTCTGTATATCCTGTGTGCTATTAGTAGAGAGGAAAAACATATCAGGGAGAAGAATTGCCAAGATCAGAAGCATTTCCCATATGACTCAATCACTCTGCGCTCTCCCTCTCACAACCTAGCCATCTACAAGGTTCGGGTTTGGAGCATGAACAACTATGGTGACTCTAGTAACTACTGTCGGTCCTAATTTAAAAATTCGTTGGCAATTCTCGAGCAATGAGATCTACGTTTCTGCATTACTAAGGAACGTCCTTATATTTTCCAACATTTACTATTACTCATGTTTTTAGATAAGTGAATTGTATAATCGATTAGCGGACAAAGTATGGTTTATTATTACATTCTATAATAGTGTGTAATGAGGTCCCTTATACAAACTTACTCTATATTTTCCATGAGGATAATTTGGAAGGACCCTTGAAAAAGAGTTCCTTAAGTTATTTGACTTATATTTCTTACCCAATTTAAAAACAGTAGAAGCCTTAATTCCAGTTCAGGAAACAAAAAGTAGGAGTCAATCATTTTTAAGCATCAATAAAACCAAATCTGCGCTTTTCAAAGAGAATACTCGTTAAAAGTTCACTGGTTGGTTGGGCATTTTGGTGATCTCTGCCCTTTTGTATCTAGAATATAAGATGTTATGAATTAATATAATTATCGATGCTTTACTCAAAAAAAAAAAAAAAAAGAACGTCGATAAAAATATAATGAAAGAAGTATTTCAAAAGAAAGAGTTCTCTCTCCCTCTAAATTATCCATCTAGATGTCAAAATTTTGAGTCTCATACTTTTTCTTAACACAAAAATAATATTCAAATATTACTAAAATATGTTTTAAAGTTTTTCATACAAATTTATGTCTGTGCATTTGCATGAAATATCTTAATAGTAACAACTAATATACATGAATTGTTGTACAATAAAATAAAGAAAATAATGTTTCTTGGCACAAAAAGGGTTTAAAAAAGTGTATGGTAAATGATGTTTTTTGACCAAAAAAACTAAAAAGATTATTTTTTAAAACTAAAAATCAATCTTACACTTTATTCTTAATTAACTCAAACTACTGTATTTTCTTTCATTTTATCCACTATTTCCTCCATTCTCACATTTTATGTTTTTAAATAATTATTAAAATTTATATGGTAATAATAACAATGTAGAAAATGAAAATTATTTCCCAAAAAAAAGCATCAAAATCACAACTCATATGATATAGAGAAAAAACTATAGCACCATCCTCCATCAAAAGAAAAAATATTTATTTTTTCGTCTTCCCCAACTTCATGTTTCTCCCTCTCGAGCATTGAAAATATATAAATCTTTGTGTCTTATCTCATTACAACCCCTCTAACGTTATCTACTTTCATCCATGTATAAACTTCCTCCTGTTGTTTCTTTGAATGCCTCCTTTGTTGCAACTAATAGACACACTTCGTTTTCTAAATTTTCGGTTGTATGGCCCCGGACTGGATGAATTTAAGTGTTGGAAAAAAGGTAATAAAATGAGATCAGAAAAGTTCATGAATCTGATGCTATCAAAATGGAAGTTCCATACTTTTGTTGTACCACTTACATTGGAGTTTTTTTTTTTTTTTTGGGGGGGGGGGGGGGGGCTGAGGGTTTGAGGTAGAGAGGGGAACGTCGGTGTGGCTATAGTATGGTTAATGAGATAATCTTATTATTTTTTTTCTAACGATAATCTACTTGATATTTGTGGGATAGATGGAGAGTTTAGGGTTTGGGTGACACAGGTGTAAGTGAGTTAACTTTGAGTTTCTTTTTTTATCTATCATATAAGAATCTAAAAATAGGCAGTTATTGATAAGGTATAGTTCATCCCCAAATGTACCGATAAGCGTATGGTTATCAAGGAAGTCTCTTTTGCATTGGCCATTGTCAAAACATGGAAATCTCTCATATTCAAATATGTGCTTATCAAAACTCAGTAGGAAGGACTAAATCAAAGTTAGAGAATACACATCCTCAAACCCCATTTTGAATTATAACATAAAGATCTTGAAATGTTTATAATATGAAGATCTTAAAATGTTTAAAACTTGTTTGTCTATATAATAGTTTGGATGACCATGTATTTCAATATTAGCAAATACAGAATTCTTTTTAAAAATGTAATTTGCAAGTGCTGACTTGGCCAACAAACCTCCAATCCTATTTCCTTGCCAACGAAAAAACATACAAAGTAACAATCCAACCATGAAATCTTTAAAGAATACTAATTTACAAATATGTTGTTGAAGAGGGGTTCCAAATGATCAATACCAAAAAAAAAAAAAAATTTTTTATACATCATATAAAAGTTTATCTCAATTAATTTCCATAAATTGATTTAGCAAAACCAAAACATCTTTATTTTCCTTAAGAGATGAAGGTACCCATTCAAAATTTAAAGGAATATTTCATCCTATAAAACTTGGAGCCTCATAAAACAATAAATCCGTTGAACTTTGCATGATCTTTCAACATCTTTGGCTGCTGCCTAGTATGCAAAAGTGCAACCCATGAAAAAGAGAAGAATCAAAAACAATTTAAATTTAACTCATGTGCTGAGATTTGTGAGTAAAATTAAAGTGATTGGCAGAAATTGGTATTCATTCACAACAATTGAAAATTCGTTATGACACAGACTGTCTCGCTTCTCTATCATCCTCATTCCTCCGCCATCTTCACTGTCTAGTGGTGTCAACATTATCCTTCTAAGCAGCTGATGGCAGCAAACCAATTCAACCAGGTTAATGACCAACGCCTGGTTTTTGACTGAACCCAGTGAGGAGAAATTTAAAAAGCAGTTTCAGCATATATAAAGCGGTAGAAAGCAAAGCATACATTAGTCGGGATTTGTTCAAGAGATGTAATCACATACCTGAGTAAATCGAAGAAGCAAAGGCGCCGGTTGCCGATTGCTAACAAACGCTTCGATGCACCCAGTGGCCGTGTGTTCGGAGGGTTGAGGTGGTAGTGGTGGTTGCCTGATTGGGGGAGGGTTGACTTATTATTATTATTATTATTATTATTATTATTATTATTGCACTAATTTGTAAAAACTGGCTATAATAGGGCCATTTTGACATACCTACTCAAAACCTTTTGCTTTGATGATATGTTTGAACAAACATAAAGGTGGGTGGCAAAGTAGAGAGATTTTAAAAGTTTGGTGGCATAAGGATTCAAAGAGTCCATGGAAACGTGGCGAAGGAGGACGATTACTGGCTTGTTGCATAGTCATGATGCGTAATATTAATAAATAACTAGTGTTAAGGTCCTTAAGGACCATACGATGTATGACATATCTCATGAGTTTTTTAATTGTGCTAATTGTTTGTAGTTTAATAGTTAAAATATCACAATAATAATGTGTTAAAAGGAAGATAATATTGCATCTTAAAAATTGTTAATACTCATTCTACTACTTTGTATTGAAAATTGAAAAAAAGTCTAGTAAGTTTTCACATAACACAATAATAATGTGGGTTAAAGGTAATATGTTCGTACCACCCATAGTTACTAATATTGGCTTAGAGGCTCTTCTACTATGAAATTAAAAGTGAAATTGGTATCTTTCGGCAGTAGATTCTGGTGGTATTTTCTTTTGTATTAAGGATGTGTAATTATGATTGTATTGTATTTAAGATCTATAATATTCTATATTTATATTTATATTGATGTTAAAATAGATAGAACCAAATAATAATGATGAAACTGAAATATCTTTCATTATGTATTGAGTAATAAAGTTTGTGTTTTTTTTATGGTAATTAAATAAGATGTAGAATATCATAATATGTGTAGTCAATGTGTTTTTATTAGTTGCCTAAGTTTGGTACAAATTGAAATACCAAATATGGACAATAAATTATCTATAATCGGTGTATTTATTTTATAATATAATATATTATTTTTGGTAATGTTAGAAGTAGTGTTAGGTATATAATATAATGTTCTATCATTATCAAACATTGTCTTTTTCTTTTTGAAAAAAAACTTTTGGAATTTTAATTAAATATATAAAAAATAATTTTTTGGGGAAAAAAATCTTCCCTTTATAATTGACTAACTCCTATTTTTTTATAAAAATGTAAAAATTATTAATTATCTCAGAAAATTTATGGGAATGACATCTATCAAAATTTAAAGAGGTTTGTTTTGTTTATAGATATATATATATATATATATATATAATATATATATATAATATATATATATATATATATATATATATATATATAATATATATATATATAATCAAAACAAAGTCATTGGTAAATAATTTTTAAAGGTTATGATTTTATAGCACATCAAATCACCCACACTTATGCAATGTTGCTCTGTAAATCACGATCGGAACAATCAACTAAACATTTCTTTATAATGTACAATAAAATAGATAGTAGATAGATAGATTATTAAAGCTAACTTTGGGGGAGGAGGAGTTAAGATTGCATATTAAAGGAACATTCTCGCACTCCCCTAAACATATAGAAAATACTTATATGATAATCTCGGAACTATAAACTAGACACCAAACATTATTCTTTCGTGTATGAAGATCAACTAAAGAAGATATTTTAAAATTTTTTTATAAAAAAGATTTATGTCTTAGGGCTATTATGTAAGATGGTCTCAAAAGTCAAAAACAATGGCACTATAATTTACAATACATAAGCGCCGAATGCAATCCGATGAAGAATCAGCTCCATGGGCCAGGCCTTAATGCATTCAAGACCGACATTTTGGTCAAACATGAACAAATCCCACAGCATCTCAGCTCCACGGTCTCCCTCTTCCTCTGTTTTTCAAATTCCAATGCCTATTGACACCGCCGTCAGAGCCTGCTGTCTGCTACTTGAGCCTTTCTCCTGTATTGTCAACAACATTCTCTCTTCATGAATGTGTGTTTATCTTTTTCTGAGTGTGTGATTGTTTTAATGCTCATGCACAGTTTTGATGGGGCAACTGGGATTAGGCAACAATGAAAAGAGAGGATCTTGTATGGCATTTACCATTCCCCCCAATCCCTCAAAAAAGATTGAATCTTTTTATTTGGGTTGATGTAAAATCTTGTATGCTTGTTTGCCCATGTCTGATAAGTTGCTCAAATTTGGTTCAAAGTACTTTTGATTACCTGTTCCCTGATTTGCCCTGTAATTAGCTTGTTATTGTGTGGTGTTTTAGTTGTTTACATGGGGATGGAACCAGCGACGACTTTGGGGCGCCCACCTGAGACAAAGACTCAGAATATCCCTAGTTGAGCCACAGCTCTTGCCGATGTCAAAATTATACTGGTAAAATCATAATTTTGTTGTGAAAATTATACTGGAAGTAATTTGGATTATGCATGACGCCAAGCTGCAATTGGTGGGTAGCATTGCTTTGCTGTTGATGATCAAGGCCGTGCTTATGTTTGGAATACACTTACGTGTGCTTGCATATTGTTTTCTTAACTCGAGCTGTCAACCAAGAAGTATGATTAATATCGAGCGATGTTGGGTTACATTGTTCCTTGGGATCAGTACAAGACAACCGTTTCAACCTGCATGAGAACTTTTATCATCAATGATCCTATCCTTACTCAACCTTGTGTTATATGCACACCAGTTTTAATTTTCACGTGCTTAACCACAAGATTTAGGTTACTTTTGATACACATTTCCTTAATTTAACCTTGAAAACACAAGGCATTTTTCGTGGAGAGAATATACATCATACATGTACAGATATACTATAAAACGCCCATGTTTCACTGTTGTGCATAAATAATGTGCCTGACATTTTGTAGCATTTATTTCATTAGTGTTAGACAAATAGGACTGACCTGGAATGCGGAAACAACTGTCGGGAATCGCCCACGTTGGCAGTGAATATAAGGCGGGTACCAGGGTCGCTTTTAGGGTTCATGTCCTAAATCCGAAACCTACTAAAGATGGTTGGGTAGCCGTGAGAGGGGAAGGGGAGAGACTGTGAGAGTGTTATCTTCTGTTTCAATATCAGTAACCCTGTTTAATCCCCTAAAACCTCCTTTACGTTGGGGGGAAATAATTAGGGTTGCCGCACTAAGCGAATTATGTGGCCATCGGGCCTAAACATTAGGCCCGGCCAATAGCTCCCACTTGGCCACATAGGCTGCAAAACACATGCTCTCCACGAATTACATCTCTTCACGCTTCATACCAGGAATAGGACGTGCGAACAAAAAGTAACCAATAGTGTTATATTAAGTCACCATCTAAGTAACATAACACTTTCACAAAATACAATACCCTAAGTCATTCTAAAACATTACCAGTGGCATCTCCAATCCCTTATGCTGTGATATATCATATGATTATATACTCAATATAATTGCCCGGGCTGATATGGTGGTGATGGATAGATTTTTTCTTAAGCACTCATGATATTGCATCATAGCTTAATTGCTTTCCTAATATGTTCTCGTCGAACTGTATACATCCTGACCCTTGATAGATACATTAAAGTAGCAACATCAAGCTTCAACTTCATACCATAGCTTTAGGTCAAAGGGTCATCGTCCGTAGGGTCACACAGTGACAAGAGATAGAGAGGTCAATTATCACTCCATGTGTGGGTCGTCTTTTAAGCACACATAGTATGAGATGTGTGTCATGGCATAGCTCCCACTCAACTGGGTTCGTCATTCTATATGCCATGCAAATCGTCAATCCAGATTTTCACCTAAAAAATCTAACCTGAGCCACTAGATTAACATACTAAATGTTAATTTTAACGCTCAAGATTTGGCTTTTAAGGCTTCAATATGAAATCATATCTGATACTCGACTCCCTCGAGTCTCATCTTAGACTTACTAAGGCGACTGTATCTTATCACATTCATATACTTCCAGTATGAGCAATCAATATTGTACACCTAGTGCCAATATGATTCAGTCTCATCCTACCCGCTACTCAAGCGTCAGGGCGATTGCCTGTATGACTAGGCCAATCAGAAGCCTATGATATTTTAATATGCCTATTGTGTAACAACAAATTATGAGCATTTTGCTCATTACGAAAGAACCTTGTCCATCAAATGACAAGATATGTTTTGAAACTGAACCTTGCAAATTCCTAGACTCAATATGTGAGTTGTGAACGTATCACTAGGAATAGGTTTAGTCATTGGGACATAATAACCTTCTTGGTGTACGTATGCTTTCTGGCAATGACTTTTGTCTCTATAGTAACAAGCAACACTATATGCCTCCATGGTTGATTGCATTGTGCAGTTTTGCCTCTTATTGCACTATGATATGGCTCCCCTACTTCGGATAAAGCATATCCAGAGGTTAACATGGACTCATTTGAGTCACCACCCCAATCAGCATCTGAGTATCCTCCGAACTTGAGGTCCTCGCCTTGACAGCAAGAGACTGAGTTGGCTACACCATGAAGGTAGCACATGATTCTTTTGACGGCTTGCCAATGTACAAGTCTTGGGTTGCTCCAGTAATGATTACCAAGCCAACTGCAAAGTAAATATCAGGTCGTGTACATAACATGGCGTACATTGAGCTTCTTACGACACTAGGGTAAGGGACATTGCTCATTTCTTCCTCTTCTTTGTCCGTTTTTTGGGCATTAGTTGAGATTCAAGGTTAAACCCTTCTTAATTGAAGGGTCAACAGGTTTGAAATAATGTATATGGAATTGTTCTAAGACTTTCTTGATATATACCTCCTGGCTCATACCTAAAAGTTTCTTAGGACGATTTCTGATTATTTCCACCCTTAGAACATACCTAGCTTCACTCATTATCCTTCATCTCAAAGATGGAGGATAGCTACTGCTTAGTGGCTTCGATCATCTCCAAGTTGTTCCCACCCAATAGTATGTCATCAACGTATAGGGTAAGAAACATAATCCTCCCAGTTGATCTTTTGACATACACACAGTGATATTCCAAAATCATGGATAAGCCAACAAAGTTATAACTTCATGGAATCTTAAGTACCAAGATCTGAAAGATTGCTTAAGATCATATATGAACCTTTTAAGATGACACACTTTGTCCTCTTGTCCCTTTGATACAAAATCAATTGGTTAATCCATATAGATCTCTTTCTCAAAGCTACCATTAAGGAAAGCAGTCTTTAACCCATTTGAAAAACTTCTCAGTCCAAATGAGCAACCATGGCTAGGGGTAGGCGAATAGAGGCAAATCTCACCACAGGAGAAAATGTCTCTTCATAGTCTACACCTTCAATTCGTGTAAATCCTTTCGCCACTAAACAAGTTTCAAACTTATCGATCGAACCATCTGCCCAATGTTTTATCTTGAAAATAAACTTGTTTCCAATAGACTTACGTTGGGGTGGAAGATCAACAAGTTTTCAAATCTTGTTTCTCGCCATTGAATCCATCTCATCCTTCAAGGCGTCCATCCACTCTTTGTGGTTTGGTGAGTCAATTGCTTCTTGATAGGAGGTAGGCTCCTCAACCTCCAAGGGAGTGCATAAGAATATTTTCTCTTCGATTTGGAAATATTATCGAGGAATTCTTCCACGCTTGCTCCTTCAGATCCTGGGAGCTTCATTATTTGTCTGCCTAGGTGAGGCATCACTCCCCCTTTCTCTAAGAGACGTGGGATCCTAAGCATGTAGGAAATCACTCCCACTATCCCCAGTATCCTTCCCCCTTTCACTAAGAGATGTGGGACCCTAAGCATGTGGAGAATAACTCCCATTATCCCTTTGGGGCATGGATCCTGAGCATGTGGACTAACTGTATGTTTGGGAACTGGAGATCGAGGATGGACTTCACTCATAGGTTGACTCTCCTCATGAATAGAAGATTGAGGATGAATCTCATTCTTCTGAGTAGACAAGTCTCCCCCATCCCTTTCGGGTAGGGGAGGCATACCATTTTCGGTGACTTGGTTAGAGTCCAAATTCTCCCCCTCACTGAAAGATGGTTGAATGTCTTACTGTAACTCAAACAATTCGACATCCTTCTTAACATCACCAATGGTTGGGAACTCAACCTCGAGAAAATCAACATTGTGAAAATCTATTTCTATCATGCTACCATTAGGGTGTTCCCTATATATCACATATCCTTTAGATTGTGCGGGATACCTAATGAACACCTTTTGATGGATCTTGGACCAAATTTTTCACGTTTGTGGGTTGGGTTATGCACATAGCCAGCCCCATGGGCGTAAGTGGTCCAAGGATAGCTTCTTGCCAAACCATAATTCATACGGTGTGGCATGTATACTCTAACTTGGCACTTGGTTAAGGATATAAATTGTTGTGACCCCCCCAAAACTGATTGGGAGGTTTGCATATGCCATCATTGACCTGACCATGTCAAGTGATGTACAATTTCTATGTTCCGCAATCCTGTTTTCTTGTGGGGTGCGTGGGATCGTTAGCTGTCTTTGTATACCTTTTCCTCACAGAACTCTTTGAACATATAAGAAATGTATTCACGACCTTGATAAGTCCAAAAGATCTTAACCCTATGTTCCAATTGAGTCTCTACTTGTACTACGAAGTATTTGAACATATCGAATGCCTTGTAGCGATGAGATAGTAGGTATACATACCCACGTTGTGAATAACCATCTATAAGGGTGATGAAAGAGATAGCCCCATGACATGCCTTAACATTGATGGGACTGCAAATGCTTGAGTGGACTAATTTTAAGGGACTAGATATTCTCGAAACCTTACCAAAAGACTTTGCTTTGCCAACTAGACATTACTCGCTTAGGCAACTCAACCCTCGTGAATTTATCTAAAGGACCATCTCTAGTTAGCTTGCTCACTCTACCTTGACCCTTATGGTCAAGTTGAGAATGTCTAAAAACAGAGTTCAAAGAAAACGACAAAGACAGAATATGTCGAGATAGATAGAAATTAAGAGAGTAAACCAATATCAGAACTAAAAGGTACAAAGGTACGGTACACCCTAAGTGCGTAGAAAGCATCGCGGAGAAAAAAAAACTTATTTCCTTCACGGGGTTTGAGTTGATGTGTTGCTATGTCAAGGACATGTTCCTCACTGTCATTTTCGTTCCTCACTGTCATTTTCTAAGACAACAGTCTATGAACCCACTAGGCAGTGAACAATGTTCGTAAGATCAGCTCAGCCTTGAACTATGTGTTTGGTTGCTCCCATGTCTTCAGTCCACTGAGGAAGAAAGTTGGTAACTACTGCTTGGGAGCACACATGTTATTCAGGTGTAACTGTAAAAGAGGGTACCTCATTCAGCTCGGGACGATCCCAAGCGGTGGGTTTCTTCTTTTCACAGTTATTGCACTTTATACGTGCTATGTTCTGCTCTCTATTGACCTTGGCCTTTTGCCCTTTTGGTAATACCACCCTTGCGTTCGAAGTTCTTGGGAGAGAGATGAATTTGGTCAAACCGGATGCCAAGCTGATCCCACATGTCCTCAACATTGGGACACCCTTCAAATCCCCTAACCAGATCATCATGCATGCAATACCACAAGCCAACATGCTGATCAATCCTTCCTCGAGCCATTCATGGTATATTACTAGCCTTTCTCTTGATATTTCTTACAAGCAGTTACATCTATATTATTCACATCTTTGCCGATCTTAGGGGACTTCAAAGGCCGTCGAGTGTTCTAATACTTTATGTTTGTTTAGAAGAAGCTAAATCTTCTAACACCATGTATCATGGTTAATGCTATCTAACTCTTTATTGGTAAACTAATCACCAATCATTTTTTAATTGCCATAGCTGAAAGTATATATTTAAAAGATGGACACTACGCATATTTTCAGGTAATTAAATTATCAAAAACTCCATTACTCATGTCGTATGATCAAAAATTTCGCTAAGCTCATAATCATCACATACAAGCATGAATTAGAGGTTTCTATAATTTAATTACTGCATTTTTCTATAGAACAAAATCTATGGAGTGCACAATTTGTTAAACTAATTAACACATCTAGAAATAGCACAAAGATATTTAGTTTTAATCATGTAAAACAAATTTACACGAAGTTATATAAAATAAATTTATAAAGTCATTAATATGTCATTTAAAACTCTATTTAATGACATATCAACTAAAAAAGGAATTACACATAGTAATTATGTGGGACACATCCATATAATGTTACTCACCTTAATCAATATGAACCGAATTCAAATAGGATATCTATTTAGTGATGACAGTACATTATTATATATTAGGCCAAAAAAAAAAATCCTCATTTAGCCATGTAAAACATATTTACACAAGGTTTATTTTATATGAAACCAATTCATATATTCCGTTACTAGAATAATTTGTTTATTTTCTCGATATACAACACGTCGTTATACATCGATCATGTCTTTCGTATTATCATCACATATGGATGTGAATTAGGAATTTCTTTAAGTTAGTTATTATAATTTATAAAAGTTTGATTAGACTTATTAATGCATTAATGTGTGATTATCACACAGATATTCACTTTCAACTATGTAAAACATATTCACATAAGCTTTATGAAACTAATTCATAAGAAGTGTTCTGAACAAAGAACCCCTATAAGATAAATTTATATTTAACTCTAATATTATTACAAAAATGGCAACATGAAACATAGGCTTATGTTTTTATATAAAACTAATTCATATAACATATTATTAAAATAAATTCGACATATAACACGTAGTCATGTATCATGCCTCTAATTTTTACATTATCATTACATAAATAATAATATAAAATAGACAATAATAATGATATAAACATATCAAATAAACCCATAATTATTTTCAGCATGTAAGACTAACTCATACGGTTATGAAAATAATGGCATGTTAGGCCGAATCAGGAATAAGATCAAGGTAGTTGAAATTAACTCGGCCCAGAAGAAACACTGACCCGATATAAGATGAAATGAACATGGGCCTAAGAACCGGCCCAAAAGCGGGGCCTTTATTCAAAGGACCCCAACCGGGGGCCTTTTAATGAGTGAGTAACACTCACTTGCTAACCCTAATCTTCACTCTCTCTCACTTACCCAGCCTAACTCTCTGCCTCTCTTGTCTCTCTCCTTAAAATCCTCTCCGTTCTCTCTCCTCGATGCCATTGCCAGAGGTGTGGAGCACCAAGCTCCACTAATGCTCGGCCTTCTCTGTCCCCTTTTGAACTTGAGACAAATTTTGCAGTTCCCCCTTCTCACGGCCCATGTCGCCACCTCAACCCTATCGAGGACTGTGAACCCTGGTCGTAGAAACCCAGATGAGGAAAACCCTCACTTGCCGTCGAAAGCCCAAAAATAACCCACTAGCGTGTAGATCGGTTGCAACCGAGTCAGAAAACACCAGCTGTACACTATACGCGCCTCTCACGTGGTGGCGCGTGACTACACACACCGCCAATTTGGTGGATTTCACGGTTTTTTTACCGGATTTAGGTAGATCGGTGATCAAAGGTGCGGTTGGAGGAAGAAAGAGAGCCAAAATCTCCTTCATCGGCGGTGCGTGACTCACATGCGCCACCGTTCCATGGCGGTTCTGATGGATATGGCCTAGATTTCTCATCTACCTTTCTTTTCTTTTAGCCGAGGTCGAGATGAAGGTTTCTTCAAAAAACACTAAGTTTTCATTTAAATCCACCGCCGTCGTAGCCACTGACGCACTGGCAGTGAGATTAGAATTAGGTTTTCTAAGTCAGTCAAGCAACGGAATTGATTTTGAGTTGAGTTCTAGGTAGAGGTCGATTAAGGGTATAACCCAAATTTGCCTCCTTAACAATTAATTACACATAGTAATAAACAATCATGCTTGTAGAATTTAAAAAACGTTCAAGCATGAATCTGATCATTTTGAATCATGAGTTATCAATCAAAAAATCGATCCTTTTTGGTAATAGATGACTAACTGGGCATCGTATAATCATGTTTAGACATCAAAATTGTTATTCCAACACTGCATGTTTGTAAAATAATCAAGCTGGAAGAGACGGATTAACACATACTCGGTGACTACGACTAAAAATCTAATCTTTAGCCAATTCAAGATGTCAGAATCACAGAAGCATGCTTATAACTTGCATAATTACGAAAATTAAGCAACTAATCATACGGTCATGTCCAAAAATCAAGCATGCTTATCATTCAGATCTTTAAACGTATTAAACGGGACTAACCCAATCAGTCTAGGATCTGATACCATTGTTACACAAATAGGACTGACCTGGAATGCGGAAACAACTGTTGGGAATAGTCCACATTGGTAGTGAATATAAGGCGGCTACCAGAGTCACCTTTAGGGTTCATATCCTAAACTCGAAAGCCGCTGAAGATGGTTGGATAGCCGTGAGAGGGGAAAGGGAGATACTGTGAGAGTGTTATCTTTTGTTTCAATATCAGTAACCCTGATTAATCCCCTAAAACCTCTTTATATAAGTTGGGGGGGAATAATTAGGGTTGCTGCACTAAGCGGATTATGTGGCCGTCAAGCCTAAACATTAGGCCCAGCCAACAATTAGAATCTTGGTCGTCCGATCAAATCTTCGTTAACTTCTTCTATGATGTGGAAGGTGTTGAATAGAAGCTTTAGTGTTGAATTTTACCGTTGCTGTTCCAGCTGACTCTGATTCTCAAATTCAAGCATTCTGGAGTTGGAGTTTGGATGTATGACGCACGTTTTCAGTGCAGATGGTGATGAATACGGTCAGTGTGGTGAAGAACCTGAGAATAAGGATGACACTGGTAGACCCTTGAGAAGAGATATTTTTGTACCACAATGTTGTGTACCTGAGCTTTATGTTCTCCAGGTATTGGATCAAATGAGCTACATAAACATTGCAATTGATAATTTTTTTTTTTTTTGGCATTGAGATTGTGGTTTGTGCATGCTTAATTTGATTTTTTAGGCAGGGATAATTGTAGTTCTAAAGTGCATACATTATTTGCCAGAAAAATACAGTTAGAAGTTGAAATCAATAACTGAAGGAAACCAGCAAAAAATGGTTATGTCAGGGTTTTGTTGTTTTATTAGTCCGGTAGTTTTGAAACCCCAGCTTATAGAGGGTTGCGTCAAAGGGGCATGGATGGTTGAATAGGCAGCCAAGGAAATTATCTGCTCCGGAATTACTGCTCAGTCTCTACATCTCGGTGTTCATAAGGAGTAAATCTGAAAGCTTGATATGACAATTAACAACTTCTCCATGTTCTAGGTTACTACTGGAGCACACTCAGTGGTCCTCTATGTGAAGGACATGCATGGACTTGGCATAAACCTTGGCCACTTGAGGATATGTAGGATCGCTCTTACTCCTCCAGAAAGGATATTGTTGGCTGGGCCTAATAGTTTAGGCCCAACGGCCACTGAGGTCACTTAGGGAGGCATCCCTAATTGTTCTCCCCAACTTATATAAGGAGGTTTTAAGGGGTCAATTAGAGTTACAAACACGACACAAAAACACATACTCTCCCCCCTCCTTTCTCATGGTTGCCCAACCATTGCCAGAAGTTTCGGGCTCAGGACGTGAACCCTAAAAGCAACTCTGGTAGCCACTTCGTATTCAGATCGACGTGGACTATTCCCGACAGTCAATTATGTAATCCAAGTCAGTCCTAATATGTTCAACAGTTGTTGTCTTAAATTTGCCACAACTGCACGGTGCCAATGTAGTTAGCAGCCGGCAAGTACGAGTCGTATCCACAGGGAACTCGCCTTCAATTACCAGAACTAGTTCAGACACTCAATCTGGGTCAAACCAAGTTGTAGGTTTGTATTTAAACTATAAAGATGTCGGGAATTAAAGAATTGCATAGAACAGCAGAAATATTAAAACACATAGGTTGAGATATCAGTACAATTATGCTAGTGAAATAGTTATTAACCCTAATCAAACGAAATTAAGCATGTACTTATGAATGGATAGATTGTCAATTAAGCCCATCTTCTCCCTCTCTCAAGGGTCAAAAACTAATCCTACAACTAAAGCCACCTATTTTTATAGGACTAAGTCAAAGGATTACAAAGTTTACAATCTCTGATCCCAATTAGAACTTCAATTATTTTCATATCAAAATCATAATTGTCTACAAAGTCACACTAGGTAAAGGTTCTGTCTTTCAATGCTCCCCTGAACCCAAATAATTATGTATGAATGCTCTCTCAAGCAATTCATCGAGCACGTGGTGCGCAGAGTAGCATTCATAAGCACGAGCATAAAGAAAATAAGGGTTTGGGGCTAATTCATGATTCAATAAGTATAATCGGCTTCATCCCAACCTAAGTTAGGAGATTAGCCATGTGTTATCATCGAAACAACCAAATCAATTGAAGGAAAGAGAAACATGAATCACATAGAAACCTAGAACAACAATAAAGAGAGAATCAAGCAACTCACTTCAATTAATCGTCAAGTAAATATAGGTCGATCTTCCAAGTAGCAAATTTAATACCAAAGACGAAAGTCAAAAACACTAATGAAAACCTAAAAACTGCCTAAGGGAAAGTGTCTAAAGAGAAAACCTAAATTATGCTCAAAACAGCTCCCGATAAAATTTTAAGTCGCGCAGGCGTAACAGGGTGGCAAGGTCATGCCACAAGGCGCGGGCTGACCGTGCCATTTCACTGGCACAACCGGCCACTGATCAACACGTGGCACGGTCATGCCATATGGCACGGTGTGACTGTGCCACATCACTGGCGGTGCTGTGTGTTGGTTAGTCGTGGCACGATTGTGCTTCCCGGCATGGGGCACCCGAGCCCAGTCTCTGGAACTTCCGTGCGACGCCGAGCAACCTCTTTTGTGACTTTAAACTCACCTCTTTGGCACTCCTTTCTTCTAATTATCATCAATCCTTTCATTCCTTCAGTAAAACTCATGAAAATAAGAAAAGATGATAGATGAGCAAAATATAGACTAAAGGAGGCCAATATGACCCTTTCTCGATGTAACGCTCCCAATTCCTAACGCCGGATTAGTATAACCTAATTACTCACAAATTATTGATTAGCAGCGGAAGTCTTTTGGTTGGAGGCATTACCGCCGTTCTGTAATGGAACAAGGCTAACTGAACTATAGGTACCATTGTGTTGCCCATTTAATTGCCCGTCTCATAACAAAATTGAAATAACATACACTCAAGCATTTACATAAGTTGTGATGTACCTGCAACTCAATATACGATTACAGTGTACTAGTAATATGTGATATTCAAAAGGTTACACAATCCTTAGATATTTAAGATGCTAGCATATGAATCACTGTGAGCTCTTCGCTAGCGCAACCCTAGCAAAAAGAATTAGAACCTTGTTTCACTTCTTGCTATTCTCTGACTTACCCGAAGGACTATTCACTGAGCCCTTACCTAAAACAGAAAACACAAAAACATTTGAAATATGAGCCGAAGCTCAACACGCACATTCCTATACAGTAACATAAGCTTTGAGTTAAATTAGTTGGGCGCGCGCATTTCAAAACACTTTGTTTGGCAAACAGGAGAGAGAGTGTATGAATAAAACTGATTTGCAGGTTATTATCTGGAAGTGGACCCCTGTTGACGTTTGTAGCAACCTTGAGATAGGTGCACACCTCCCAGGTTGATCGAAGAGCCAGAGTTGCAGTCGCGCGGGTAAATTGAATTGCATAAGCCCTGATGATTGATAATTGATGGGGCCACTTGATTATGTGATAAAACATTGCATAAAATGATTCATTATATAGTTATCATATTGAATTTGCATAGCTTGAGAAACATGTGAGTTTTCGAAGAGTACAGGCAATGTAAGTACCTGGTCTTTGAAACTCTCTCTCTGTTTAAGTGAAAATGGCTTGTTAGCAGCTTGAAACGACGGCAGCGGCCTGTCATTTTCTCAATTAGTATGAGATTAAGGAAATTTTATTAAATTTCTTAGTTTATTACATGATTTAAATCCTCTTGAATTCTCTTTTTATTATGCATGTAGCCATTGTTCTTAATTCAATTGGATTCCATTTTATTTGGTTTTTGTTCTTCTTCCTTTCACGACTAATGACCCTTTTAATGTGTATAATAATAACGTAAGAGTATGATTTATTTTGAAGTTGCTGTTACGATGCCTTTAATCATTAACATTGTTCATATTATCATTATCGTTGTTACTATTATTATCATCATTGTTATTATTATTATTATTATTATTATTATTATTATTATTATTATTATTATGGCTATCATTCCTTTCTTTAGCGATTCATTATTTGCGACATATTTTAAGGCGACTCAAACTTGATGAATTTGGGCTCACTCTCAAGTCGAGTTCTAATCACATTGCTTATTAGCGAAATAAAATTATAAAGGCATATGCCTTAGTACCTTTGAATGCGCAATCACTCATTCCTTTCCCTATTCTTTTAGTAATCGAAACTTAGAATCTCACCAAGCTTCTTGCTTAGTTCATGACTTTCTAACATTCAAAGCTACTATCGCTCCCTTCCTTCCCTTTCCATTACCCTCACTTGGGAAATAAACTTTGCCATAACTTATATAATAACATAACATACATGCTTATTTTTCCCTATTTCCGTTCAATTATCATCAAGACTTGTTTAAACGCTACTAAACATCCCAATTAGGATTCAACCTCGTCCAACATCTAATCCTTAATCACCCACCCATCACTACTAAACACTACTAAACACTATTAAACCTTCTCACATCAAACTTGCATGCATTTTATTTGGAGTTTCATTATAGTTCACCTAATCACCATACATGCCCTAAACTTTAAATAACCAAATTATGATTACAATTTAGCACACGTGCTAATCTTATGTGCTTTTATACATACCTCACTATTTAATCACCCACTACTTCATTTAAGCATTCTTAATTCAATAAAATTAACTTAAATGTTCTTCAAGCCCTAAACCCTAATCCTTCAATCTCATAATCACATCTCACTCATCCAACATATTTTTGTTTTAATCTCACTCACATATGCATTAGCATCCCACCCTTAAACTTTATTAAATAGCAAACTTAACCTCCATTCTAAGCGCAAGCCTAATCATCAACTCATGATTAAAACACAACACACATCTCCCGCATATATAATCCATATATTCCCTCTAATTATTCATGAACCTAATCTAAATATCACCAATTCAAACTAAAATTCAACCATGACATCCAAACCCTCACTCATCACTCTTCTTCCCAATTCCTTCCAACAAGCAACCCAACCATCCAAAATATTTCAAGAAATTTACAAATAAACACTTACAATGATAATTACACCATTTAATATCAAAATTCTAGCATAAAGGATCAAAAATTAAATTGAAGCATAGTTAGGGTTTCACCTCTTAATCTCTTAAACACACTCAAAGAGGGGAGCAGGGGGCGGCACTGGGCGGTGACGGGCGGCGGCGGTGCGGACGACGTCTGGTAGCTGGCGTTCGGTGGTTGGGGGGTGGCCGGCGTGCTGGTGGCGAGGCAGGGGGCAGCGAAAACAGGGGAGGCAAGGGGGGTTGATGGGCAGAGCAGAGCAGGGGGAAATGTTTTTGGGTTTAATTGAATTTTTGAATTAGATTTGGTTAATTTATCTAGTTTCGGTTAGTTTTAGTTACTCTTTTTCCTTTTCTTCTTTTTTTTTTTTCTCTTTTTTTATTTTTCTTTTTTCTTTCTTCTATTTTTTCATTACATTTCATGTATAAATTTGTACATAATTATACATATATATATATATATATATAATATATATATATAGTCTCTATATATATATATATATAATATATATATATATATATAATATATATAGATATATATATATATATATATATATATATATATATATATATAGTATATATATAAATATATATATACTATATATATATATAGTTGAAGTAATAATCTAGCTAGAAGTAATAAATTTGTAAATGACATAAATTTGGGGGAGGACATTATCATTCCCTTATTATTATTATTACTACCTTATTACTATTTTTGATCATTTATCCTTTAAAAAAAAATTAGGCTCTTTTATTTGATTTATTTATTTACTTATTTATTATTACTATGCAAGTATTCAAATATTTATTAGAACTTGAAGGAATTACTTAAGGAGCATTACAAGGCTCATTTCGAGGCCACGTCGTCATTTCAATCTGCGATGCATAAATATATACACATAAAATGATAAATTGAAACGCAAAATTGAAATACGGCACCCAACTTAATTAATTTGTGATTAGGGTAGTTTGAAGTAGTTAACGAGAACTTTAGGTTTGGGCCGTTACAGCCTTTCCTCCTTAAAATAAGTTTCATCCTCGAAACTTGTAGTTTGAAAGAAACACTGTCCATATCTCAAATAGATATGGATACTTGTTTCTCATGTCCTCCTCGGTTTCCCATGTAGTCTCAGAAGAGTTATGGTTGGCCCACAGAACTTTAACCAGAGTAATGCTTTTGTTTTGAAGTTACTTAACCATGTAGTCTAATATTTGTACGGGATGCTTCTCATATATTAGATTTTCAGCAACTTCTACTTGCTCTGTTTTGATGATATGATTTGGATCTGGAACATATTTTCAGAGCTATGAAATGTGAAAAATATTGTGTATATGCTCAAGTTCTGTTAGTAGATCCAATCTGTAAGCTACAGGGTTTAATTTCTCGATAACTTCATAAGGCCCAATACACCTAGGGCTTAGTTTGCCCCTAAGGTTGAATCTTCTAACTTCTTTAACTGGGGACACCTTTAAAAATACCTTATCTCCCACTTAAAACTCTAATGATCTCCTCCTTTTATCTGCATAACTTTTCTGTCTGCTTTGAGCTGCTTTGATATGTTCCTGAATTTTTCTTATCATGTCAATGGTTTCTTGAATCAGCTCAGGCCCTAAGGTCAATGCCTCATCAAGCTCACTCCAACATAATGGAGTTCTGCATTTTCTTTTATATAGTGTTTTGAAAGGGGCCATTTTAATGGTAGACTGATAACTGTTATTGTAGGAGAACTCCACTAATGGTAGATAATCTTCCCACTTTCCTTGGAAGTCAAGCACACATGCCCTCAGCATATCTTCCAGGATTTGATTTACCCTCTTAGTTTGTCCATCATTCTCAAGATGGTATGAGCTACTAAAATTCAACTTAGTGCCAAAAGCTTTTTGCAGGGCTTGCTAAAATCGAGCCTGGAACCTTTGGTCTCGATCCGACACTATATCCTTTGGTATGCCATGCAGTTGAACTATTTCTTTGACATATAACTGTGCTAGTCTCTCTATGCCCCAAGTGTCATGAATTGGTATAACATGGGCAGATTTAGTGAGTATGTTTATAATGACCTAAATAACATTCTTCTTTGAAGCAGAAAGGGGCAATCCCATAACAAAATCCATTGAAATTGAATCCCATTTCTAAGTAGGAATTTCTAAAGGCCTCAATTTGCCCACAGGGCACTGGTGTTCAGCTTTCACCTTTTGACATGTCAAGCACTTATCTATATACTCTGCAATCTCCCTCTTCATGTTTTCCCACCACAAAAATTGTCTCAGATCCCTATACATTTTTTTTTCCTCCGGGGTGTACTGAGTATTAAGTGTTATGGGCTTCCTCTAGAATCTTTCTTTTCAACTCCACTTTATTGGGCATGCACAATCTGTTCTAAAACCTCAAGGTTCCATCTTCATATATTATAAAATCAGGCAATTTTTCCTGTGCAACATTGCACCTAAGCTTTTTAAGCTTTGCATCCTCTTTTTGACTTGTTTTAATTTCTTCTAGTATGGATGATTGCACCTCGAGTGTTGCAATTAACCCATCTGTGTATCCAGGTAATACAAGCTCGATACCCATGGTTTTGAAGTCCCTTGAAATTTCAGGTTGAGCATGCATCATGGCATTTAAACCATGTTGGGTCTTTCTACTGAGTACATCTGCCACTATGTTTACCTTCCTGGGATGGTATTGAATTTACAAGTCATAATCGTTTAGCAACTCCAGCCATCATCGTTGTCTTAAGTTGATCTCCTTCTGAGTAAAGATATATTTTAGACTTTGATGATCAGTGTAAATCTTGCACGACACTCCATACAGATAGTGTCGCCAGATCTTTAAGGCAAAAACTACTGCAGCTAATTCTAAATCATGAGTGGAATAGTTCTTCTCATAAGGCTTGAGCTGCCTAGAGGCGTAAGCTATTACCTTGTCTTCCTGCATTAAGACACAGCTTAGCCCGTTCTTAGAAGCATCACTATAAATAGTGTATTCTTTTCCTTCTTCAGGTAAGGTGAGGATAGGTGCTGTTGTTAAGCATCTCTTTAATTCTTGAAATGCTTCTTCACATTTGTCTGACCACTTGAATTTAATGGTTTTCTTCAGTAGGTTAGTGAGTGGAGATGCGATCTTTGAGAAATCTTTTATGAATCTTCTATAATATTCTGCTAAACCCAGAAAACTCATTACTTCTATCACATTGGTGGGTCTAGGCCATTCAATTACTGCATTTATCTTCTGAGGATCAACTTTGATTCCTTCCTTAGTAACTACATGTCCCAAAAATGTCACTTCGGTTAGCCAAAACTCACACTTTTTTAGTTTGGCATACAACTGATATTCCCTCAAGGTTTGTAACACAGTCCTCAGATGATTCATATGCTCCTCCGTGTCCTTGGAGTATATCGGAATGTCATCTGTGAAAACCATCACAAACTTATCCAGATGAGATCTAAAAACTCTATTCATGATATCCATGAACGCAGTAGGAGCATTTGTTAGCTCAAAAGGCATCACAGTAAACTCATAGTGGCTATATCTAGTTCTGAAGGCCGTTTTAGGAATATCCTTCGGCTTAATTCTAAGCTGGATAGCTAGACCTCAAATCAATTTTTGAAAATACCCCAACTCCTTGTAACTGATCAAATAGATCATCTATCCGAGGCAAAGGATACTTACTCTTAATGGTTATTTTATTTAACTCTCGATAATCTATGCACAATCTTAAGGTCCCATCTTTTTTCTTTATGAACAACACTGGAGCTTCCCATGGTGACACACTTGGCCTAATAAATCCTTTTTGTAATAACTCGTCCAACTGAGTTTTCAACTCCTTGAGTTCAGTTGGTGCCATCCTATATAGGGCTTTTGAAATGGGTTGCGCACCAGGAATTAACTCAATGTCAAAGTCAATCTTCCTTTTAGGACGGAGGCTCGCTAATTCCTCAGGGAAGACATCAGGAAATTCACAAGCTACTGAAATATTTTCCATGTTTATCTCCTCTTCTTTAACCTCGGTGGCATAACACAAGTATCCTATGCACCCCTATCTTAGCATCTTGCATGCCTTCATGATTGAAATTATAAAATACCCCTTCTTAAATCTCTCCCCATAAAAACACACATTCCGACCTTCTGCGTCCCTTAAGGTCCTTACAATCTATGTTAGCCCTATAAACAGTTAACCAATCCATTCCCAAGATTATATCCAATTGTGACATATCAAATTGAATCAAGTCCCCAGGGAACTCATGCTCCGCTATCATAATAGGAACATGCTTGTAAAGGACAAGACATTCTATCACTTGCCCATTTGGTAAACTAATTCTATAATTCACCCGCTCCTTATTTTGTTTCAAATTCAATTGTAATGCAGCTTGAGTGGATATAAATGAATGAGTTGCCCCCGAGTCAAACAAAATACAAAATAGTTTTGAATATAAAAAGAGAATTCCAATTACAATCGTACCGAAAGTGTAGCTTTCATTTTGCTCATTATGTAGGCTCGTCCTGCCGTTGGGAGCTTCGAGGGCATGCTCCCTTGACGTGGGGGTGGTACCGGCTTTGCAACTCCCTTTTCCATAGCCTTCTGTCTTCTAGGGCAGTTAGCAATTGAATGTTCTGGGCTTCCGCACCACATGCATTTACTAGTGCCTACGCGGCATTCAGCTGTTATATGGTTTATCTGGCTACATTTGGCACAAGGCCCCTTCGATGCCACTGGACAACTCCTATCAGGGCTAGCAGCGAGTTTCCTCTGTGCAACACTCTCGCTTGATGTACTGCGATCATTCCATTTCCTCTTCTGGTTCCCTGGATTCAAAACTCTTAACTCGCCCTTCACTCTCTCCACCTCAGCAGCTCTTTCATACAATTCCTAGTAAGTTCGAATTGGCTAACCTGCCAATTGATTCCTAATATAATAGGCTAAACCTTCCTTAAACCTTCTCATTTTCAGCCTTCCAGTTACCACAAAATCTGGAGCGAACCTTGATAACTCCATAAACTTACGAGTATATTGCATTACTGTCATATTCCCACTCATCTTTAACTCCATGAATTCTTTCTCCTTTTGCCGCTGGACTGTGATTGGATAGAACTTAGCCCTAAGTTCCTAAAGAAGCTTAGCCTAAGTGAGTTTAGGTCCCTGTAACTTATCTTTCATAATACTCCATCAGATATCTGCTTCACCAGCCAAATAGAAAGTTCCTATGTGGACTTTTTTCTCTTCAGACACTTCAACAACTGAAAATATCTTTTCCATTCCCCTAATCCAGTCCTCCAGCTCTACAGGATCAAGGTTTCCATCATAAACCTTAGGGTTGCGTCGAGCAACCCTATTAGCTAATTTGTCAGACTTTAAAGAGTTTTCTGAGGTACAGGGGGTGTAGGGGATAGAGGAGGAATCCTTTTCATCAGCTCAATTACTAAATTCTTCTAATAATTCAGGTCCTCCACACTACTGGACACTTCTAAGGCCACTGTTGGGCCTCCACTAGGGTCCTACTTGGAGTCCTCATTTACCAGATTACTTGAACCCTGGGACTCATCTTCCTTGCTATTCTGATTGTCGTTCGTAGGCTCTGACATACTGTAAGACTAAATCACATAAGCCAAATTTGTTATCTCAATTTACATACATTACCATAAAACAATAATCATCCAGAATCACAATTCAATTTAACTCAAACAGTACCTTTATTGCATATATATGTACATATATATGCATCTAGAAAGTCCATACAAGTTCAAAAGAATATTACAGTACTTCATGATAACCTTCTCTGCCTCCTAACTGAGGCTCCTAACCTAGTCACTAACCTAACTGAAGTTGCCTTATCGAGTCAGATCCGCCTCGAACCCAAAAAGAAAAGGCGGAAACCTTGGCACAGCTGGTTAAGTTAGCCTACCTATATACATCATATATACATGCCATGAGCAAAAGAATATCACACTGTGCCAGCTGCCCGAAGCAAAATAGCCAAAAAAAGCCTAACCCATATGCAGGGGTAGGGCTATGCCTAACGATCCCGAGAGGGATCATAATCAGGGTCAGAGGAATCATCATCCTCCTCTCCTGATCCTCTATCAAGGTCCTGCATTTCCGAGTCCTCATCCCCAAGATCACTCTCATGAGCCATTAGCTCTTCCTCTAAGGGATCATTCTCCCCTACCTCCTCCTCTAGCTCCTCCTCTGGCTCATCAAGCTCCATTCCTCTGTCATCAGAGCTCACCTCTATGATTTCTGGAGAGCTCGGCACCTCCTCGACTATATGAACCCCGTCCCCTGGGTCAACCTGCGAAGAAGAAGGTGCCGGCTGAACGAGAGGCTGCGGGGGCGGTGGCCCCTGGGTCGGTGGGGGTGGAGGAGGAACAATAGGTAGGTGCACATCAAAGGCAGGAAAAATGCATGGGAGGATATCATATGAGATGCCTCTCAGCTGAAACTCTTCTCGGAGTGATAGTTCTCTAGTAATCACATACCGAGCCCCTAAAATCTGAAACCACTCTACATCAGGCCCTGGGTCTCCTGTAACCATGAAATTATGGTACCCTAGTCTAAACTCGTACCAAGGGGCAGTGAGAGGTAAAGACCACAGTAGTCTGCGCACACGGGCCATCACATCATGGAATTCGGACAAAGGGTCCTCCTGCATGTGGGTCATCATGGTAGCATGCAGGGTAGAGATATGAGCCGTCACTAAAGTCTGCGGTGCCATGTGAATGTTATATGGGTCCGCAGGCACTCCTGGATGAGCCATCTAAATATGAAAATAGCAGGAAAAAGGTATAAGCCACATTTACACATAAATTTTCCTTACAGAAACTAAATTTACTTATATTATTATCACAAACACATACATCCTAGTTTTTTGAGCGTCCTATGCTCACAGCGATTGCTAATCTGACTCTGATACCATAACTGTAACGCCTCCAATTCCTAACGCTGGATTAGTCTAGCCTAATTACTCACAAATTATTGATTAGCAGCGGAAATCTTTTGGTTGGAGGTATTACCGTCGTTCCGTAATGGAACAAGGCTAACTGAACTACGGGTACTATTGTATTGCCCATTTAATTGCCCGTCTCACGACAAAATTGAAATAACATACATTCAAGCATTTACGTAAGTTGTGATGTACCTGCAACTCAATATATGATTACAGTTTACTAGTAATCTGCGATATTTAAAAGGTTACACAACCCTTAGATATTTAAGATGCTAGCCAATGAATCACTGTAAGCTCTTCGCTAGCACAACCCCAGCAAAAAGAATTAGAACCTTGTTTCACTTCTTGCTATTCTCTGACTTGCCCGGAGGACTGTTCACTGAGCCCTTACCTAAAACAGAAAACACAAAAACATTCAAAATATGAGGCGAAGCTCAGCACGCACATTCCTATGCAGTAACATAAGCTTCGAGTCAAATTAGTTGGGCGCCCGCATTTCAAAACGTTTTGTTTGGCAAACAAGAGAGAGAGACTGTATGAGTAAAACTGATTTGCAGGTTATTATCTGGAAGTGGATCTCTGTTGACGTCTGTAGCGATCTTGAGATAGGTGCACACCTCCCCGGCTGATCGGAGAGTCTGAGTTGCAGCCGCACGGGTAAATTGAAGGGCATAAGCCCTGATGATTGATAATTGCTGGGGCCACTTGATTATGTGATAAAACATTGCATAAAATGATTCATTATATGATTATCATATTGAATTTGCATAGTTTGAGAAACATGTGAGTTTTCGAAGAGCACAGGCAATGTACGTACCTGATCTTTGAATCTCTCTGTGTTTCAGTGAAAATGGCTTATTAGCAGCTTGAAGCGACGGCAGTGGCCTCACGTCTGCTCCAAAGATGTCATTTTCTCAATTAGTGTGAGATTAAGGAAACTTTATTAAATTTCTTGGTTTATTACATGATTTAAATCCTCTTGAATTCTCTTTTTATTATGCATGTAGCCATTATTCTTAATTCAATTGCATTCCATTTTATTTGGTTTTTGTTCTTCTTCCTTTCACGACTAATGACCCTTTTAATATGTATAATAATAACGTGAGAGTATGATTTATTTTGAAGTTGCCGTTACGATGCCTTTAATCATTAACATTGTTCATATTATCATTATCGTTGTTACTATTATTATCATTGTTGTTGTTATTATTGTTGTTGTTGTTGTTGTTATTATTATTATTATTATTATTATTATTATTATTATTATTATTATTGTTGTTGTTGTTGTTGTTGTTGCTGTTGTTGTTGTTGTTATTATTATTATTATTATGGCTATCATTCCTTGCTTTAACGATTCATTGTTTGTGATATATTTTAAGACGACTCAAACTTTATGAATTTGGGCTAACTCTCAAGTCGGGTTCTAATCATAATATTGCTTATTAGTGAAATAAAATTATAAAGGCATATTCCTTAGTAGCTTCGAATGCGCAATTACTCATTCCTTTCCCTATTCTTTTAGTAATCGAAACTTAGAATCTCATCAAGCTTCTTACTTATTTCATGACTTTCCAACATTCAAAGCTACTATCGCTCCCTTCCTTCTCTTTCCATTACCCTTACTTAGGAAATAAACTTTGCCATAACTTATACAATAACATATACATGCTTATTTTTCCTTATTTCCATTCAATTATCATCAAGACTTGCTTAAACGCTACTAAACATCCCAATTAGGATTCAACCTCATCCAACATCTAATCCTTAATCACCCACCCATCACTGCTAACCACTACTAAACACTATTAAACCTTCTCACATCAAACTTACATGCATTTTATTCGGAGTTTCATTGTAGTTCACCTAATCACCATACATGCCCCAAACACTAAATAACCAAATTAGGATTACAATTTAGCACACATACTAATCTTATGTGTTTTTATACATACCTCACTATTAATCACCCACTACCTCATTTAAACATTCTTAATTCGATGAAATTAACTTAAACATTCTTCAAGCCCTAAACCCTAATCCTTTAATCTCATAATAACATCTCACTCATCCAACATATTTTTGTCTTAATCTCACTCACATATGCATTAGCATCCCCCCCTTAAACTTTATTAAATCAACATAGCAAACTTAACCTCCATTCTAAGCACAACCCTAATCACCAACGCATGATTAAAACACAACACACATTTCCCACATATATAATCCGTAAATTCCCTCTAATTATTCACTAATCTAATATAAATATCACCAGTTCAAACTAAAATTCAACCATGACATCCAAACCCTCACTCATCACTTTTCTTCCTAATTCCTTCCAACAAGCAACCCAACCATCCAAAATATTTCAAGAAATTTGCAAATAAACACTTGTCAATGATAATTACACCATTTAATATCAAAATTCTAGCACAAAGAATCAAAAATTGAATTAAAGCATAATTAGGGTTTCACCTCTCAATCTTTTGAACACACTCAAAGAGGGGAGCAGGAGGGAGGTACTGGGCGATGACAGGCGGCAGCAGTGCGGGCGGCGTCTGGTAGCCGGCGTTCGGTGGCTGGAGGCGGCTGGCGTGCTGGTGGCGTGGCAGGGGGCAATGAAAACAGGGGAGGCAGGGGGGTCGATGGGCAGAGCAGAGCATGGGGGAAATGTTTTTGGGTTGAATTGAATTTTTTTATTAGATTTGGTTAATTTGTCTAGTTTAGGTTAGTTTTAATTACTCTTTTTCCTTTTCTTCTTTTTTTTCTCTTTTTTTTATTTCTTGACATCTGCCCATTTTCTAGATTTTTCTTTGTGCTTATCCAACTTCTTTTATTTTTATTTTATTCATGACATTCATATGTATAAATTTAGATATATATATATATATATATATATATATATATATATATATATATTATATATATATATATATATATATATATATATATATATAGTTGAAGTAATAATCTAGCTAGAATTAATAAATTCAAATTTACATCCTTGAGATATAAATTTGGGGGAGGACACTATCATTCCTTTATTATTATTATTATTACTACCTTATTGCTATTTTTGATCATTTATCCTTTAAAAAAAAATTAGGCTCTTTTATTTGATTTATTTATTTACTTATTTATTATTACTATTTGAGCATTCAAATATTTATTAGAACTTGAAGGAATTACTTAAGGAGCATTGCAAGGGTCATTTCGAGACTACGTTATCGTTTCAACCTGCGATGCATAAATATCTATGCACATAAAATGATAAATTGAAATGCAAAATTGAAATGCGGTACTCAATTTAATTAATTTTTGATTAGAGTAGTTTGAAGTAGTTAACAAGAACTTTAGGTTTGGGCCGTTGCACTCGACAAGATCGAACATAAAAACACGGGAAAAAAGAGATCAAATTGGGGCTAAAATAAGGTCCAAATGGGTTTATCAACTCCCCCATATTTATCTCTTGCTTGTCCCCAAGCAAGACTAGTTCATGAAACACCAGAGAGGGAGATAAACCTCTGTCTACGCTCCTCCTCAAGCAAGGGGTGAATAATCAATAAATCAAACCAAATCATGCATCAAAAGTGGCCCAGTTAAGGTGCGAAAGGTTTTTTAATAAAACTATACACCAACATTCATAAGTCTCCCTGCCCAAATGTAACACATCAAATACCCCAATATTGAAGCACACAGCAAGATAAGACCTCCCTCAATAACTGATGAGTAAGCGAGACCGGTAGAACCTCACATTAGAACAAAGTGAAACACTCCCCTCAATATGTTTAGAATATATAACAGGGGCGCACTCAATACTTCATCCAATTAAGCAAGCTACTATAAGCTTGGTACGGTTCTCACTTCTCCATCACTTGATGCAGAATGCAATATGCCAATCATGAGGATTTGTAAAAAGGATGTAATAGGGCCAAAGATAAAGGGTGAGAAGTGGAGTAAATTTGGGAAGGGTGGAGCTAATAGTCAAAAGATTAGGGAACAAAAAACACTTCCACAACCAATGTGGGAAGAACAACTTTACACCACAATTGGCAATTGAGCAACAAAACCCGCGAAAATCTCAAGGGAGGAATTAAATAATCTTATTGGCTTACCCTCATGCCAATAACTTTATTCACAACTCTTCTACTTCTTTCTTTTCTTGTCCCTTTTTTTCATTTCTATTTCTTTTCTTTGAAATGAAAAAGGACATGTGAATGGCATGGGAAATATAAACTCAAATCATGAATCCCCCCAAACAAGCTATCAATAAAGTTCCCAAGGTGAACTAATCTCCGAAGCAAATTCAACTCAAATAGAAGTGTTGCTCTACTAGACCTTAACAAGGATATAGAGAATATGGATAGGCCAAGTGTGTAGTGGGTAAAGTGCAACAACAAAGATAGAATAAAGGCTCAAAGGGCTAGCAAAAAGAGTAGCACACATTAGTGGGTGGCTTTTGGCCCATGTGGCTTATATGAAATAAAAGGTTGCCTTAATCATGTTGACATCTGCAAAATGCTAAATGTGATTTCACATAGAACAAGACCAAGTTATAGAGATGCAATCCTGGATGAGTCACACGTGGAAAGAAGTATGAAACTATATACAATGAATAGTCATTAGGCTCAAAATCTCACAGGTAAGTCTCCCACAGTCAAACAACTTACTCCAAGGTATGTCCCACTTATTAAGGCCAATCAAGTCAAACCACATGAATCTTAAGGGCAATATGACATACAATATAGGGCAGGGGAACTACAGATGGCAATGTTAAAACATAATTTCACAAAAGTTCACACCATAACAGACCACACTTCAATACAAAACTCAACCTGACCAATCAATCATCATCCCTTGTGTTCTCTTCATGAGAGGGGTTTTCGCACCTTTTATTCAGAAATTTTTCCAAAAGCAATAAATCTAACTAGGAAAGCAATAAAAGATATAAAGAATAATGATGAGAAGGGTAAGAATTAGTCCCTGAAAAACTCAGGAATGCCCAACTCGATTACTTCTCCTTTTGAGGTGCAAAATCTAACCTATACGCTCTAAACTACATGCTCTATTAAAGAAAAAATACAAAGACAACCTAATAAAACTATATGACCTCCTATCTATATGATGTAAATGCAAGTGATATCATTCAACCCACACCCCAAATCCACACTTCCACGCAAACAGCTATAAGCTCACCCCCTATGCTTGGGACTTTCATCGTCCTCAATGAAAAGGACATATAAAAGGCCAAGGGAAGGATAAAACCAATAGCACCTAGGGGAAAAGGGTGGGCAGGTGGGGAAAGAAAGACACAGTATTTTTTTTTTTTTTTTTTGGTTTTTTTTTCCCTAAAAGCAATGAAATACTTGGGTTGCCTCCCAAGAAGCATTTGTTTAAGGTCCTTAGCTTGACCCTTACCTTCAAATGATAGATGACAACAGCACGAGAGGTGGACTAGGAGATGTGTGAAAATATGGAGTAGAATCCACTACCTCCCCAGTACAAGCAGAGGTGCCCCCAAAGCTAGCTGGGATAGATGCGAAAAAATCAGAAGAGCTCACAAACCTCATACGGGGTCCCCCATCTCCATCGAATGCCTCTATCCTAAAAACAGCATCAGGAGGGCCAATATGTACAGCGGCCACAAGAGGTAAGAGGATGACAGGCATTGAAGGTGGTATAGGTGGTGGGAAACAGAAATCCACGTTCTCCCCACACATCTGAAAAGATATGGTGTTACCCTATACGTCGATCACCGCCCCAGCAGTAGCTAGAAACGATCTCTCCAAAATGATGAGCACCCAAGAATTTTCATCCATATCTATAATAATAAAATCACATGGGATGATGAACCTGCCCACCTGAACAGGAGTATCTTCCAGGATACCCACAGGTTGCTTAATGGAGCGATCTGCGAGTGAATGGTCAGACTGGTAGGTTGCAGGTCCTACAATCGAAGCCTCCTATAAAGGGAGAAGGGCATCAGACTCATGCTAGCTCCTAGGTCACAAAGAGCTCCCTCAATTTGTAGATCCCCTATAGCATAGGGGATAGAGAAACTGCCTAGGTCCTACAGCTTAGAAAGTGACTGACTCTGCAGAATTGAGCTGAACACCTCTCCAATGGGGACTACTGAAGCTCCCCATGCTCCCCCTTCCTAGAAAGAAGCTCTCTCAAAAAGTGTATGTGGAACCGTGCTTTCTTGAGAGCTTCCAAGAAAGGAGTACCTGCATAAATCCGCTTTAAAATGTCCAGGAATCTAGGAAATTTGCGCTCAAGCTGAAATAACTAGCCCAGGCTACCCTTTAAGGGTAGGGTACTGGCGGCTGATAGGGGCAAACTGGAGGTGCAGGACTAACCTTCCCAATGAAGCTCAGACTATCCTCTTCCTTCTGTTTATCAGTTCCTGTAGAATCAGGAACTCAAACTGTCTCCTGGAGAACCATCACATAGCTCTGCTCTAACCCCTCGCCTGCTGCAGAAGGGACGTTAACATGGCCTCGGGGTTTAGTCTCAAGTTGGCCTAGTAGTTGCCCCTAAGGCCTGGACAAACTGGTGACTTGCTGAGCAATCTGAGCAATCTGGGTGTCCATTACCCTCTGATGTGCAGCCATAGCATTGAACTTGAAGATCAACTGATTGATCAATGAACTAAGAGCTTCATTAGTCTTAATTTGAGTCACTATAAATTGCTCAATGAGGCTCTCCAAATTTGACTTAGGTTGTAGAGGTACAGGTGGAGGAATATAGGGGGCTCTGTATTGGAACCCATGCGGCTGCGTAACATTTTGAGGTTGAGGGTTATGGTTCTTGTAGGAGGGATTAGAATAGCTTTTCCATCCTGAACTGTGGACATTGGGGTAAGGATTGCCTTGTGGAGTGGGGTTGAAATTTTGCACAGCGTTGGCATGCTCAATGGTAAAGGGACCATTATAGCACTCAACGAAGGTATGCCCCTGCACACCATAGGTCTTGCAGATAGCACAGACCCCAACAGACGACCCTAAAGGACCTCCTGGAGTAGGGAAAGTACCCACTCTGTTAAGCCTCTGTGCCAGTGCATCTACTCTACTGGCTAGGATTGTTATGGCATCGACTTCGTACTTGCCATCGTTCCTCCTCGGGGTGGCTCTTTCACTTGATCAATGGTAGTTGTTGGAATCCATCTCTTCCAACAAAGTCTTCGCCGCCCCAATTGACTTCTCCATCAGAGCCCCTCCTTCTGCAACGTCTGTAGATATCTTCACCGACTGCTATAGCCCATTATAGAACGTTTGGACTAAAAGCCAGTTAGGAACACCATGATGTGGGCACTAACACTGTAGATCTTTGAACCTCTCCCATGCCTCATACAAGGACTCCCTGTCTCTCTGAGAGAAGAAGGTGATGAAGGCCTTGGAGAGAGCCTCCCAAGTGGTGAATGAGTTGAGCTCCTCATTCTGCAACCAGCCACTGGCTCTATCCTTCAGTGAGAAGGAAAATAGCAGCAGTCTAATGGCATCAATGGGCACACTGTTGAGCTTGATGGTGTTGCACTTCACAAGGAATTTGCGAAGATGCGCATTGGGGTTTTTCAAATGGTGCCCACCAAACTGGTCCCGCTCCATGAAGGTGATGAGGGCGGGGCTGAGTTCAAAATTATTAGCCTCAATTGTTGGGCTAATAATGGACGAGGTGGTACTCGATGCTTGCGGTAAAGCATAATCCCGCAGCACCATAGTATCTACCTGGGCCATCACCGCCTTTGCTTTCTTCCTTATGCTTGCTTCTCTACCTCGCCAGTGTGCAGTTGCTTCGATCTCAGGATTGAAGGAGACAAGGTTTTGATTTCCTTAACTCCTCATGCGCATGCAAAATCAAACACTATACCTAGTATGAATGGTATCACGCAAAAATAAAGAAGAACCAAACTACAAAAAGAAAAACAAGAGCATAGTCTAGAGTACGTCAACCGACTCTAATATCGAAAAAAACAAGTTCCCCGGCAATAGCGCCAAAAACTTATTATCTTAAATTTGCCGCAAGTGCATGGTGCCAATGTAGTTAGTAGCCGGTAAGTACGGGTTGTATCCACAGGTAACTCACCTTCGATTACCAAAACTGGTTCAGACACTCAATCTAGGTCAAGCCAAGTTGTAGGTTTGTATTTAAACTATAAAGATGTTAACAATTAAAGACTTGAATAGAACAGCAGAATATTCAAACACCTAGGTTGAGATATCAGCACAATTATACTAGTGAATCAGTTATTAATCCCAATCAAACAGAATTAAGCATGTGTTTATGAATGGATAAATTGTCAATTAAGCCCTTCTCCTCCATCTCTCAAGGGTCGAAGACTAATCCTACAACTAAAATCACCTATTGTCATGGGACTAAGTCAAATAATTACAAAGTCTACAATCTCTGATCCCAATTAGAACTTCATTTATTTTCATATCAAAATCCTAATTTTCTACTAAGTCACGCTAAGTAAAGGTTCCATCTTTCAAAGATCCTCTAAACCCGAATAATAATGAACGAATGCTCTTTCGAGCAATTCATCGAGCACAAGGTGCGCAAAGTAGAATTCATAATCACAAGCATGAAGAAAACAAGGCTTTGGGGCTAATTCATGATTCAATAAGCATAATCGTCTTCAATCCCAATCTAAATTGGGAGATTACCACGCATCATCATCGAAACAACCAAATTAATTGAAGGAAAGAGAAACATGAATCGCAGAGAAACCTAGAACAATAATAAAAAGTACAGAGAGAATCAAGCAACTCACTTCAATTAATCGTCAAATAAATATAGATCAATCGTCCAAGTAGTGAATTCAATACCAAAGATGAAAATCAAAAACGCTGATGAAAACTTAAAAATCGCAGGGGGGGGAAGTGTCTAAAGGGAAAACCCGAATTATACTCAAAACAGCCCCGAGGAAATTTTAAGTTGCGCAGGCAGAATAGGGTGGCAAGGTCGTGTCACAAGGCACGAGCTGACTATACCATTTCACTGGCACAACCGGCCACTGATGAATAGGTGGCATGGTGTGACTGTGCCACATCACTGGCCATGCTGCGTGTTGGTCAGTCATGGCACGGTACTCTTTCCGGGCATGGGGCGCCGAGCCCAATCTCTGGAACTTCCGTGCGACGCCGAGCGACCTCTTTCGTGACTTTAAACTCACCTCTTTGGTACTCCTTTTTGCTAATTATCATCAATCCTTTCATTCCTTCAGTAGAACTCCTGAGAATATGAAAAGATGTTAGATGAGCGAAATATATACTAAAGGAGGCCAATATGACCCGTTCTCAACAAGATCGGACATGAAAACACGAGAAAAAAGGGATCAAATTTGGGCTAAAATAAGGTCCAAATATAGGTTTATCAACAGTGGTATCAGAGTCAAAACTGATCAGATCAGTCTCGTCCAATGCGTTTAATAATCAGAACAATGAGCGCGCTTGAATTATATGTAATTTGCCTATATGTTTAGTTGTTTAATTATCGTTATTATACAACTAAAAGCATGCTTCTGCGTTTGTTTAAAAGATTGTGTATGATTATGCAATTGAGTATGATTATGCAAAATTGAATTCACGACTTTATGCAACCAATTAACCCTTATTTTCATGATTAGTTCGTGACTACCCAGAAAGCATGTTTATTTACGATTATCCAGTTGTTTCAAGCATGTATCTATAATGATGATTGACTAAACATTGAATCTTTAGTCAAAGTTTAAATCATAAAAGTGTCTTTCGTGTGTAATTTTATATGCTCGCATATTATCCATGGACGTAATTCTTGATATATGCAATTGAACATGGAGAATTTAGCCCTAGACGAACACAGTTGTCAAACCGAGGCCCAAAACCCTAATCTTGAATCTCTCTTGCGTTATACCCAGATCGAGTCTTAAATAAATAAAAAGAGGGGAAAGAGTAGAAGAGGCTCAGATATAGGTTGTACCCGTCAGAACCGCCAAGGAGGGGTGGCGTGTACGCCACACGCTACACGCTGCCGACGAAGGGGCTTTAGGCTACCTTCTTCCTCCTTTGTCCTTCTAGAACACCGATCTACGCTTTACCGACTAAGGAAACGCCAAAACAACCACACTTAGATGCGTGTGACCAACACGCACCGTCGATTAGGTGGCGCGTTAGCCGGGCGAGGCACATGCTACGGCTCGTTTTCAGCCGATCTAAGCGGTGGTTGTGATGGTTCTAGCCAAATTAGGCGAGATATGATCTGAGAGAGGCAGCAATCATCCTTCGGGAAAGAAAGCGGTGGTGGCTAGAGCTCAATTGGCGATTAAACACCTGAGCCATGGTGGCTGCCCAGAAAAGGTAGAGGACAGCTGAAAGGAGAGTCGTGGACAGAGGCGACGAAGGCCCAGAAATCCATTTTGGACCTACTGGGAGATGAGGGGTAGAAAGAGCCTTGGCATCGAGAAGCCGAGAAGAGAGAGAGTTTTTACTTCTTCGGGACAGAGAGGCAGAGAGAGTTAGATTAGGTAAGTGAGAGAGAGTGAAGATTATGGTTAGGAAGTGAGTGTCACTCACTTATAAAAGGTAAAGTCTAAGAGCCCTGGTCTAATGAATAGGTCGGTTTCTTTAAAAGGACCTGTTTTTAAAATGGGCCGGTTCTTGCTCATATCAAGGCCCTGTTTTTAGGCCAGTTCTTAGGCCCATTTTCATTTCGTTTTATATCACGTCAGTGTTTCTTCTAGGTCGTGTTGATGTTGACCACCTTACTCTAATTCCTGATTTAGCCTAACATCCTATTATTTTCATAGCTGTATAAGTTAGTCTTATATGCTGAGAGTAATTATGAATTCATATGTTTATATCATTATTGTTAATTATTTCGTATTATTGTTTATGCAATGATAATATGAAATTTAGAAGTATGATATATAACTATGTGTTATATGTCGAATTTGTTTTATTGACATGTTATATGAATTAGTTTTATATAATATAAGCTCATGTAAATATGTTTTGCATAATTAAAAGTGAATATCTTTGTGATAGTGACTAAGTTAATATGTTAATTAGTTTAATAAATGTTTTAGGAAATTCTATGAAATTAATTTGATAATTAAATTAAAGAAACTCCAAAATTCATATATATACATGATGATTATGAGCTTAGCGAAATTTTTGAACGTATATTATAAATGATGGGGTTGACTTGATAATTTAATTATTCAAAACGATATGTCTAACAAATAATATAAGTGCTTTTAGATATGGCGGCTAAAAACATGATAGGTTGTATGTAATCTAATGATAAACTGGATGGTACAAACTACGATGTCTGGCATCTGAAAGTTTAGTCTGCCTTAAATGATGGTGATATGCTAGACCTCTTGGCTTCTTCTATGCCTGCTCCGGCAGATAAAGATGAACAAGGTAGAGATATTACTGGTACAGAGCAGTACCAAGAGAACCTAAAGGCGTACTAAGCATGGTTCAAATGTGATCGTTTTGCACGCAACACAATGTTGTCTTACATGCCGGACGATATCCTGGGTGTATTTGAACGCTTCCTACTGCTAAGGACATGTGGGCGCAGCTTAAGATTAGGTTCGGGCAAACATCTGCTACGAGGTTGCGTACCTTGCAGTTAAAATGGATGCAGTACACTATTGACTCTAGCCTTAGTATTTCCGAACACCTTCAAGCCATGAGCGCTATGGTTCGAGATCTTAAAGCTGCAAGGCCATGAGTTTCTAAGGAAGAACTGGACCTGAATGTGATTAGAGCTCTTCCCAATGACAACGAACATTAGAAGAGCTTTAAGGTAATCATGACACATAGTGAGCATATTAAGACCTTCGAGGCAATCTGCAAATACCTCGAAATGGAGAAAGAGCGTATAAAAATATATGCGCCTCCTATCATGGTATTCGTTACCAAAGGATTGGGGTCTAAGGGCAGGAAGCCTTACCATGGTAAGAAACCCAAGAAGGGTCCCATCCTCCTCGGAACTCTCGCTCCATGGCGGTACTACCAAGAAGCATAAGACTAAGGGCAATAGAGCTAAGGATATGGCACACGTGAAGTCCTACAACTGTAGAAAGAAGGGCCATTTCGCTTGGGATTATCCTGAGCCAGCCAAGGTACCCCTTTTCACTAAAAATCCTGAGTAATATGTTTGTTTCCATGCATTCGTTACTAACTCTCTTCCTCAATGGATTGTAGACATGGGGACAACAAAGCACATAGTTCAAGATGAGGCTGGATTCGTGGACTTCCATCGGTACCAGGTGGGTTCACGGACTATCGTACTAGGCAATGGCAGCTAAGAAGATGTCCTTGGAGCAGGAACATACCAGCTCAAACCCCATGGAGGAAACAAGCTGCTTCTTCATGATGCCCTCTATGCACCTGGGGTGCAATGCTCCTTAGTTTCTTATGTTCCTTTAATAAGATTAGGTTTTTCTTTTAGTTTTCGACCAAATGGATTAGATTTATCCTATAATGGCAATTTGTTTGGTCAAGCAACATTAAAAGGAGATTTCATTGTTTTGGATTTGGACGATTCATATTTTAGTATATCTTCTGTTTTTGTTACACACTTTGACTGTGATTTTGAATCTGTTAAGTGACATACTAGACTTGGCCATGTGGACCAAGACAGAATAAGTAGGCGAGCTAAAGAAGGTCTCTTAGACCAACTCACTAGGGTTAAGTTACCTAGGTGTGAGTCATATCTAGCTAGAACGGCAACAATGAAGCCTTTCGGTAAGGCTTCGAGAGCATCTAGTCCCTTAGAACTAACCCACCAGACATATGCGGACCCATGAACGTTAAAGCATGTCATGGGGCTATCTATTTCATTACTGTTATGGATGATTATTCACCATATAGGTATGTGTGCCTACCATCTCATCGCTACGAGGCACTCGATGTGTGCAAATGCTTCGTAGCAAAAGTAGAGACTCAATTAGAATGTAGGGTTAAGATCCTTTGGACTGATCGAGGTCGTGAATACCTCTCTGGTATGTTCAAAGAGTTCTGTGAAGAAAAGGATATACAAAGACAACTAATGATTTCATGCACCCCACAACAAAACGGTGTTACGGAATGCAGGAATCGTACATTGCTTGACATGGTCAGGTCAATGATGGTGCATGCTAAACTCCCAATTAGTTTTTGGGGGAATGAGCTATTTATGGCAACTTACATCCTTAACCATGTGCCAAGCAAGAGTATATCTACCACACCATATGAATTATGGTTTGGTAAGAAGCCATCCTTGGACTATTTACGCCCATGGGGTTTGCCCAACTATGTGCATAACCCAACCCACCAACATGAAAAACTTGGTCCAAGCGCCACCAAGATGGTGTTCATTAGATATCCCAAACAATCTAAAGGATATGTGATGCACGGGGAACACTTTAATGGTGGCACGATAAAGATAGATTCCCCCAATGTCGATTTTCTCGAGGATGAGTTCCCAACCATTGGTGAAGTCAAGAAGAATGTCGAACTGTTTGAGTTACACTAAGACATTCAACCATCTTTCGGTGAGGAGAAAAGTTTGGATTCTAACCAAATCACCGAAGATGGCATGCTTCCCCTATCCGAAAGGAACGAGGGAGATTCGCCTGCTCAGGAAAATGAGATTCGTCATCAATCTCCAATACATGAGGAGAGTCAACCAGTGAATGAGATATGTTCTCAATCTCCGGTTCCCGAACATGCAGTAAGTCCACATGTTCAGAATCCCATTCCTCAAAGGGATAGTAGGAGCGATTCTCCACATGCTCAGGGTCCCATACCTCTTAGAAAAAGGGGGGAGGGATGCCTCACCCAGGCAAACAAATAATGAAGATCCCAAGATCTGAAGGAGTGAGCGTGGAAGAATTCCTCGATAATAGTTTCAAATTGAAGAGGAAATATTCCTATGCACTCCCTTGGAAGTTGAGGAGCCCACCTCTTATCAAAAGGCGATGGACTCACCAAACCACAAAGAGTGGATGGACGCCATGAGGAATGAGATGGACTCGATGGCAAAAAATAAGGTTTGGGAACTTGTTAATCTTCTACCTCAGCATAAGTCTATTGGAAACAAGTGGGTTTTCAAGATAAAACGTCGGGTAGATGGTTCGATTGATAAGTTCAAAGCCCGTTTAGTGGTGAAAGGGTTTACACAAATTAAGGGTGCAGACTATGAAGAAACATTTTCTCATGCGATGAGATTTGCCTTTATTCGCCTACTCCTAGCCATGGTTGCCCATTTGGACTTAGAGTTGTTTCAAAAGAACGTAAAGACTGCTTTCCTCAACGGTAGCCTTAAGGAAGAGATCTACATGGACGAACCCATTGGTTTTGCATCAAAGGGATAAGAGGGCAAGGTATGTCATCCCAAAAGGTCCATATATGGTCTTAAGCAGTCTTTCAGGTCTTTGTACTAAGACTCTATGAAGTTATAACTTCGTTTGGCTTATTCATGGTTTCAGAAGACCATTGTGTGTATGTCAAAATATCAACCGGGAAATTATGTGTTCTTACTCTGTATGTTGATGACATACTACTAGTTGGGAACAACCTGGAGATAATCGAGGCCACTCAGAAGTAGCTATCCTTCGTCTTTGAGATGAAGGACATGGGTGAAGTCAGGTACGTCCCAGGCGTGAAAATAATCAGAAATCATCTAAGAAACTTTTAGGTATGATCCAGGAGGCCTATATCAAAAAATTCTTGGAGCGATTTCATATGCATTATTCCAAACTGGTAGACACTTCAATTGAGAAGGATTACCTTGAGCCTCGACCAATGCCCAAAAATATACAAAGAAAAGGAGGCAATGACGAATGTCCCTTATGCCAGTGCCGTAGGAAGCTTAATGTACACCATGTTATGTTAATGATCAGACATTTGCTTTACAGTTAGTTTGGTAAGTCGTTACCAAAGCAACCTAGGACTTGCCCACTGGCAAGCCGTCAAGAGAATCATGCGCTACCTTTGTGGTATAACCAACTTGGTCCTATGCTATCAATGCATGGACCTTAAATTGAGAGGATATTCAAATGCTGATTGGGTTGGTGACCCGGATGAGTCCAGGTCAACCTCAGGATATGTCTTCACCCTGGGTAGAGGAGCCATATCATGGTGCAGTAAGAAACAAGACTACATAGCTCTGTCAACTATAGAGGTAGAGTATGTCACATGTAGCCTAGCCACGCAGGAGGTAATGTGTCTTAGGAGTTTCTTCTAGGATCTTAACCTCACTTCCAGAGTTGATGATTCTATTGAGATGTTATGTGACAACACAACTGCCATCCAGTTCACTAAAGATCCGAAGCTCCATCCGAAGACCAAGCACAGCAAGAGGCATTATCACTTCATGCAAGACGCCATAAAGATAAAGGAAGTTGCCATTAAGTATATACCCACTAACAAGATGATAGCTGACCCATTAACTAAGTCGATTCCTAGAGATGCTTTTAAAGCACATTCGTTGAGTCTAAAACTTTGTAGGGTTTAGCTCTTGAATGAAATCTGGTTATGTATGATAGATATGCTCTTCTTGTATTGAGCATTTATGAAATAAAGATTGAAGGTTATTTTTCTAAATGCTTTGTGATTTATTTGTTAGACATGTTGAAATTTCACAGGCTTCTGATTGGCCTAGTCACACGGGCAATCACCCTGACACTTGAGTAGCGGGCAGGATGAGACTGAATCATATTGACACTAGATGTGCAATATTGATTACTCATACTAGAAGTATATGAATGTGATATAGTCACCTTAGTAAGTCTAAATGAGACTCGAGGGCGTCGAATATGAGATATTATTTCATATTGGAGCCTTAAAGGCTGAATCTTGAGTGTCAAGATTAGCAGTTAGTATGTTAATCTAGTGGCTCAGGTTAGATTTTTGGTGAAAATCTAGACTGGCAATTTGCATGGCATATAAAGTGACGATCCCAGGCGAGTGAGAGCTCTGTCATGGCACACATCTCATATTGCGTATGCTTAAAAGACGACCCATATATGGAGTGATAATTGACCTCCCTATCTCTTGTCAGTGTGACCCTATAGACGATGACCCTTTGACTTAAAGCTATAGTATGAAGTCGAAGCTTGACGTTGCTACTTTAATGTGCTTTTTAAGGGCCACGATGTATACGGTTCGACAAGAGCACGTTAGAAAAGCAGTTAAGTTGAGATGTAATACCATGAGTGTTTAAGGAAAAATCTATTCATCATCACCAATATCAGTCCAGGAGATATTGCGTATATAATCATATGATATATAATGGCATAAGGGGTTGGAGATGCCACTGGTGATGTTTAGGATGATTTGGAGTATCATATTTTATGAAAGTGTTATGTTAGTCAGATGGTAACTTAATATAGTACTACTTGTTACTGTTCGGTCGCACGTCCTATTCTTGGTATGAAGCATAAAGAGTTGTGACTCGTAGAGGGCATATGTTTCGCGACCTATGTAGTCGAGTGGGAGCTGTTGGCCACGCCTAATAGTTTAGGCCCGATGGCCACTGAGGCCGCTTAGGGCGACGTCCCTAATTGTTCCTCCAATCTATATAAGGAGATTTTAGAGGGTCAATTAGGGTTACATACTCGACACAAAACACATACTCTTCCCTCCCCTCTCACGGCTGCCCAACCATCGTCAATGGATTTCAGGTTTAGGACGTGAACCCTAAAAGCGACTCTAGTAGCCGCTTCACATTCAGATCGATATAGGCTATTCTCGACGGTTAATTCTGCAATCCAAGTCGGTCCCAATATGTTCAACAGATACATTATTACTTTCTATTGTGAGCTTAACTAAGTCAAGAGTTTGGTGGTTTCTCTTTATTCTGTGAGCCAGTTTGGTGTGCTTGAGTAGCACGCTTTGACACCTTATTCTAGTATTTTTTTTGTTATTTGTCCTTTAGAAAGCAAATTGTTGTGGCTGTTCAAGTACAAGGACTTGAAAGACTTCGACCAATTGCTGTAGGGGCATTCCATAATTTGGCTCTTGAAGAAGACAGGACTTTACAGGCTTGGGGCAACAATGAGTATAGACAGCTTGGGACCCGAGATACTCAACCATGATCACAGCCTATTCTCATTTGAGAGCGTTTAAGTCTCATGTTGGTATTCATTGCCATGCTTTCTGACCTCGTCCTTTCTTAGCATACTATATCATACCATTTAACCGCTCTTACAATACCATTTAATTTCTATCTTTTATTTATTGGAGTTGTATGTATGATTTGCTCCTGATTGCCTATTTTCTCTTTTGAGTTTGAGATTTATAAGCCTGCGTGGCTTATTTCCTAGCAATAGACCTATTTTGTCACCTTTCTGCCAACAGTAGCCAGGAAGGGCCAGTTAAACAGCCTCTTTGGCATAAGTAATAAAGGCAGTGAACATTAATTAAAAAAAAGAGTCGCTGCATATTGGGTAATCTTGCACAGAAAACGTATCATCAATAGCAGTATGAAAAACAAAATGTTTTTGTTCATGTATTCTTGGTATTATTTTAGATGTTAACATGAGCATGATGAAAATGAATGTTAAAAAAATGTATTCCAATGAGAATGGACTTACATTGTGCATCGTATATTAAAGTCATGCATACTCAGTGACATTCCCAGACGTTTTACTACCTTAAACTGGTGTGTCATCACTCTGTGGGAATGAAATAATACATACCCATATTAGGATGTGTCAAGTGTCATGGGCCACGTTTCCGGAGAGTTCTAGAATGCTCCCGAGTCTTCTAAAATAGTCTGAAACCTTCTAAAAAATGCTACAATATTCTAGAGTGTTCTAAAACCTTTTAGAGAACTCTAGATACTTCTAGACTGTTTTAGAAGCCTCTAAAGTATCCAGGATCTTATGGAGAGCCCTAGAACTTTCTAGGCTATACTAGAATATTCTAGACTACTTTCTAGAATATTCTACACAATTCTATTTGTAGGATATTTGTATAGAATATTCTAGAAGAGAAATAATAACCATAGGATCAAGTAGAACTCCACCATTCATTGAAGAGGTGGATGTGTATATAAATCCTCAAGGGGACTCATTTGTAATCAAGTCATTCAAAGCATTCAAATGCAATATACAAAGCATTCTCCCAAACCCTTTCTCTCTCTACTCTCTCTGAGAGTGTGTATGCTTACTTAGCTCCTTAAATATAAGTCAAGCATCCTTCAGGCTTACTAACAAACAAATTAAGAGTTCCAAGCAAAGTTTTTTAGGCCGCACAGGTCTAAGTTTGAGTGAATTATTAATCCATGACAGTTGGTATCAGAGCAAGGTTCAAGTTGGGAGATCATGGCTTCAAGTGTCACCAATGCCGGCAACCCTGAACAAGATGGCAAGAACGGCAAAGACAAGAACAAAGACGTGGTGGCCCTTGTCGAAGAACGGCTTGCGGAGATCAACAATACCATGTCGGCCCTAACGGGTAGGGTGGATGACACTAACCGACGTATTGAGGAGCTCGAGTCTGAGAGGGACATAGAATAGCTTCCTGGGGAGATGCAAATGCTATGACCTCCGCGGTGGCCGACTTCAAGAAGGAGATCCAAGTCCTTCAAGCATCGGAGGCAGCCAAGGATGGCGAACTCCAAGCTTGCAAGGTCAAGGTCGAGGCTTGCAAAGCTGAGGTCGAGGCGTATAAGGCAAGGGTCGAGGCTTTAGAGGCACAGATCAAGGTGTGCATGGCCACGGTGGCCAACGGTGCAGTCGTCTAAGTATCCTTCGCTCCAAAGGGGAGTGTGCCGAGACCTCCTTCCTTCCACGGGGCTAGGAGTACAAGGGAGATCGACAACTTCCTACGGGGGACTCGAAGCCTCCTTCAGGCCAATGGGCATCGAGGATGATGCTCAAAAGGTAGGTAACACTGGCCTCTCACTTAACGACATCACTCTTGTTTGATGGTGTCGTAGGTGTGATGACGTTCGTAGAGAATCCGATCCCATCAACACATGGGATGGGTTCAAGAATGAACTCAAGAAACAATTCTATCCCAAGGATGCAGAGCGGGAAGCAGGGGCCAAGTTAAGATGCCTCCAATATAAGGAGGGTTACATTTGGGAGTATGTGAAAGAGTTCTAAGAGCTCCTCTTAGAGATCCCAAGCATGGGAGAACGAGACGCCCTATTTTGCTTCCTCGATAGCCTAAGTAATTGGGCCCGCATGGAACTTGAGAGGTGTGGGGTGCAAGACCGCGTCTTCGTTATCACCATCGCCGAGTGCTTAGTTGAGTTCAAGAGAGACTCCTTAAAGCTACAAGGCAAGAGAAACCATGATTATAGCGACAATGATGGAGACCGAGACAAGTCTCCCAAGCGGGACAAGCCAACAATCTTCAAGGACAAGGGAAGAGATAAGAAGGATGAGACACCGATGAAATACTCATGCTTCTTGTGCAACGGGCCTCATTGGGTTTTCAAGTGCCCGAAGGATGGGAAACTTGCTACGCTTGTGATGAAGGAGGAGAGGTATGAAGAGGAAACAAGTATTGCCTCAATATCACTCCTAAGTGCCATCCAATCTAAAGTGGTGGAGCCAGCCAGTAGCCACATGTATGTAGAGACCGAAGTTAGAGGTAAGAAACTTCAAGCAACGGTGGACATGGTAGCAAACAGCGGGTACATGGTGAAAGAAATCGTCGATGAGATTAGCCTGCCTTACGAAAAGGAGAAAGGCTATGTGAAGGGAGTTAATGCGAAGAGCCTTTCAATCCGTGGAGTTGCTCGAGGAACGAACATCCAAGTTGGACCATGGAAAGGTAAGGTTGACGTAACCGTCACTCCCCTTGATGATCGGAAGTTCTATTTAGGAATGGACTTCCTTAATAAGGCAAAAGTCGTTATAGTTCCTCATGCTAGCACCTTGTTCATCATAGATAAAGGGAAAACTCATGCAATACCCATGAGACGGAAAGCTGGGAAGGAAAATGTGCTAACTGCCATTCAATTCAATGAGAGTAAGGAGGCAGGGCACCTATCCGCCCTCAAAAGGGATGGGAGACCTACGAGTGTGATAACCCCGACATCACTTGGGAAGCTAGCACAAAGGAGGAAACATGCCGGAACAAGGATGGGATATGAGCAGGCACAAGATCGATGTGTTGAGTAGTTAGCCACGAGACATCAACCCAATCGAGTAGGAAGGACACCTCCTGGAGACGAGGCAACTCAAGGGCCAAACATACGAAGACCCAGAGGCAACAAGGACGTTGCCCGATTGGGTGAGGGAGAATGTCACGGGCCACATTTTCGAAGAGTTCTAGAATGTTCCAGAGTCTCCCAGAATAGTCTGGAATCTTGTGGAATACGCTAGAATGTCCTAGAGTGTTCTAAAACCTTCTGGAAAACTCTATATACTTCTAAGTTGTTCTAGAAGCTTTTAGAGTATTTAGGACCTTATGGAGAGTCCTAGAACATTCTAGGCTATACTAGAATATTCTAGACTACTCTCTAGAATGTTCCACACTATTCTCCTTGTAGGATATGTGTATAGAATATTCTGGAAGAGAAATAATAACCGTAAGATCAAGTAGATCTCCACCGTCCATTAAAGAGGTGAATGTGTACATAAACCCTCAAGGGGGCTCATTTGTAATCAAGTCAGTCAAACCATTCAAGTGCAATATATAAGGCATTCTCCCAAACTCTTTCTCTCTCTACTTTTTCTCTAAGAGTGTGTGTGCTTACTTAGCTCATCAAGTTTAAGTCAAGCATCCTTAAGGCTTACTAGCAAACAAAGTAAGAGTTTCAAGCAAAGTTTCCTAGCCTGCACGGGTCTAAGTTTGAATGAATTATCAACCCGTGACACAAGGCGCACGTATCCTGATGCTTAGGGCTAGACCCCTTTGCTTAATAAGAAACTTATGCAATGAGTCTTATTGCTATCTTTTTGTGGGAGGAACTGGGTTAATATTGCCACTGGTGGTCGGCATTCTGCTTCGTTAACAAATGAAGGATAGATATGCACATAATCTAGAAGTGGTTTCTTTCTAAGAATGATTTCACACCTTACAGAGATATGTATATAGAGATATGTATACACTGCGATTGTTATGCATTTTTTGCTAGTTTAGCTACAGCTTAGGAAGGGACAGCACCAACTTGAAATCTATAATTCTAGTCTATGATGGGAGAACAAGGAGCTATTCATTTCAGTGTTCAAGGAGGAGACTGTTACAATCTTTCACACTCTTAGCTATTCATCTTTAGATAATGAAAGAAGCAGACAAAAAATAGATTGTGAGCAGTATTTGAGTAGAAAATCTCATATCCAAAAATTTTGCATCATTTTCACATGCAATGAAGTGCTCATAACAGTGTTCAGAATCTGGCCGGATCAAGAAAAATAAAAAAGAATTGAATTGAAAAGTGGATACTCAGGGAAATGAAGTGTTCAAAACAACATTATAGAATCTGAAATACAGTTTAGAGTGGATTCTTGAAAAATCAATAGAAGCAACTTTGATGTGTTTCAAATGGTGGCATGCCTTCAACAACTTCTCAAAGGAGTCGGCAATCATATATCCTCCTTCTGCAGCCGTTCGTACCAATAGTTGAGATGCGTGGCAACTTACAGTAGACGATCAATAAAGATGAGAAGCGAGACAATTTAAACACTGCAAAAGGTATCTCCTATATTACCCTTAATTCTCTGAGGTCATATAGTGGTACAGGAGACTTAATCTGTGCATAATCTTGATCAAATTTACACATGAATACAACACTTGGTACCATTAACTCCAAAATGTGGAAAATGTTTGACTGCACAAGAAATCCCTTCAGTCGGATGAACCAGTCGGTATCGAAAACATCATAGTCAGTGCAAAAAAGCCCCTTGCATTCGGGTGGAATATTGATGGTGAACATGATGTCTGGGCGTGGATCACAAGTACAGTAGATGAACATTGCTAAATTTGCAGTGTCGATTGTAACTTTTGTTAAGCCTTCACAATCTTGCAAGCGTAAAGATTTCAACTTATGGCTATATATACGAAATGTTATGCAGCAAATGGCAAAATGTAAGATCTACTTTTTCTAATAACACAAGCCCTGAAATTAGTTTGGCTAAAATTTGATCAGTCACAGCAACCCCACAAAATCTGATCCACCTCAAATTCCTTCATGCAGCTTGAAGCATGCATGGCCAACGTTCCATCTCTTCGATGCTATTATGGCAATTTAAACAAAGATAAGAGAATCAATGAAGACATTATGAGGAAACATCAACATCAGTTATGCCACCACTTGCTTCAATCCAAGAAAGGAACAAATCCTTTACTTTACTGTGACGTGGAATTATAAGATTTTTACACCAGAGCACATAGCAATAGTTAAAGTTTTCAAGTGACAAACATTGATTATCTGCTTAACACATCCTACGAGAGAGATTGTGTGAGAGATAGGACTGAGGAAGCTGGATTGAACTAGGGTTTCAACTTTCAAATTCAATATTATAATTTTGACCAAAAAAATTACATTGGAGACGTGGACCGGGCAAGGGCCGACAGCATTGAGGGAGGAGGGGAGAGGGGAATGTGGTATATTATTTTGGATAGGTTTTATTTTTTAAAATTTTAAATTTTAAATTTTAAATATTTAAATAATTAATCGGATTGGATTGAAAGTAGGATCAAATTTTACCCTTTTTTTGAATCTGATCCGAATTCGACTTGGATTCAGATTATTTTTATTGGACTCGAACTCGAATTTTTCTATCTCGGATTCAAATCGGATTTGCGTCGAATTTGAATGTAACTGCCATCCATATTCTTTCCTCTTTTCTTCTACTGCTACTGGCTAGGTTTTCTTTCAAATTTCAATTGGGTCTTTCTCAAATTTCAATATGTTGATAGATTGATGGTTTCTCATCTTTCGTTTTTGGCAGTTTCAATCTAAAAATCAATTTTTGTTCTGTTTGTTTGTTTTTATAGAATCAATTTTTGTTCTTGCTTAGGCTTCTTGTTCTTGGTTCAATGGCTCTTTTTCATTCCTTTAGTTCACTAGCTGCTACCGGTCCTTGCTGGCTGGTTTTTTTAATCAATTTTCCTTTTTTTCCCCTCTTTTGTTCTTTTTCAAATTCCAAACATGTTGGTATTTTTCAAGTTTTATTTATTAATTTTTTTTTATCTCTTGCTTGGAAAAAGTTCTAATATGTTCATCTTTTTTTTTCTTTTCATATACATATTATAATTTATATCTATATCTATATATATAATATATAATATAATATATATAATATATAATATAATAATAATATAATATATATAATAATAATAATAATAATAATAATACATAATAGTAATCTTGTGTAGTGGCGGAGCTAGGATTCTGAGCAAGAGGGCGAAATTGGGAAAATTAAAGGGTACTTTCAAAAAAAACAAAAAAGGCAGAATGAAAAGTCAAATCAGGGACCTCCCACCCAAAATAAGGGGCAACCACCACCCTACTATGCACTCCTATAAAGTGTACTTATAAACTAATTAATATATATCTATTTTTCTTACCTATAAAAATATCCCACATTTAATTTTTTTCTCTCAAAAAATTGGGGGGTCAATTGACCCCCCTTCCCCAACATGACTCCGCTCATGATCTTGTGGGTCCTACTATTTATCTAAATTCTCAAAAATCAGAGTTTTTCAATGGTTAGATTGAGATTATTTTTAATAATTATCATTAGATTTATTAAAAAATTAATTTAAAAAATCTATCTATCTATAATCTATAATATTTATGTTTATATTAATATAATAGTAATTTTTTCAAAACTGTAAAATCGTACAACGACCTTAATTCTCAGAATTTAATGTAAGCATAGCTGTTGGAATTTTTCGCCAGGTCATCTAAGCCAGTGATTTACAATATTACTTTTTATTTTTTAATTTTTAAAAACGCCTCGAAAAACCGGCTCACACGCTTGCACGTCACCATCAAGCGTCCTTCTTATCCTGACTTTTCAACTTTGGATGAGCATTTACTTGTGTCAAGTATCCCGTTCATCTGCTTCTCTGCATATCCCCTCAATGCTCTCTAGAATTCTCTCTCCCTATACTAGATGTGACTGCCCCCCCCCCCCCCAAAAAATCTCACTGGAAAACTCCAACTCATCCCAATTTCATTTCTTCTCTTTCTCTCACAAGAGAAATGGGATGGGTCGTTTCTATGTCACTAGTGATTTACAATTTGTTCTTAGAAGTTCTAATTTAAGCTGTTTGAGATTATTTATATTTTTTAATTTTATAGTTGCTTTGCCATGGAAGAGATTAATAGTTCCAATTGTAACTCTTTCCTATCTCATATTCTCTTTATTTGATATGTGGTTTTCCTTTTTAAAATAGATAAGTTTATTAGACATCTTAGAATGTATCATATATGCAAGTAGTTGTTTTGATTGAATATTAATGACTAGATTTTCATAAGTTTATGGTTTAATCTTCTACAACCTCCCCTCTGACCCTCCAAAAAAAATCTTTTTCAACATGTGCAGTTGACAATATAGTTGAAAAAACCTCGAAAAGAGAACGGTTCATACTCTCATATAAGTATGGTAGCACATGACACTACATCTTACAGGTAGGCGAATCTTTGTGGATTATTCGATAACAATTTTTAAGAACACGTATGCTTTCTAATGAAAAAGTACAACTGATCAAACATTATGTTAGTTTTGTGTAATTATGTTCTTTCTTTTGTGGTCACATATATCTAACGTTGGAAAGATAGTCAATAGCCTTTCAAGCCGCAAAATAATGTTTCTGAAATGATGTTTCTAATTGTGATCTCTCTTTTGTAGCGATTCATACAACTGATGGTAAGATATTTATTGAAGAATTCTTAGTGCATCCTATTATATACTAATTGTTCTATATATTTTGCTAATATTACTAGCCAATAGTGCATGTAAATTGTAATCACATATATTTACAATATATGTTTATATATTTTTAGCTTTTTGTTTTCTTCCAATATGTTTGATGATTGTCCAAGTATTGACTGCCTGTGATGCAGAGATATTTTTATTAAGTAGAAATATTTTTACTTTTGATATGTCCTGTGCATTTCTAAATGTGAAAACCCTTGAAAAAAATGTAAAAAATTCTTATGTTATCAAAAGAAGGCTATTACTTAAATCATTTTTATAGCATACAGTTTCATACTCCAATATTCAGTTAAGATTTGTCATATGTTTTTGAAGTATTTTATGTGATGATAGAACCGTTGAAATTTTTGTTGAAAAAATAAATGAAGGACAATTTGGTACATACATAACGTTTATTCATACATAAAGAAAGAAAAAAATGATAATAGTTGTAAAAAATATGCTGTAGACATATTTGAAGGGCAAATGAACAATCAACAATATAGAAAGGTATTAGGATTAGAGGATCATGGTCGATAATTAATGATAAGTTAATTGTTCACAAAAAAAAAATAACATGCTTTTTTATACATCCAGGTTAATGATAAGTTTAATTCTTTCTAAAAATAAACCAACCTTTTCATAGAATTGGGTTAATGCTTAAAATTTTTGATTTAGATTTTTCATAATGGGACAGTATTTATGGCATGTTCTTTTGAGTGAGAAGGAATGGAAAAAGATGAGATAGAATACGATATGGTGATTTTTTTTTTTTGGGTGGGGGTGCCAAGCAGTGAGATTTTAATGGAATAAGTGAGGTTTTTTTTTTTTTTTTTTTGAGTAGAGAGTATGAAGGAATGAGAAGGAGTAGAATAAAGTTAGGAGTTGAAAGCTCTAAATTATCAACTAGAGGAGCAAGTCCTTATTCTGTTCATTGTGACTCTCATTTATTTATGTGATTGTTCTTTTATTTTTTGCCAACAACGATCCAAAGGTCTATAATGTAAGTTACCATGAAAATTTTTTAATTTTATATAAAGTTGATAAAATTTATTATGGAGACATTGACAAGAAATAATTGAGACATACTATTCAAAATTAATTAAATTAAATATGCTTTTAAGGAGTTGAAGGAGAGTCTTGGAGTAACAGTAAGGATGCCTACAATACATCCCATGGGATGAGGCCCTTCCCCGAACCTTGCGTGAACGCGGGATGCTTGTGCACCGGACTGCCCTTATGCTTTCAAGGAGCTATGTTTATATATTATCATTTAACTCTACCAAAAAATAGATTAATTTTTAAAAGATTTTTCTAATTAAATTAAATATACTTTCAAGGAGTTACGTTTCTGAAATGATGTTTTTAATTGTGATCTCTCTTTTGTAGGGATGCATACAACTGATGATAAGATACTAATCAAAGAATTCTTAGCGCACCCTATTATTACTTATTGTTCTATATATTTTGTTAATATTACCAGCGAATAGTACATGTAAATTGTAATCACATATATTTACAATATATGATACTAATATTACTTTTCTGAAAAGAAGGCTATTACTTAAGTCATCTTTATAACATACAATTATACTCCAATATTCAGTTGATGTAACGCCCCAATTTTTAATCCCATGATTAGTTTAACTAACCACTAGTGGTCGGTACAACGGAAGTGTTGATGTTAGGACGTTACTGCCATCCTAGAAGGACAAGGCTCAGCTGACTTACTTAATATATGTGCTAGATCACGTTCCAACTTACATGGAAACGAAACGGTACGTCATTCAGGCATTCTCACCCTTGTTGAACGTCCAGCAACCACATAGCTTACATTATGACGACCCATGACTTCTCGAAGTTTCACCCTGAGTTTGCGTAGACTTCCTCAATTGTCCTCTTGCCTTTTTGGTGTTGTCAAATAAGGATTTTACAACTTTTTAACCGGAAACATAAAACATAAAAACATTCGAATAATGAGCCGAAACTCAATACGCATACTCCTATTAGTCCTATACAGTAAAGAAATAAATTTGTTTTTCATTGAGCAGCCGCATTTCGATTCATTTTAGTTCGAAAGCAGGGAAAGAGAGAAAATGATATTAAAACTATTACCAATTATTATCTGAAAGTGGAATCCAATTTGATGAGCTCATATGAGTATTGCGATCATTGAATAAGTGTACACCTGTCAGGCCGATCGAATAGCCTGACTTGAGGCCGCACGGGTGAATTGAAGGGCGTCAGCCCTCATGATTGACGACTAATGGGTCCACATGATTATGTGGCAAAGCAATGCTTGAAAATTGTTCATTAAATAATTGCATCTTATGAGATTTTGATACTTACAAAAATATATGAAATTTTGAAAGGTACAAGCCGTAGACGTACCTGATTCTTAATTTTTCCATTTTATGAACAAAAGTATACAAGCCAAATAACTTGGTGGCCTGATCTTGTTTTCCGTTCAAATAGTTGTTCACTTGACATTACTGTTTGTTTGATATAGCATTCGCTAAATTGAAATTAGACATAAGTCCTCAATGTAAATGAATTACTTCTATTCATTACCTTTATTCATTACCCTTGTCATTATCCCTTAACGCCATAGTTCCATTTATTATGCGTAAATTTACATTCCACCCTTATTGTCGTCATGTTTCATGCTTCAAATCAACACCCTCACTAATTGATTTCACCTCTTTTTTATCAAGCCTCTTTCTTGGATTTGTTTTCGACCAATCATGCTCCCTTAACCTTGACTTCCCTTCTAATCCTTCAGTTTTGTAGGTATACATGCGTCATTATCTCTTATTTTATTTTGATTAAGCAATGAGTAATCATCATGCACAATTTGCGATTTAAGCCCAAGATTTCCTGTTATCCTTATTGTCCATGTTATCAATTTGCCCAAAACTTGGTTCCTTATGTATTCTTCAAAGCTGGGTAAAAGAACATTCCCACTTGCTTGTCAATCATCCACTTCTTTTGTCATTTGAACACGACAAAACCCACTCAATATGAACTCAAACAATCCAGCAACCTAGTTCTAAAATTTAAAAGAACCTCCCTTTCACTTTTCTTATCTCTCTTTTCCCTATTACATGGTTCAAACAATCTCAAGCCTCATCCATACCTCACATTTTCTAGTATTTTAATTTATATATTATCTTGCTAGCAACGATATTTTATCACCCTTAAATTCACAAATTTAAGTCAAAACTCCATTGCTCCTTCAGGCCAACCTCAGCTTCCTTACTTCTGAGCCACAAAATCAAGTGTCTCTAACGATTTCTTAAACCCTTGATTTACATAATTATTAAGTTCAATAAAATCGGGTTCAACACCCTAAACTTCCCGAACGTCTATTATACCTATTGCTTCACAATGGTTTATTTACACTAACTTGAAATTATATAACTCACCCCAAAACACAAGACCTTAGATTTTCACAATTAATCACTCATAATCTACCGAACTCACTCAATCCAATATAACTCCACCATTAATATCATAATTTGAGATGAAATTGTAGTATAATTTCATGGGAAGAGGGGAGAAGAGTTTAAAGAATTATACCTTAAAACCTTGGAAATTGGGTGAGAAAACGATTCAAGGGGCTTGGGAGGTGTTGGCCAGAACTAGGACGGAAAGCATCGCGACAACCGGCACAAGGCGGCGGATGGTGGGAGCAGCTGGTCCTGCATCTTAGATTGGGCAGAACAGACGGACAGGAGAAGGGGTTTGTGCGTGGAAGAGAATGGAGAAGAAGGTTGGATGTGATGAAGGCATGGCCGGTGACGGGAAGGCCACTGCGCGGTGGCTGCTAGCTGTTCCGGCGATGGAAAGGTGGCGCAGCCACCAGAGAGGGAGAGAGAGAGACTGAGTGAAAGAGAACAGAGGAATGAGAGATGTTTATGGTTCTTATTTTTTTGGTTGCCAGGATTCCACTGCCAAACTATTCATGTCCATTTTTCCTTTTGTTTTTTGAGCATTACTTTTAATACCATCATTATTATTATTATTATTATTATTATTATTATTGTTATTATAAAATTTTCTGATTTTTCTTTCACAATTTCGACCACCATTTTGATTTTTGGGAATTACTGGCTTGGCGAAAAATTCTAAAAATTTTATTGTAGGTTCTACATAGTATTTTACAATTTTTCGTACATTTTCATGAATTTGGGATGTGTATATTTCAAGTTATGAATTTTTGAGCAAAACTACCATGTTTAGGGTATTTGTGGGTTGTTTGTGTAAGTTGATTAAGGATCGGGTGTGTGTGACAGTGTGAGGGATGTTTTTGAGCATCTTAAATAATAACATAGTTGAGTGAAGTATCGAAAGTTTGTGAAAACTATTTGGAGTCAAACTAAGGCTTGATTTGATTATTATTGTTGTTGTTATTGTAGTTGTGGTTGTCTTTTTATGTCAATTATAAAGTCTAGTGTAATAAATTTCGAATTATTGTTATTTATTTGTTTATTTGAAAAAGGAAAAAAAAAACTATAGCCTCACCCATTTGATTAGCATTTACCTTTTTTATTAATATTTTATTTAATCATATTATGATTTTATTTACCTATATTCCATGAAAATTATAACTTTTATCCATTTTTATAAATGACCAACTTTTTATTTCCTTAGAATTTCTGAATGATTCAATTTGCAACTACATAAATTATACGAATGCTGAATTGAAATGCGGTGCTCAACTTTATTAATTTAAATGGAGATTGACCAAACTAATTAACATAATTTAGGTTCAGGCTATTACAATTGAGATTGGTCGCATGTAAGTTTTTGAAGTATTTTATGTGATGATAGAATTGTTAAAGTTTTTTGTTGAAAAAATAAATGAAGGACAATTTGGTACATAAGTAACATTTATTCATACATAAACAAAGAAAAAAATATAACAATTGTAAAAATATGTCGTAAACATATTTGAAGGGTAAATGAACCATCAACAATGGCGAAGGAGTCTTCATGGGGAATGCCAACACCGTAAAAAAATTTTTGGAAAAAAGGAAGATGAGCCTCAAAGTCACATCTGGGAAAATTATGTCTTTGAGCAATGTCTTGCGTGTTTTTGAGATGTATTGGAATTTAATTTCTTGCTATATTCTCCATAAAGTCGGCACGAAAATAATGCTCGAATCTAACAAATTAATTCTAACTAGGGGTAGTGATTTTACTAGTTAGGATTATGCTTGTAATGTTAGATTATTGGTTCTAGATGCGACCTGTCAGTTGCTAATAATGTTGAATGTGCTTCTACTTCTGCTTATACTGCTGAGTCCATGGAAATGTAGCATGCTAGAATTGGACATTTGGATGTGGCTTCCTTTAAATGATGAAAATAATTGTGCTTAACTCCTAGTTTATCTAATACTGAATGGGATATTTAAAAAAAGGACAGTCCGGTGCATAAGTATCTCACGTTCACGCAAGGTCCGGGGAAGGGCCCACCTCAAGGGATGTATCATAGGCAACCTATCATGACTTTGTCAATGGCTGATTTTAATGCTCGAACCTGTGACCTTTGGGTCACACGGAGATAACCTTTCCATTACTCCAAGACTTCCTTTCACTGAATGGGATATATATCAAGTACATGTAAGAGTCAAACATCCCAAGAAACCTTTTAATAAATCAATAGAAAGGCAAACATATTTACTAGAACTAATTCATAGTGACTTGGGGGATTTCAAAAATGCCATGAGTCGGGGTGGTAAAAAGGTATTATATAATCTTTGTAGATAACTACTCTAGGTTCACTAAAGTCTATTTGCCTAGAACAAAGTATGAGGTTGAAGAGATGTTTATAAAGTACAAAGCAGAGGCACAAAATCAGTTGGACAAAAGGATTAAAAGACTAGTGTCTGACCGAGGATGGGAGTATGATATGAACACGCTCAAAAATTTTTGTGAGAAAGATGGAATAATCCATGAGATCACAGCCCTTTACATACCTCAACAGAATGGAATAGCCAAAAGAAAAAATAGGGTCCTTAAAGAATGATGAATGTCACGCTTCTTAGCTCTCGTTTACCAAACAATATGTGGGGGTGGCTATTCTTTCTATATGTCATGTTCTTAATAAAGTTCCTCATAAGAAACTATACAAGACTCCCTATTAAATATGGAAGGGACATGCCCTCAACCTGAAATACCTTAAAGTGTGCAGTTTCTAGCCAATGTTGGTACACCAAATCCTCAAAGGACTAAGATAGGTCCTAAAACCGTTGATTCTATTTTTATTGGCTACGCTCGGAGTAGCGCAACTTATAGATTTATTCTTATTCATGAAAATGGTGTGTTTAGTGCTATCCGTGAAACTAGAGATGCTGAATTTTTTGAGCATGTGTTCCTATGAAATCTTGTAGTTCTCGCATGTTGCCTGCTACACCTACACTACTTGTTAGTACTACATCTACTAATAATAATGAAAATTATAAGCCTGCAGACAGGAACAAGCCCAGAGCTAAATCCTTTTTTGGTTCCTGACTTTGTTACAATTTTCTTAACTGAAAGTGGTGATATAAATTACCTAGATGGCTTGAATGAAAACTTCGCACAAGTCTTTATCTTAGAAGATGACCATAGAATCTATGAGGAAGCCGTGAGATCAATAGACTGTTAATTCTAGAAAGATGCTATTAATGATGAACTTGAGTCTATTATGTCTAATCACACTTGGATATTGATTGATCTACCAAAGGGGTGAAAGCCTTTAAGTAGTAGATGGTTTTTTTTAAAAAAAATTAAAATTTGGTGGGTCAATTGATAAGTTTAAAGCCAAACTTGTAGTTGATGTGGATTTTATATTCGATTTTATAACCCTTTTTATTTGCAACTACACAAAATCAATTATAGACTAACAAGAATAGGGTGTCGATCCCATGAAGAACAATAGCAATTTTTAATTTAGCTTTTCCAGTTAAAAAGAATAATTCAAGGGAGGAGTTCTATTATCAATATGAATTAAAGAAAAGCAAATGAGTCAAGAAAATAGAATTAAATTAGAGAAAGATCTAAAACTTTGAATTTCACAAATGACAAAAATATTAAATTACTAACTTAAATGGGGGTTTCATTAGTCTCTTATTTAACCTAAGCTATAATCACTAGGTCATGAATTAGAACAATGAATTATAATTATCAAATGATATTATTTATCTAGTACTTAGTATGAATCATTCTTTTTAGATATAACTCATCTAATTTCTAGCATATATTATTCAACTTTAATAATTATAATTTTAAGCTCAATTGCATAACATCATATTAGCCTCCAAGGTCTAATATATAATTGAGATAGGCGATTAAACTATTGTAATCACTATGATAATCAAGAGTATTAATTTGCATAAATAGGTTAGTATCGAACATAAATCAAAATTATATAATGTATGAGACAAAAATAACTCCAAAAGAAATTAGTAATTAATATTATTATTCAAGGATCCATTTTTATCCTAGAAAAGCAACTTAGCTAGCCATAGTTAGTAAAAATAACATTGAAGTTGGTTTGACCATACTCTCAATATTAGTATATTTCGCTTTCTATGTCCAAAAATTGATGCTCAATTATACAAAACTATATAATTAAGCTCAAACTCTCTAATTTGACTCACAAATGCGGTGAGAAGAGAAGATAAAAATAGCCAACAAAGCTTATTTCTTCCAAACTCCTCAACCCAAATAATTTTGTCTTACAAATGACTCTCTTTTCTTTAAAAAAACATAGAAGATAGAATATGAAGGAATGGAGGAATGCTTGGATGCTTCAATGAGTGGATGACTGATTTTGCACTAGTCTTGACCCCTTTTTATAGTGGAAATTCAGCAACCCTTGGTGCCCAAAAATTAACGAAAAATTAATTTTAATTAATTCTTTGGCTGCTATATTGTTGACTTGCATCAAAAAGGCTAATCTTTAACAAAAAAGTAATCTGAGTTATTGTGTGTAACTAGGTTAGCTTCAACTTACTCCTAATAATTTTCAGCATGGCTGTTGGCTTGCTTGCACAAAACTGGGCCGGCCCGTCCATGATGAAGTGAGGAGAGGGGGCAAGGGAGCTGAGTGCGGATAATGGGCCATGGCTTGGAGAAATAACCGGCCCAATCATGACGTGGAGGGCTGATGCAGGTTATTTTGTTGGTGTTGTGCTGGGCCAAGGCTGCGGCACTTCTGGGCCGAGCCCGCACGCGGTAAGAAAAAGAAGAAGTGAGGGAGATGCTGAACGCGGATTGGGCTCGAACTGGGCCTTTTCCGTTTTCAATTTTGTACTCACTTTTTCCACCTGAAAATTATACAAAATACGTATTATTCACCTATGAAAATATGCTACAAAAATTAAAAGTATGTAAAATAAAGGGTAAAATTACACATAAAATATGAAATAAACTTTGTGCCAACATATGCATCCATATATTCAATAGTTTTGAAGAATAGTTTCACTATGTTTATTTATAAATGTTTTACAAAAACTAAATATTAAATGAGTTACTACTAATCTACTGTGTATATATACATACAAAATAATAGTGTAATTATTCTAGGATGGTCATTTTTAAAATTACAGTGGTCATTTTAGGACAAATCTATTAAAAAAATGATAATTATTGCTAACATAAGACTAACTATGAACGACGAAATAAGTTAAGTCTACAAAATGATGAATAATCAACCAATTTAGCTTGGCAAATTTGAGTAAATAAATTGAAAAAATTAATGTTGATTATATTGCATGTGTTTATATTGTTTTGCAAGTTGGGTTTTCTTATAAATGAATGTCCAAAATGTTTCTGCTGTAAATTAGTAAGAACACTAAAGTGCTCCAACAACAATTATGCTTCCCATGTTACACAATGCATTGACACATTATCAATAGGTTGGTTTAGGTGGTTTAGCACGTGTTCCTCTTAAATAAGTTTCGGATTCTATATTTATGAAAGGAACTCCACAAGTGTCTTCCAACAAAAATGGTCTAATAAAATGAGGGGGATAATCAGACTTAGCAATGGGGTTTGATCAACGCCCAAAATCGCAAGCTGACCCGCACCCGGATCGCCTCTCGATGCCAATGCTCCACTTTCACCCTCCAAAGTCCAACCCGTATTAAATATGAGATGCTGACTTTCCTTAAGAATGAAAAACTAAGGATGGTTGTGGTTGGCACGGACGTTTAGCATGTCTACAATAATTTTATAATTCACTAGTTTGAGCCTGTGTTTAGGCACGGAATATAAAATCTTCATAATATAAATCTTTATAATATAAATGCAAAATTGAATGGTAGTCTAAGAATGCTTCCCTCCCTCAATGTAAGTTTCTCATTCTTTCCGTCAAAATACTCAAAACGGTTAGAAATTAATATGATTTTAAAATTTAAAATTCATAAAAATCCACACGTCTCACAGGTCCCAAAATCGAAACCTGGCTCTGACAAAAGAGTTGCTTCCCTGCCCTCCCTTGTTTTTTTGCTCGTTCATTTTTTTTATTTTTTTCTCGAGCAGCTCCCAGGATCAAAAGCTGACTCTGATAGAAGAGTTGCTTCCCTACCCTCCTTTGATTTTTCGCTCTTCAATTTATTTACAGTTTGAAGAAAAGCGTGAAATAAGCTAGATTTATTATGAAACTTGCCAATAAAGGTTGAACTAATTCTCTCCACATACTTATTCTTTCATTCATTAATAGTGTGATCAATGCCCTTGCGATATAAGATTTGTAATAAAAAGTAAAAGTTAGTCTTATCAACGTTATCACACATAGTAAAAGAATTATATATACATTTTTATAAGATAAGTGTAAAAATGAATGGTAGCCTAAGAATACTTCCCTTCCTCAATCCAAGCTTCTCATTAATTCCGTCAAAATACTCAAAACAGTTAGAAGTTAATTTGATTTTAAATTTTAAAATTCATAAAAATTCACTAATTGATATCCCCCGATTTCCCTACTTTTCCACGTCACCCTTTCTATCGTCAATAACAACCTAAAATTACATTCCCATGAAGAGAGGATCTGAAAGATGTGGATATGGATGACGGTTTTCAGTTGGAAAAACAAAAAAAAAAAAAAAAACATATTTCATTATCTTTTTTTTTGGAGCGAATCATAATTAATTAGCAATCTTAGTATGTCATAACTTGAATTACTAATTTGTATTTACATACGCTATGTAAAGTATATCATATGATCATAAACTTTTATTCTACATTTCTTTTTTTTGGGGGGGAAAAACTACATGGAAGTATGTCTCTCTCTCTCTCTCTCTCTCTCTCACACACACACACACATATATATATATATACATACATACATACATACATATATACATATATATATATATACACACACACACACACATACATACACACACACACACACACACACACACCACACACACACACATATATATATATATATATATATATTTGTATGTATGTATGTATGTATGCATGTGTGTGTGTGTGTGTGTGTATATATATATATATATATATTTATATTCCATGTATCAACTTTCTTCGCACAGTTGATCTCTCATTCTTTCCAATCACCGGCCCTATAACCAAATTGTCCTTGAGTATGATGAAAATTGCACAGCGGAATGGGGTTAAGATGGAGAAGATTGATGATTACTGGTGGTGCACTAGACTTAGTGATATGAGATTATGGATGGATTGATGAAATTAGAGTTCCAGTCAGTGAAAATGGTTTTTCTAATAAATTATGGTCGATTATTCTTTTATTTATTTTTGGATCAATGTACTATGTTTAATTTTAGTTCTTTCCACTAAAATTTTTCGCGATATGTTATTTGATTTTTTTCAGGACACATATTTGTTCCAACTTTTATTCCATAAGATACAAAGCTTGTGGAACTTTTAATGAAATGGATAAAAGGCTTTGGTATTGATACTTTGTTAAATTTGTTTCCAAAGATGTATTTTAAATGTAATGGAGCTGATCATCTTGACATCCTTCCGCATCATCATTCTTAGTGTTTGGATTTTTATCGTTAATTTAATCAATTTGTCATTCTTTAGTATTTTTATTTGTTTGTTTTACCTATTTTTGCCAACAAGGCATATTATAAATATGTACATTATTCTCACTATCTACATTCACAAATATACAATTTCAAATATTTTTACGCGAGGATACGCATTTGAGTGGAGCTAAAGGCTTTCAGGTTTGTGAAGGAAGTGTCTCATATATTAATTTTTATTGTAAGTTTTGGTGGAAACTAATGTGAAATTTATCTACCTTGATATGAGATCAATATTTTGAGAATAGTACATCCTATATCAAATTAGGGTGTTGGCACATTATTTTATTAGTCAGATTACTATCTATAAATCAACTTTTTTTGTTGTTCATTTAATTAAAAATGTTTAAATCTATATTTTATGTTTATAAATGAATCAATAGCTTTTCCTTTCTCATCAAATACATTTTGCATATATGTAGTTTTGCTTGCTTTATTTTTCTAATCTTTTAAATAGCAACTATTATGATTTTTGTATAAAGTAATACTGGATAAAGATGAGTGTTCTAATCTTATTGAGGTTAATATTTTGGGTAATATATTGCAGATTTTGATTCTTACAGTAAAGAATATGTAATTGTTGTTATGATTGCCTCCTCCACCCCTTTTCTTATTATATTATCTTCTTCAAAATTTTAGCAAAATTAGTTTCATTCTTTATTTCTCTACCCTACGTTCATATCATATTTTAAATAAGTTTTAATATCCTTACATGAGGTATAATATTTTCGATCAAGTATGTATTGTATTCATAATATTATTATTAGTAGAATAAGCCACTGACAAAGTCAGATTAGGCTGCCTACAATTCACCCCTTGGGGTGCGGTCCTTTTCTGAACCCTGCATGAACGCGGAATGCTTGTACACCGGGCTGTCCATTATTATTAGTAGAATAAGCATAATCCTTAGTATCCATCCCTTCTTCTAATTATTTAATGAGTTGTTATTTACTTTTAATCTCTTGCTACTTTTTTTGTGGCGGATGCAGGCTATACAACCAAATAATTATAGGGTTCCATTTTTTTGGTTGTATTCACAAGTTTTTTTTTATGTAATTTTGTTCGTTCTTCTTCTCATACAACTTGCACTCTTTTAAAGAAACAAACTAAGGGATGAGATATTGATATTTTAAAAATAGGAGAAGACGTGATTATGAGATTGGTGGGATACTACAGTAGCACGACAATTGAAAAATGATGCGAAGACTGCATAACCTTTTTTTTTTGTTTGTTGAAAGACTACATAATTTGTATATCCAAATTATGTAGTAAAGACTACACCATTTGCACACATACAATGGTGAAAATAATCAGAGGAAACACCCAAAGTGAAAATACTAGAGGGGAAAAATAGGATTATTATTATTATTAGTTTTTTACAAGGTAAGAAATCTAGATCATTTTCACTCATATTATGATTTTGTGTTTCTAAAATTAATATGTACTTCTTTTCTTATAGTTCTTAACTCAATTTCTATAAAAAAAATTTATCAACTTAATTACTTCATTAAAGAAAAAAAAGGAGATGATT
>JAKOGI010000241.1:0-92500 GCA_029747015.1 Carnegiea gigantea | reverse complement strand
GGTATCAATGAAACTTTATCAAATATATTTTCTAAAAACAGCTAATTTTACCAAATACTTTTTCTAGAAATAGCTAATTCAAACAGCTAATGTAAACAGCTAATCCAAACAGCTAACGGTTAACAACTAATACAAACAGCTAACAGCTGATTACCAAACAGGGCCAAACGGCTAATACAAATAGTTAATGCAAACAGCTAATAGCTAACAGCTAATATAAACAGCTAACAGCTGTTTGCCAAATAGGGTCAGTATTAGCTTTTGATATTCAGAAATAGCATTTTATATTTTTTGGTCAAAAAATATCATTTGGAAATTTTCTATTTGAAAATTGTCTATATCCTTTTATGTCAATTTACATTAATTAGCTAACCTAACAACTAAATTTACAAACACACTTTTTTCAACCGCTCATCTAAATTGCTATCCGCTAACAACCAAATTAACAACGGTATAAACTACCTAAATAGCTATTCGCTACCTGGACCGCTATCTGCTACCTAAACAACTAATTTTGTCGAACCTGGTCAAAGTGAAGTTGTCTATCTTTGGTTGGGGTTAGTTTAGTTTCAGAAACTTGATGGGTGATTGGGTATCAATAGTCCTGACTGGTATAGAAACTGTTGGTTAGCTGTTGGTCACTGCTCACTACCAACCTAAATGGTTGCCTCGTCAGATCATGTTGAGGCAACAAGCATAGTAGCGCAATGGCGACTTGGCGAACATGTTGTGGGCTTGCGGTTGGTTCTATTAATTCTGAGTTGTGTTCTAGTTGAAGAGGACCAATTGGGGTTTGTCAACCGAAAGAAACTAGATTCGTTTGGCTTGGATTGTTGATTGAGCTAAGTAAACATCGAACCCAATTCTATGTTTATATTTCTTTTTACAAAAAAGAAAAATGGATGAGCTACTTTTAGAACTGCTGAAATTTGGATCAAGTTTCAACTGATTCGGTTTGCCCAAAGCGCAGTTAGCTGCTTTTAGAACTACTAATGGTTTCTTTCTTTATTTATTCTTCTAAATGTTTAACAAGCCTTTGTAGTTTACCTCTGTCGAAGGGCGGGGGGAGGAGAAGGGGACATAAGGTTAAAAGCTATAATTCCTTTGTTTGCATCTCCTCCCCCTTCTCCCTGAATCCAAATAGACTGAAGCCTAGTACAGAATCTACAAAACAGAGTAGTCAGGCATTGATTGTAACAATGTTTGAGAATGAGGTGCTGCCAATGCTGGTAGCTTTCAACGGCACGTTGATTGGGATTATAATGTGTCAAATATGGAAATTGACTATGCTACTCGAAGTAAACCATTCGCCATCGAGGGTGTAGTGAAATGTGAGCACCATTAGGCAAAGGCGGATTTATGTTTAGGGGAAGGGTGTTCATGGACATCTCTAGCTCAAAAAAATTTATAGTGAGCTATTTTAAAGGAGGTCATATTAGTATAAGTGGACACCTCTAAAATAGACCTAAAAAATTAAGGACACTCTTTAAATATACCTAACTCACATACTTATAGTTTTAATTTTTTTAAATACTAGAAGTACAACTATAAAGTTAGAATTTGATAGAAAAATAAACATGATTAAATTAAATGCACCAAAACCCAAAGCTCTCTCCCCCTTCCCACCCCTCTTGTGTGGAGTTTTTAGACTTTTAATTTAATCTATACTAATCTCTTTAATTTTCTTTTTTATTTATTATTATTATTATTATTATTATTATTATTATTATTATTATTATTTTCGGTTGCTGAGTTCCAATGTGTTAATGGTGTAGAATTTTCTTTAATTTGACACTTGAACTTGATGCTATTTCTTCCCCCCTTTTAGGGCGATAGACGGTGGAAATTGCTTATTTGTAGTTTTATTTCATGTTGGACGTGTTCATTTCATGACTTTTTTTTTTTTGTTTTATTACTTGGTGTGGATGATTTATGTTGTGTAACCAACGACTTTATTAAACGGTAGGTAGTTATAACATTCTACAAATTCGGCACAATTTATGTATCAACTTTAAAATATGAAAACTTGAGAGAACAAACGTAGTAGACCTGTCACAGTTTTTTTTCTGGAGCAAAAAGTGGGGTATATAATTATTGCTTATCAACTTTCGCTAGTATCAAAATACGAGATAGAACGTTTGTTAAAAAAATGAGACAGAATGCTTGTGCAAAATAGTCTAGCATAGTATGTATAATATGATTTCTTTTTTTTGTTTAGTGAATGTTAGTGATAACGTTAATAAATAGACACCCTTGTTTTAAATATCGAGATCCGCCATTGCTATTAAGAGACTGTTCCTGTAAAATTGGAACATGCAGATTAATCATGCAGCTAGGGAAATGTTAGCTAGCACTGGTAACGAGCAGCAGGCAATACATCTGATGCCACTACCCCATCTGATGCCACTACCCCATGTTACACTGGCGTTGGAGATGAATGGAGAAGCATATAGTGTGAGCAGAAGCATGAATCTTGGAGAATGCTTATGCTTAGTGGAATAAACTATTTAGTCAAACTTTAATGTCATGTTTGATTGAATGTAACGCAATATAATTATGTAATGTAATTATGATTTACATGATTTGTAGTAATCATGATTATAAGTTAGTTGTTATTTGCAATACTTTTTGACGATCAAATAAAATAATGGAAATATAATTATAAATTTATTTGTATTATAGGATTGTTTATATCCAGCCAAATATTACCCAAAAGTAAGTTTTGTTGTAGATGTGATGTTTATTTGCTTGCAAATTTTTTCCTTGGCTTTTGAAGGCGAATTGTACGAGGCAATCGTGCGAACTGTGAGCTTTTAGTTTGTATATCCTTACCCCCCCAACCCCGGAAAAGAAAGAGATTTTTCGTTGACATGAAATTGCTCCTGGTTCAGTGGTACCTGTGCACTCATTTGGGTTGGAGGAGTCCTAGAGGTTGTGTGTTCAAGGCCTCCTAGCCCTTGATTTACAGTTTTTTTTTTCATTTTTTAAATTTTATGCCTTACAGCTACCCTTCGCTCCCCACCCCCCAAATTTCCCTTCGTCTTCTTCTCTTCAACATTCTCCTTTGCTGCCCAACCCCCACCCACACACGCAGCCACCAAAGATCCAAAAGCAAACGCTAGGCCGCCAACTCCTGCCACCCACCGGCCCCACGCTTAGCTGCTCAATCGCAGGTCTCGCCACTCACTAGCCCCACCTCCTGACGGCCACCGCACGACCCACATGTACTTACTGTTGAAGTTAGCATTGATTCTATCCGTTTCCACTGTAACAATTGAAAGAGTGTTCTCTTCGATAACGTATATCAAGACGAACTTACATAATCGAATCTCATATGAGTTTTAGCATGATACTGTTATTACTTACTTCGAGAATGATTTGTTGAAAAATGTATCTACGAATGATATCTTGCATCGCTTTCAAAGTATGAGGTCTCGTTAAGAACAATTAGATTAGATGTAATGTAACAGTTACTTACTTTCAGTTTATAACTTTGTTGAATTTTATATTGTGTACTATTAATTTTGACACTCATCTTCAAAATTACTAATTTCGCCACTGCTAGCCGCTACACCCCAGTAGCCACTGTTGCCAACTTCTCCGTTTTCATCCGGTGGCCTCCTTTTTTCTTTCTAAAAATCCCTAACCATTCCTGACCCAATTGTTGTCATGCCCTCAACACCGATTGCCTCCCTAGCTGCTGGTGGACTTCTTGAAAGGTTAACCAGCTAGTTGGAGAGCCCAATGATGGCTAGCCATTCTCTTGGGGCCTTCTGCCCTTTTCTGCTGTTTTCAGATCCGGCATGCATCCCCTCTTTTCTGACCGAGATCTGACAGCCTGTGGGCTGTCGAAAGGACATAAGTTTTTGAAGGATTTTGTTGTTGTTGTTGTTGTTGTTATTATTATTATTATTATTATTATTATTATTATTGCTACTACTAACTACTACTAACCATAACTTTTCTAATGAAAAAATAAAAAAGTAAACATTTATGTACAACAACAGGTTTGTATGTGACATAGTGGCACTTAAGTTAAAAAAATCAAGACATAGTTCCTGTTCTTTTCATTGGTAAATCTCAATTTACTAATTTCAATCACCTTTAACCCATTTTAATTCACTTCACCAACTTCAATTAAAAAATGCCTACTTTAACCAACTTCAATCAACTTTTTCCTATTTTAATCAACTTTTACGAATCGTATAGAAAAATTCAACATATTTCAATTAATTTCAACTAACTTTAATAGCATAGAAAGAAAAGAAATAAATATGGTGGCATTTGGGGGAAAAAACATGAAAACAAAGTGGCATTTTGAGCATGACTCATTTTTGGTGCCTAGACAAACAGCCCCGAGGTGTTCTCAGTTTTTCACATATTAGAGCACTTCCAGCGGAAGGCTCACAGGCCATAGTGGAGGAGAGAGAGTTTGTGAGGGGGGAAGAACTCTGCAGCAATTACCTCACGATAAGGGTCTCACCAGGAAGCTCACTGGGATGAGCGGCTCACTCCTATCTTTTCCTTGTTTTTTATTTTTAATTAATTTTTTTCTTTTGATTCTAAAAATAAAATTATGTGTTATAAAGTAGGTTCTAAATATTATTTTATTTAATGAGTCAAAATAATAAATCTTGTATTGAAAAAAATGAGACTTATGAATTAAAAAATTAACTCATAAACTGATATGGTAAAAATAGGCCTCACTGATCTTATCCCATCACAAGTGTTTTCATTGCTTTGACATCACAAGCCTTTGTTTGCATCGCAATCCAGAGCAGTCAACCCCCGCCCCCCACCCAATGTACTTATCATTTATCAACAACCAGCCACCTTTTTCAATATTGAAATATAAAAATAAATATTATTTTACACTGATAAAATAAGATAATATAGAAATGAATGCTATTTCATATTAATGAAATTTAAAAATTTGAGTATATATATAAATTTATAAGTTACATTAGGTATTATTAATTAATTTTAAGTTGAAATTTTATTAAAACTTATACATATAATATATATATAACTCTTTATCTAAGGTTTAATGTATTTAAAAAAAATTCAACATCCAACATGAAGTCCTGACTCATGAACCACAGACCCCCCCCCCCCCAAAAAAAAAACCCAGAAAAGCATCAACATTCAAGAGTCAACCATCCGCCATTGAAGTCCTCGAGGGAAGATTATAATGGAAGTGAAGCGACGAGCAGCCCAATCCTTAATTTCCAAACTGACTTCCGTGTCGGGTCCAACCCGAACCGCCGCCCTATATGAGCTCCGCCTCTTAACCAAGCACGACCCGGATATCCGACCCGTAATCGCCGACGAGGGCGCAATCCCTTATCTTGCGGAAACCCTCTATTCTCCAACACCCTTGGACCAGGAGAGTGCCACTGCTACTCTACTCAACGTCTCAATTTCCTGTCCAGAAGCCCTCATGTCCACGCGCGGCCTCCTCGACGCGCTTTCTCACGCGCTCTCTCACCACACGCGCCACCACCCCTCCGCCGTGCAATCCGCTGCCGCCACCGTCTACAGCCTCGTAATTGACGAGAACTACCGCCCAGTGGTGGGGTCGAAAAGGGATATCGTCTATGCCCTAATTGACATTGTTAGGACCCCGGATTCCCCTGCTAAGTCTATGAAAGATGCCCTAAAAGCCCTTTTTGGGTTGGCGTTGTACCCATTAAACCGGACAACAATGGTGGAGTTGGGGGCGGCCGCCGCTCTTTTTGGGGTGGTGGTGAATGATGGGAGGGTTGGGGTGGTGGAGGATGCGACGGCGGTGATTTCCCAAGTGGCGGGATGTGAGGAAAGTCCGGAAGCTTTTAGGAGGGTTTCTGGGATTAGGGTTCTTGTGGATTTGCTGGATCCAGGTACGGGTTGGAGTGCTCGGATAAGGGAGAATGCGGTTTCTGGGTTGTTGAATTTGGTGCGGTTTGGACAGGGTGTGGTGGGGGAGGAGATTAGGGAATTGGGGTCTGAATTTGTGTTTCATGGGTTGGGAGAGGTGGTTCAAAATGGGAGCATCAAAGGGAGGAAAAGGGCACAAACTTTGATTGATATTCTTGGTGGGATGAATCTCAATGGGTTGAAGTTGAGCCCCATGAATTCCATTGATTCGGGCTCGGATTAGGATTCTGATCTTTTGTTGGATTGTCATTCTTATTGAAGTGATGATGTTTGATCATTAGTATAAAGTTGCATATATGTTATCTTTTTGACTCTGGAGGGATTATGTGAATCTGATCCTTATGTTCTGATTAGATTGCTTTGCAGTGTACACAAGTTGGCTCACTTTGCCATTTGTTTATAACATTTAAGAACGATTTGCCTCAATGTAAATTGTTCTTCAGTAAACTAGTCACTGATTTGAATTTATTCTTTTTGGTTGTTTGTCTCTCCTGTTCTGCACCTCCAATATCCTTGGACTTCGATGATTCCTGCTCGCTGAGCAAAAGAGTGAGTTTGATTTGTGATCTCGTGGCGTTATTCCTGCTGACTTGTTTACTGAATGCAGTAGAAGGTTTTGGCTACAGAAAATGCATTGTTGCTTGGAGATGTTGCCACTTGTATGTGCTTCTCATAAGACAATGGTTCCTAAGCTAATGAGCTGCTACAGAATGAAGATTGGAATATTGGACAATATTGGTGTTTTGCTTTTCTATGTTGTATAGAATTTGCTTCATTTCCGTTAAATTTGATTGTTAGCATGATATCAGCAATTCAGAATTGTCTACTTGTGAAGCTTTTCCCCTGATGTGGATGGTTGTATTGAGAGAGTGAGAGTTCTAGGCTCATGATTCTGTATGAGATGATCTTATTGATTCTCCAATCCCTTCTATGGTTAGAGGCCAATTTTCAGTGTTTATTGTCGGATTTTCTGCAATGCTGACATGCAACGAGAACAACAGAAGACAGCTAATAATGAGGCTTCTGCCATAGCTGGGATTTGTATTCAAACACGTTAGCGTTTGTTTGTGACATTGTGTTATGCATCATCAGCATCGGAGCTCACCCGGGTCTCTTGGTCTTGCTGAAGGGCCGAATTCCTCAGAAACATCTGGCATGTGTATGTCGAGTTCCTTTTTGTGATGTTTTCCCCTAGCTATATCAAAGGATCGTGCTCTAGTTGCATTTGTTATGTCCCCGTCTATGTTATTTAGACAGTTCATTTTACCTCAAACATTTGTGCTGGATGCTTATTTTGTGACACTGGTGCTTTGACAAATCACACATCCTTTTTGACCAAAACATGTGAGTTTTCAGCAAAAGGGCAAATAATTTGGATGCTTACCTGTTTTTGATATTTCTATCCAATTAGCAGCAACTGAAGTGTCCTTCATATGTTTGGCTTGGCCACACTAGGGCAATGGAAGGTTTATTTTAGAGTTGATCAACTGTATTCCCATACCAATATATCAGACATTACATCTGAGAAAAATCTCTTTCTACTTATTATGTCTAGATTCTGTCAATCACTATATTTATAATTTATGTTTTCAATTAGGAACAGTTTTGAAAGATTTTTCAATGTCCAACCAATCTGCCGCCTACAAGTAGCGGTATAATCTTGATTTTCTCTTTTTCAATCGCGTATAAGTAGGAATAAATGCATATTTGAGTATGAAGTTACCTGTCTACTACTCACTACACGATTGTAACTTAGTTGGTCACTGTAGATGGTTGCATGCCTAGATCACATATACAGTATCGAGTTATTCATTCATTTACTGCTATTTTATTGGCTATGTTCATTTTTGTCTGCCCTGGAAGTTCTCGGGTCTGAAAATTGAGCAGTGTTTTAACATCTATGTTTTATGTCTATTGTGACCTCTTCTCCCATTCTTTGGGCATCATGAATGTTTAAATTTACTAGTTCCTTATGAAATCTGTTGCTGCAGTTGTGGAGTTCTTGAAACGAACAAAAATCTGAATATTAATACCAACTATACTGAAGCTGCGCACTACCTAATGCCGCCTGGTCCACCATGAGAGGCTTGCTTCTGGTATGAATGTCATGATTTTTGATTATCATGCAGCAACTTTATGCAAGAAAAGCATTAAAGGAAGAAAAATTTGAAAATGGTTTCATTGTCCTATGCTTTGATGCTGTAGTTTTTGGCTTTGAGCTTTGTGAAGTGGAATTTGATTATGATCTTGAACTTTATGTTTATCATTTTTGTAATTTCATTCTTTTCACGTTACTGCTGATATGATGGATTGGGTGGAAATTATTAGTTGTTACTCATTTGCATCTATCAAGAATGCCGACGCCCTTCCTATGAGCTTAATCTAAGTTGTGTCATGCATTATATGCGTTCAATTTAGTTAGACCCTTGATCTCAAAGTGTCAGATATTAAACTTGGATGTTCAACTCCTGAATACCTGATGAACTGTGATTTTGTTCGGATGAGCATCTGCATTTGACTTGCATATGTTTGCAGATGTACGGAGGGAAGCATCAGCAGAAGATAAGATCTTGGAGTTTGAATGTCTGTCCTACGGTCCGACCTTAGTTTAATGCTTTTCCACTGCAGGTATGGTGTTGAATCTGACTGTTCTGCACACATTACATAAAGAGAAGGACCATGTGTGAGTACATGCTTATGGATGGAATTTGAATAAACCTTAGAAACAGGTCATGTTGGTTGGGTTGAGTCATATGTGGGTCTATGGAGTTTGTGTTTGGCCAACTTCAAATGTGCTTTGAGTTGATCTAATAAACTTGCCTTGAAAATACAAGCAATATTCAACGAGAAAATTCCTGTTGGTGCAGCATCAAAGTTAGCTGGCCTATTATGGTCCATGTTGGTTTTGGTTTCAAATATTTTAAATTAGATCACTGAGTGTAAGTTACTTTTGCTGGATGTTGTCATGTACAGAACTTTGCTGTACACTTTATTACTACCTGCCTAAATAGTCACACAAGCAAACCATTTTGAAGCCAACTACAAGAGTAGCACAGGGGCAATGCTGGAGACAGGCCATCGATTTGAGCTTGGGTCAAGTTAAGTTCAGTAGATTAGTTTTTGGCGTACATTCAGGTCGGATCATTTTCAAGTCAAATTGACTTCTGGTTAGTTGATGTTTAGCCCAAATAAAGTTATCTGGTAAAGAAAAGCAAGTTTGCCGGAAATTCAGGTCAGATTTGGTTTAGGTTTTGTCAATTTAGGTTTTCCCCAAATATTGGCTCTATTGATTTCAGGTCTCTGGTATGGATCCATCATTCAGGTTGGATCAGGAGCACTACATTAGCACTGGTCTGTCTTGCAAGCTCTTTGTACTTGCTTCGCAAATTGCAACCAAGGGTGCTTGGAGTTTTAGCATAGCCCGCCCGCCAGGAAGCATGGGAAGAGCCACCCGACTAGGATTAGGATTGTTACCTAACCCCCGAACCCCGCCCCCCAAAAAAGAAAAAGAAAAGGAAAAAAGAAAAAGCATTTTGGCTAAGGTCTGCAATTAGCTGATTATGTGGTCTCTTGGCTGTTATCTTGCTATATCCGGAAGTCGTAACTGCGTCTTTTGTAAGCAAGCATGTTCTAGATTTTCCTGGTCTTACTCTCACACTTTTCCTTAGGCTCTGTTTGGACCTTGAAAAATTTGATGGAAAGAAAAAAATTTAGAAAAATAACTTTTTTTCTTGTGTTTGGTTTAAAGAAAATCACAAAGAAAAAAAATATGGAGGAAGATTAGGTGAAAAAATTATTAGAAACAAGTGATAAAATTTTTTTCATAAAATTGTGAGGAAAATTTAGGAAAAGTTTCCAAAAGAATTCCTAATTTCCTCCAACCTTGTACTACTTAGATGATATCAATATGATTTAAATAATTCATCAATATTCAAATTTCTCATCCAAATTCTTATATTTTTTCTTCAATCCCAACAAGAGAAAAAACTCACTTTCTCCCTACTTTTTTTTCTTCACATTTTTTTTTCCCATCAACTTTTCTTTCCATCAAATTTTCTAAAGATCAAATGAAACCTCAAACTCTTTTTTTTTTGGGGGGGGGGGGGGGGGGGGGGGGAGGGGGGTTGTAAAAAGTGGGTTGGAGAGAACATCTAAATTTAAAATGTAGAAGCTTTTACTGGGTATGGTTGTGGTTGCAGTTATGGAGCTCTTGGAGTTCAAGCCACAGATTTCTAATTTTCAGTGTCATTGCATCACGCAGTGGATCCTGATATGCCTCCTTGTCCATACTGAGTTCCTTACTTCAGGTACATAATATTGTTCATCGGTCTGTATCTGGTGATGCAGCTTTTTTGGCTTCTCTGAACTAGAATTATTCATTTCTAATAATCGGCGAGCAAATTAAATGATGTCGAATAATCTGAAGCAACCTGACACTTTTCTGATTATGTACCTTTACCTAAGACTATCAGTATTAGGCATTAAAAACTCAGGTTCTTGATTCTCTTCTATCAGTAAAAATCTTGAAACATTTCCCTGCATGATATGATGTCCTGGCATCCTCGAACAGAAGCTCTTTAATAATTCGTCAAGAAATAAAAGTATTTTGCTTGGCAGATGAGTAATTTATTTTTAAGGTTATCTGCCAGTGCCCGCTAAACTTATAATATATACTAACTTGATGTTTTTCAGCAGTTGCGATAAAAATTGAAAAGGGATGAAATTGCTCTCTCTCTCTCTCTCTCTCTCTTTTTAGGGGGTTAGCTGAGAGCATTCTCAACTTGAATTTCAAAAATTGGAACTCAAACCTGCCATATTAGTAAAAGTTTTATTTTTCTGAAACTTACATTTCATTATTTTTCCAACCAATGGACTCATTCTTAGATAATTAAATGAAATATTTGTCATGGAGTCCACTTCATATATACAATCTTTTTTTTAATCAGTTAAATAATATTTTTAAAGAAAAAGAAAAAAATACACAAAAAGACAAAAAAAAGATGGAATGAGAGAAAGAATGCTCCCTCATTCCGCCTCACGTGTCTCCTCGCATGCCCATGTGGCTATAAACATTAAGTGCCATTTTTTTGGGGAATGCTGAGCTCCACCACTGGAACTCATTCTAGTGGCTACGAGTGGCCTGATAGGCTACTTTTGAGTGAAAGTTATTAGAATCAGATTTTGTCTTGCATTTCGGCTTTCAACTAGAGCTGAATGTGCTAATTTGTGTTGTGCTGTATCTTACAGTATGGTATTTTAAATTTTAAAATATGATACATTAAACAGTTAATAAATTTTAGACTGAAATTTTGCTAAGTGGATCACGTAGTCAAATACAGAATTCAGCACATTCTGTTTGTTTTTGATTGGTGGTTACTAACTGATATTTACATTTATTTGACCAGTATATATATGGGAAAATGCCTCGTAGTTTCTTCCGAGGAAAGCAATACACGGCCATTGGAGGACTTGTATGAATCAGTATCTTGCGAGGTTAATGGTATTGCTTAGAGTGGTGAACAAAAGAAGGCAATCAGTAGCATAAAGTGATGCAATCATCGAAATTGCAAAGGTTGATATGTCAATACACACTACTTTTTTTAGAGGGGGAAGTAAAGACTAGCATAGGTTGCACCACCTTTCAATTTTTCCTTCTATTCATTAGAAGAGCTCCTCATACTATTTCCTTTCCAACCACCCTTTCATCCATCTCTTTTTAGATAACCCTGCCCGTTCGCTCTTCCTATCCTCCATTTATGTGCCCTTTCTTTCATCCATCTCTTTTTAGATAACCCTGCCCGTTCGCTCTTCCTATCCTCCATTTATGTGCCCTTTCATCTTATATTCGGTTTCACGTATCTGAGTATCACCATTTCTTTTCGTCCAAGGACTAGGCTAATTGATACTCGATCACTTTGGAGTTGGTATCGCATCACAAACAGGACTTGCTTTGGTTACGCATCTCTTTGACAATATTCTAGTGGGCGTCACTAGTCCTTGCTAATCTTTGATTTTTAGAGTAAATACATTTACATTAAGATTAAAACCTTGTTATTTTCTTCTTTGGCTTTTTTGGCTGACAAGGTGACCGACTAGGTGCCCTACAGCCCTAGCTATCCCTCATGAGGATACCCTGATGGGAGAAGTTATGGGAGATAGGAAGGGAGCCTCTTCTATACTCCTACTATTACCTGAACTCCCACCTCCTTGGTGAAAGGTGAGAAAAATCGTATTAGGCCATTCCTTTGGTAGCAAACCATATTGGTATCCTTTGTTAATTAGCTTATGATGAGAGTTTACTAAATCATCTGTTATTGTATTAGTTAATGGCCAATTATCCACTAGATTCTTTTTTATTCTATTATTTACCTGGCTTGGTCATAGTTAGGAGCTTCCAGAGAAGTGCATTAGAAGTCGGAGAGAAGCAAGCCAGTAAGAGATAGTCATATATTTTTGTATGGACGTTTTGTAAAGCTGGGTAACGGGTTGGTCCGGGTTGAACCATTTAATAAACGGGTCAATTTCGTGTCAGTCTTGTAAATAGTTTAGATCTACTCAAAATTGAAAAATAACATATTTTCAAGCTAAATGGTCAAATCGTGTTGACTTCGGGTCGAAATTGGTTCGGTTCGTGTCGGGTTTGGGTTTCCCTCAGTAACTTCAGGTCAGGTTCGGGTCGGATTATTGTGTCGGGTCGGATTTTCCCAACTTCAGCGTGTTGTAAGAACAAAAAGTATGTAGGGTGAAGTCTAGTTATTCTTGTCCACCGAAGACGAGTATGGAGCACTATAAATCAATAAGGGTTAGTCTAGGAGTATTTGACCTACCTTTTCACTAGAGAGATGTAGGCTTTAAATTCCTTTGGGGCCAATGGAATTGAGGAGGCTCTTCCACCTTCTCCCTCTTTCCTCCATCCCCTGTAAGCATTATAATTTCTCTCCTCGTCCTAAGTAATCTTATTATGTTTATATGCCCCAAATTCTTTTTTTGTTGCATCCTTTATAATGTCCACTTTTTTGAGATGCGATTAGTTTTGATCTCTTCAAATATTAGTTGTAAACTTGAAATCGATACTGCACAAGATGTGTTATTATTTTAATGTTTATTTACTTGACTTTGTGATGGTTACCCCTAAATTAAAGGCTGAGTCATAAGGGGATCAACAAATTTCTAATAAGCCACAAACTTGAAATAAAAGGACTCATGGACAGGTGAGAAATTATTAAACTTTATGTGTGAAAAAGGCCGTTGCCGCTCCTTGCCAGAAAGAGGTAGATAGGACAATTGGCAATTAGTGATAAAACCCTCAAAAGAGGGGTTTATCTCAGTGGGTCCGCTTCCTCCTTTGATCAAGACATTTAGCTAGTTTTTGAATGAGGTTGAGAAGACATCATCTTCATCCATGACTTTCAACTCTTGTGTGTAACTGTGACGGTTCTTTGCTACCCATTACTTTGAGATTCTTATTCACGTCACATCAAAGTATTCGTGCCCATTTTCTGAATACCAGGGTACCAGACTAGCCCTAGGTGCTCCATGTTAAGACTTCAACACTTTGTGGTAAGTACTTCAAACTAGAATCTGACCCTATGGGGCCCCTTGCTGAGGAGGCGTTTATGTTTAAGAAGTGGTTGAGCTACTGCCTGTGGGATATTAGGATTTTGAGTCTAAGGTTTTGATTCTCTCTTTGAGAGGAAGCATTGGACTTGACAATCAGTTCGACTTAGCGTAACTTGGTTGTCCCCAGTTTGGGCTAGAGCCACCGTTATTTGGTTCGACATATTTAGGCCACCTGTGCCATAGTTGTAAACGTCGACTACTGAGTCCACCATTTGGTCGACTAAGTTTGACTTAGCCCTTGAATTGGCTCAAACCAAGTCCTTAGAATTGGGATGGGTTTGTTGCCCAACTCAGTTTGTGAGCCGAACTGAATGGGGTTTTTCTAAATTTAGTTGAAGTAGCTCTACTCTTGCAGATAACTCGACTCACCTTTGCTTACTTTCTAATCAGAATCGAGCCAAGCTAAGCCTAATTGAGATTCGCCTTTCTACAAACTAGTCCACCAAGGGTTGGCCATAGCTCGAGTCAAGCCAGTTTACTCTCCACTGGCCGCTCACTTTTTGTGCTTCACTTAGAGCCGATCCTGCACGTATATGGCTAGGCTTGCCAAAGTGGAGGTGAACATGAATGAGGCTTTTGAAATGAACAGAAAGAAGGAAACAGATAAAAAGAAAAAGAGAAATCCCCAAAGGCAAAGTTTTTTGGGCGATGGCGCATTATGGGTAAAGCTAAGAATTGGGAAGAAGATTGTCATTCATTTCACACATTCATGGCTATGAATGTAGTGATGGCATGAAAATGGCTGGGTTAAAGTGGGTGACATTCCCACGTGACTTGACCACCACCGTCTTGGGTATACTTATTGGCTTCATATCAACGCTAACTGCCAAAATCCCCCCAAATTAGACACCACCATAACAATCAACTTCCAACCAAAAAAAAAAAAAAAAAAAAAAAATCAAAAAAGAGGAAAGAAAGAAGATACCTACTCCAAAACCCACAAAATTAAAGTAACATTTCCTATCATTGGCTCATTTGACAAAGTATGGCATTGGCATCCATTGGTTAGTTGCTTTGCCCACTACCCTTTCCTTTCTCAAATGCTAGTGGTGAATTTCTACCCTGTCTTCTTTTTTTCCTCTTTTCCTATTGGTGGATGCCCACTAGTACCACCATCCTATTGTAATATGCACCCCCATTAAATTCCTATGCTAATGCCTTCCATGCTAGTGGTTCTCTCTCTTTTCTTTCTTTCATTTCATTTTTGGCATTTTGCCCACTAAAAACTAACCCTCCTTTAGCCTCTAAATGCTAGCATAAGCCATTTCAATGACTTCCCTTTTCTCCTTTTAGGTTTCCTTTTTTTTTTTCCTTTTGTTTTTGAGGGTGAGAGGGCTTGTTTTTCTATATGGGCATGGAGAGCCCCACATAGTTACATAATACTTGAGGCTGTAGGTGTGGGTTGGCGGGGTGGGATATAGAATAGATGGAGGGGGGAATTAACCAAGATCAAAACCAACCCACAAAACTCGACCATCCGTCCCAGAAACCGCCATTTGGTGGCAGCAGTGGTGGCGATAGGCTAAAGAGGGATGAGTGGAGCGAAGGGGCGGTGTCAAGTTTGCTTGAGGCCTATGAAGCAAAGTGGATACTTAGGAACAGGGCTAAGCTTAAAGGGCAGGATTGGGAGGATGTGGCCAGGCACGTGTCCTCACGTGCCAACAACACCAAGTCCCCCAAGACGCAAACCCAATGCAAGAACAAGATTGAGTCCATGAAGAAGAGGTATAGGTCAGAGTCTGCCACTAGTGACACGTCATCATGGCCGCTTTTCTCGAGACTCGATCACCTCCTTCGTGGGACCGGAGGCAGTGGGGGCCCACCGCCACCTCAACCGCCCATAATGGTGGTTCAACCACCTCCTGCTTTGAAGGCCACCCACATGGTGGGTAATACTGGGTTGGTGTTGTTGGAGTCATCAGGGACTGCTCCACCACTGCCACCGCCCGCTGCACAACCACCTCCGCCGCCACCGCCACCGCCACCACGACCACGACCACCACCTTCACCTCAGCCTTCTATTGAGATTGCACAAAACTCTCAGGAGTCTAATGGTTTGGATCCCATGGCTAAGGTCAGTGGATTATTTTCTGTTACACTGAGGCAGTGGAATTTAACTTCAATGTGTTGACTTTTATGTCATTCACCCCTTCCTCATAATAATTTATTGAAATGGCTCCCCATCCCTCATGATAAAGACTTCACAACCATTCGTTGTTCTTGTTTGAAGCCAGTATATGTTTATGAAAATGATTTTTCTTTTGTAACAAATGTAAGGTTCTCCTAGCCACTTGAGAGCTACGTTAGTCGAATTAGACTATAGGTGTCCAACACAGGTGCAGTATCAGTGATGGCCTAAGAAATCCTGTAAAAATTCCCCCCTTTTTTGAGCACAGTATGAGGATTAAATGTCTTTATTCATGTCAAAGTGTTGGGTACTAATACGGGTACCTGAGATGGAATGGGAAGTCTACGTCCTAGCTTGTGGGCGTGCTTAAACAATGAGCACCTTGCTCTTGGTTAGACAACACTCTTTCTAGTTCCGTATACTGGTTGAATATATTTGGAATTCTTTATAGGCAGATGTTATGACCAATTCACGCCTGGGCAAATTGAAGTCAAAACTCGAAACACTGCAAGGTTAAGATATCTGTTTAATGATTGTAAAATTTGCAGTCAGAATCAACCAGAGTTTGAGGTGGGTACATGATCAAGGTATCGGGAGTTTTGTGCTTAGAGATTTTACGAAGTCTAAGGCTTTATTAAAACCGTCAAACCAAGCCTTTGGTAGGTGTTGTTGCGAGGTTGGATAAGTCATAAGTGTATGGTGTTACTGCTAAGTCATAAGTGCATGGTCTTACTGCTGTTCTCGTTGGATTTCTTCAATTCACTAAGTGTTTGTGTTGAGTACTTGCAGTCCAACATGAGTTCGTAGAGTTTGACTTGCAGGACATACAGGGTGGGTACTCTAACACTCCTTTTATATGCTGATGGTTGATTGAATTCAAATAACAATATCGTTAAAGTCGGCCTGTCAATGGAGTTTCCCATAAAGTTTCGCAGCAGTTACACTTTATGGGCTTATGCGCGGCAAAGTGTTGAGTCTGTATTTTTGTTCAAGCATTTTTCATAATAATTACTTGGATGCGTCATTTCTGCGTAAATACGCATTTAGACTATTGCACTCCAATATTGATGTGAGTGCTCAAGAATTGTTTTTACACCAAGAACATGCCATATTTTTTCAGAAAATACGCGACTCAGACATCTGGACATGTTCCCATGTCGTGCACTTGTGCGGAGTCTCAACCAAAATGGCTTGAAAGTTGTGAATATAAACAAACTAGTTGTAATATCAAATTATCAATACTGAGTTTTCACCATTATTTCAACCCCTGATCATTGATGTTCCCATTCCTTAACAGGATCAAAATGGAGAAGGGACAGGAAAATCATCAGACCAAGTCTCGGAGAAAAACCAGAACCACCAAGACCACAACCCCGAAACAGACAGTAGCACCCCAGCTCTGTACAGCGATAGAAGAGATAAAGGTCAGAAACTAAGCAAGCTGATGAAAAGGAAGAGGATGAGGCGAAGAACAAGGGAAGATGGGAGTTGGGACGACATAGCAGAGAGCATCCGATGGCTTGCAGAGTCGGTGGTGAGGTCCGAGCAAGCAAGGATGGACACAATGAGAGAAGTTGAGAGAATGAGAGTGGAAGCTGAGGCAAAGAGAGGGGAAATGGACCTTAAGAGAACTGAGATTATTGCTAATACCCAGTTGGAAATTGCTAGGCTGTTTGCTTCTGCTGTGGCTGGTAAAGGGGTTGATTCTTCTCTCAGAATTGGGAGAAGTTGATTCATGTCTAGTTGTAATGGAAGGAGATGAGGAGAGGGTAACAATTTGACCTTGCTTAGCGGAGTAATTCAGAAGAAAAATAATGAATAGTTATGTTATTGAAAGTTTCTGTTTGGTGTTTGCTGTCTTCCTCTGCTTGCTAGTTTTACGGTAGCTATAGCCTTCCCTTTTTTTTTTTTTTTTTTGGGTAATTATTGGGGTTCTTTTTTTTTTGGGGGGGGGGGGCTACAAACTCCAAAGGACTGAATTAGGTGAAATTTGACCATAAGTATCTAATATATATATATAGATATATATATATATATATATATATATATATATATATATGTACACATTTGGGGAATTTTCTAAGATAAGAGATGTCTATTTGATAGATAGTTTTATTGAGTTTAAAGATATATGATATATAGTAGTTATTAAAAATTAATTTAAAATGCATATTTTTGAAGCTTGTTTCTTAAAAATATTTATATAATCCACACCATAGAAAGTATATAGAAGTATTCCAACAATTTTTAATTTTTTTAGTGTGTGTGAAGCACAAATGCTGCTATAGGTGAGATTCGAGCTCATATCTTTTGGTAGTAATTTTCAAAAAATTTTCCAATTAAGCTAGTTGGCAACTACAAATAATATTTATTTCAAATTTTCATTTTAGTGGATTTATTCCGACATTTTCAAAGCTTTGTAAACAAATTTTAGGACTTAAATAAATTTATCAAATACTAAAACAACTGCATCATTTCAAAAATGAGTTTATAACTCATGATAAATGACTTTAAAAATTTGTAGGCTTTAAAATCGTTTAGAATAACATTAATCCATTAGTAAAATTCTGTTAACCAGTCATCTTTCGGACTGAAAAAAAAAAAATGAAAAAATCGACACAATATGAGGTGGTTTTTTCACAAGCAGGGGGCCACCTGAGTATGACATGGCAATCCACGAGAGGTACTTGAACAGAACAGAGAGCAAATTTTTGTCTTTGAATTAAAAACCTTATCCCCTCACCAAGAACTCCTCAAACCAAACCCCTCGTCTCATCCCCTCCAACCTCTTCTCTCTCTCTCACTCTCTCTGTGTCTCTCAAATTCTGACCATTATTGCTATGCAAATTATAGCAGCACCTCGCAGCATCACCTCAGCTGCTCCAATTTTCTCTCTCCATGCCCAACCCCATCACCTAAATCTCTCTCCTCCTTCTTGCCTTAAACCCCCTCACAAAAACTTGATCTTTCCCCCTTTTCTTTCAACCCCAACTTTGTTTCCCACTAGAAAATTGCTCTGCAAACCCCCATTTGGCAAATATGTTCGAGAAGATTATCTTGTGGTGGGTTCATTTTGTGGTTTAATTTCCTACTTACCCATTTGGAAAAAATGCCCATTTTTAATTTAGTGCAATCCCAAATTACCCATTAATCTAGCTTGTTGTTGATGGTGAATGTCTGTGTATTTGCTAATTGGGTTGGCAGAAAAAGTTGTCAGCTAAGGAGGTTCAGGAGCTTGTGAAGGGGGAAAGAGAAGTGCCAATCATCATTGATTTTTATGCTACTTGGTGTGGCCCCTGCATTTTGATGGCTCAGGAGCTTGAAATGGTGAGCTTAATCCAAGAAAAATATGTTATTTTGCATTGGTTTTGGGTGTTTGGTTTATGTCCTGTTTTTATGTTTCTTCAGTTTGGGGTTTTGCTCATTGTAATTGGACTGTATGTATGGGACGGCCTGTTACTGTAATGTAGTTCAATTGACTTGAGAGTACATGTGAAGTGCACCCCTCTTGGGTTGACAATGAGTTTTTTTTAAATAAAAAAACTTCTTCTTGCTTGTTTTATTCTGTTGGGGGAGGGGCGAATAAGGGGAGGAGCACTGCTCCCCTACAGAGAAAGGGATTTCAGTTTAATTTTCCAAACAACAAATATTTGCCCACTTGTTCTTTTTGATGGGAAATTGGAGTGGGAAATGGGAAAAACTACGGAGTGGGAACTGGGAAGGACCACGATGAAGTGGGGTTTTTCTAGAATGAGTGAGTTTTTCTTGGATGGAGAGAGGGAAGGGGTGGGGTGGAGTGAGATTTTCTGGAAGGAGTGGATGGGTTGGGAAATCAGGATTTAGCAACGAAAAGAACAGGCTTGAAAACGTAGTTTTGTATGCTAAAGTGCTAAACAGGATAAGAGTAAGCTATGCATGCCCGCCCTGGCACCAAGATAGGTATGGAGTAGTGTGATGAAGGATGAAGTTCGACTTTCACATATGGGAATGGCTTTGAATCGCGCTAGACGCATAGGAGAGTTGACCCTTCGATATCAGACAATACTCAAACTAGTGCAAGACACTTGCACACTTCTAATTAGGCTGAAACCGCACATTCCCACAAAATTCTTTGAGGTAGCCTGTGTTGCACTTGGACAAATACTTATGTCAGAAATACGTAATTGAGTCCAGGTAGCATAGTTTCTATGTGGGAAATGGAATGTCAGTTTCTGAATTTGGCTTGATTAGATGTAATTAAGGTGTCTAGAATTTTCAGGAGTTTGCCAACTCTATCAACTGTCTTACTTGTTCACTAGCTGATTTACCTAACCTAGTTATGGTGTGACGTTTCTTTAGGTAACAAATATGGAAGTGTTCATTTCCTTAACATTCGCATATATTTTGTGAAAGTTGAAGTAACTACTGAATTTTCTGTTAAAAGAAGTGGTTAAGCTTCCGGACAAGGAGATATAGTGATTGATGTCCATTGTTTTCCAACTTAAACCATGTTTTCAGTGAAGCAGTATTCCTTAATCACAATTTTCGAACAGTAACTGAGTCTGGATTCTCTCCTCAGATGATTCACTTAAGAAATTACAAAGCAGCAGATCCATTGGTTGCTAGTTATCCAAGTTCTGTTGCTGAATCTGTTGGTTGATTTTTCATTAACCCCCTGTACATTCTTATGATAAGCTCAAAAAACATTGTGTCATGCTAGAAGCACTTGTAGTTCATCATACTTTGTGACTAGTCTGAAACCTGTCTATTTACTATAAGTTTGTTTGTTTCCAGCTTGCGGTTGAGTACGAGAATAACGCATTAATTGTGAAGGTTGACACCGATGACGAGTATGAATTTGCCCGTGACATGCAGGTAACTGCACTTGCACTAAAAGCTCTGCCTGTGCCATAACTTTTTTTGCTGGTGACAAGTGCATAGTGCTCACCATGTTAGTAGAATAGTTTTAGAACAAATACATGTGCTGTAGTTGGATTGCCGCCCTCCCTGAATCAAATGCATGCTCAGCCCCCCCCCCCCCCAAAAAAAAACCTAATTTTTCATCTTTTAGACATCTAAGCTAGTAGTAAACACGCACTCTAATGTGTTGTGCTGTTGACTGCACTTTTTTTTAATATAAAAAATTCTGTGTTTCACCAGAAAGAATTGGTGATGGGAAGAATTAATCTGTCCCCTTAGTCTGTGAGGAATTTCATTTGCTGGGGTAATTTGGCAGCGTTCCTCAAGAGTATCTGGAGTTTTCTTTCTCTATCCATCATCATTACTGTTATAGACATTCCCGTAAAGCTTATTGTCAATGTCGCTAGCTTTCCATGTACCATTGTCCTTCTTCTCTGTCTTTTCTTTCTTTTCTAGCTTTCTCAATTTCTCTGTGCTGACTTGGTATTAACCACGATCATTTGATTCCTCCCCCCATCGAGAAATGCAACATTTGTTTGCACCCTTGAATTTGCTCTGTAAGTGAAAGCTCTGCAAGACTCAGATTAAGAATAGGAAATCATTACATGCCCCTTTGTTCTAGCTGATTATTGGAGTTTGGACCTTAACATTCTTCCCATGGCTTAAATTATCTTCCTTTTTGATGAATCTTGAAGAAACTTTATTCAATACAGCCATTCTAGTGGTTATTTACTATAGGGCGTAAGTCACTTGCACATTGGGATCCACAAGTTGGGCGAAGGAACCCATTTTGCACTAAATAATCCTGTCGGACTTTGGTGGGTGCTAACTTAATTTGTTATTGGCAAAGTGTCTCAGAGTTAGTACTCGATTCCTAGGTTTGAATCTCCATGTATTGGTATTTGCACCTCCTTCAGCAGTCAGCACACAAAGAAACTTCAGTAATTTGGGAAATTAGCCTATCTACTCGTTGAAAATAAGGTTGTATACACATCAAATTCCTAGACCTACTTCAAGAGGCCCACAATATATGAGGCATGTGCTTTTAAATTATAGTCCATCCGCATTAGAACCAGAGTTTTGATCGAGTTTCTGGAACTATTAAAGATCAGAGCTGTTAATGAACCAGTAAGTAGATAGCAGGCATTTAGGACGGTCAATTTGAGACAGCTGAAGAGAGAAAGCAAGCCCCTGGTCTTAAGAAAGATGTAGTTCCTTGACACTTCACAAAGTTCGTAACCTCATATAGTGGAAGCTGCAGAAAAATCTGATCCTTTTCACTGTTTTGGCAGGTGCGCGGGCTTCCAACTATGTATTTCATAAGCCCTAATCAAAGGAAAAATGCAATTCGAACGGAAGGGCTGATTCCCATACAGATGATGAGAGATATCTTAGATAATGAAATGTGAAGTGAAGGGGACTGTGAACGAAGAGCTGCCCCTTTTCTTCTGAAGTTCATAGCATACAGTGTACTGTTACTTATATTAGCTTCAGATTAGGCCGGTTGTTTCTTGTAGTCCTTTCATTTCTTTTCAATCTTTTGTAGTTCAATATGAAAATAATTTATCACCTTAAAACATTTTTCTCCAATAAACTTTTGTGGGTCTGTTAGGAATAGCTTGGGCTACTTGAGCCTCTGCGAATCTGTTTTGACAAGATAATAAAACCAAGTGTTTTTGGGTGTTCTTCATGGGTTGATCACCATGTTCATGTGTATTTCTGAACCTAAATTGAGATGGATTGTAGTACTCTCCTTGTCTTGTTATTGTCATAGTCAATTCTTCTTTCTTTATTTTGTGAACTTTGACCATAAATTGGAATAAAAAATATGATTATCTAGTAGTATGTTTGTAACTTCTTTTCTGTAAGCAAGGTAACTAGTACATATTAGGAAGCCCTTTTCTTAATGGTTCTTTCTAAATTGTCTTCATAAATGATACGACAAGGTCCCTATGTGAAATCACGGCTTACACACTCGTGGAATGATGATAAATGAGCCAGTCAATCAGCTGCATTATTACTGTGCTTAAAAATGTGATCAATAATAATATTATTACAACTATGTAAATAAGTAGTAACGTCATGTAATAACACTTGAATTTTCATGGTGTTTGAATGTGTCCTTGTACGACTTGAATGAGGACTTGATTGTCACCTTCAATATGAATATAATTGAATCCGAACCGGACTACTGCTTTGATTCCATTGCGTATGACTATTGCTTCCACGACCAAAACTGATGTTCCTATATTTAATGATGCTGCCTGTATGAATATGTCTTGCCAATCCCGAATGATGAATCCTCCTACGGTTCCTTGAGAGTTTTTAGATCCATCAAAATTGATTTTGACGAATCCTCCTTTTGCTTTCTTACATGCTATCAAAAGAGTCTTCTTGCGGCTGATGGGTATGGGCTAGGTGGAATAAGTGTCTGTGTGAGTTTGTGTCTTATGCGCCATTTTGCGCTTGCTCATTTTGCTCATAGCAGTTTAATAATCAGATTAGGTACTTCATTACGGAATATCTTATTATTCCTAATTTTTCAAATACTCCATAGGTTTGCTACAATTCTATCTACCTTATTAGGCGGATTAGAATGTCTTAAACTAGATAACCACTTTTGCACCTTTGTTTGAGGATTGTTTGCAGAATTGAATTAACCCAATTGAGGTTGCTTGCTAGTGCCACACTAATTGAGCATTATGACATCTTAGAAAGAGATGTTTTGCATCCTCAATTTGCCCGCTATAGTGGGGGCAGAGTGAGTCAATATCCTATCCTCTTAAGAGGGGATTCCCTTAGTAGGAAGGGGTGCAAGACATAATTGCCAGATAAGTAATTGTAGTTTGGGCATGATGTATAATTTCCATATCCAACTAAATTCCCATGATTGGGAATTATGAAGTTTCAGACCATGGTAGCCCAAGCAGCTGATTTCGTGGAGAAATCTCCACTCCCAGAGTGCCTCTAACAAATAGAGCCACAAAATGGGTTGAATGTAATAGGTGTTGCTAAAATTTTTTGAAGGCAAGAATCAGTAACTAATGCTTTTATTTTAATGATATCCCATTGTTTGTTAGGCAAGTTCACTTGCGAGAGTGCGAGACTTTGAGTGAGGTGTCAATGATAGAGGTGTCTCGTATTTCCATTAGGTGAGCAAGACTATCATTGTCGTACCAAATATATAACCAAAAATTAATATTCAATCCATCTCCAACTTTCCAATGTATCCTTTTATGAAAATTGTTTTCGGATTTTTAGAATACACTTCCATGCCCAAGAGTTTGATTTTCTAGGCTTGACTATAAAAAAAAATTCATTGATAGGGTATTTAGCTGTCATTTGTTTCATCCAAAGGCTTTGTTCATTAAGAAGCTTCCAAGTTCGCTTGCTTAAAAAAGTTATATTGTCTGCCTCCGTTTTCCTAAGGTCAAGGCCTCATGACTTTTTGGGCTGACAAATTTTATCGTAGAAAATCATTGGTAGCCTTTTGTCTCTGTCAGATTTCTTCCAAAAGAAATATCGACTTATTTGTGAATTTTCTTGCTAATAGAACTAGGAAGGTGGAAACACTGCATCGTATGAGCCGATATGAATTCTATATCAGTCTGAATTACTGCTACTGTACCTACTTTAGTAATGTTTCTCACTTTCCAAGTTTGGAGTTTTGCAGCCGTCTTATTAACTAATTCTAAAAACATTTCAACTTTTGGTTTGGCTTTGAAAACTGGGTAGCCCAAGTACTTACTAAGATTATCTTGGCGTGTTATATTAAAAACTGAAGTTACAATGTGTCGATCATGTGTAATCGCATTATTAGAAAAGGTAATTAAAGATTTCTAAAAATTAATGAGCTAGCCTGAGTTTTGACAAAAGCTATTAAGCAGGGCATTCAGATTTTGGCAAAATTCAAGATTTATCTTGCAAAAAAGTATGCTATCATATGCGAATAACATGCATGGTAATTTGTTTGCTCTCGGTGAAATTTTGAAACCAATAGCACTGTTTTCCTTACTTTGTGCTTCCCATAGTTTTCGTGTAGTGCTTCCATGCAGATTAGGAAATGATAAGGTGACAGAAGGTTACCCTGACATATTCCTCTAGATGGTATAAAAAACCCCGTTGCTTCATCATTAACAATAACTGAATAAGATACTATAATGACGCATTGTTGGATCCAGGCGATCCACCTTGGATGGAATCTCAATTGTTTGAGTCCTTCCAATAGGAAATTCTACTCCACTCTATCATAGGCTTTTTCCATATTGAGTTTGAGTGCAACCAAATATTTTTTCCCTTTCTTAGAGTTAAACTTGTTCATAATCTCACGTGTCAATATTATATTCTCATGGATGGACCGTTGTGGTACAAAAGCACTATGGATAAGGTCAATATTTTTGGTGATCAATGGACACATTCTGTTCACCAAAATTCTAGCAATGATCTTATATAATGTATTGCATAAAGTGATTGGAAAAAACTGTGTTGTTGATGTTGGGTTATCAACTTTTGGAACCAAAGCTATAAGTGTGTGATTGATTTGCTTTAATAGCTTGCCATCAAGAAAGAATGAATGGATAGCTTGACAAATATCGTTCTAAATAATATGCCAATAATTCTGAAAAAAGCTGCACTAATGTCATCTGAACCTGGCACCTTGAATTTATTTGTCTGGAAGAATACATCCTGGATGTCATAGTCCTCAACAGGTTTACTAATTTCTCATTATCTTTTGGGGACAACATTTTCAGAAGGTCAACATTAAAAGGGGAATTTCCTTGTGTTGACTTGAACCGTGAGGTAAACTCATGAACAAATAGATTTTGAATTTGGGGAGCATCGTCCACCCACACTACTGATGAATCTTTGAGCAAAGACCCATAGGGGAAGAGAACCCGTCGCTGTCTCGGTTGTGCTATTGATGGCTCTGGGGATTGTGATTTTCTAGCTTTCATCGATTGATGGAAATATCGGAAAGTTCTATTAACTAACCACTCCTTTTGCACCATTCTTCTCCAATATTTATGTTAAACAAATGTATTTTCTCATGTTACTTGATAAGTCTATCAATATCTCTTTAAAGTTTATGTTCAAATTTATTATTAAGCTGAGAAACCAGTTTTTGCTCAATCTGCAATAATTTATCAATATCTCTTTAAAGTTTCTGTTTAAATTTTCAAATGTGTGTTTACTCCAAGATTTGAGGTCCAGTTTAATTTTCTAAAGTTTCTATGCAGTGCAGTACATTGGTGTGCCTGATAAATTCATTTTCCATTTTTTTTAACTAAACAATGCATGTCTTGATACTGGGTCCATGAATGCTGGTATCTGAAGTTTGCGCCCTTTCTAGGGAGATGACTAGGTTATGCATTTAGATAAACATACGAATGGTCAGAACAAGTGAAGGGACCATTGGTCACAATATAATTAGGGAAGAGTTGAAGGCAATTATCCCTAAAAATAACTTTATCCAACTTGTCATAAATGAGTTTACCATGCAATTCCCCCCCCCCAAGTGAAGATCCTTTCTTGCACATTAGCATCATGACCTCTACAATGCATAAGAAATTTATTTAGTCTCTAAAACCTAGACATCCCTAGCTGTGTGCCCCCAACATTTTTAGAAGTGTGTAACATTTCGTTAAAGTTAATAGTAATTAACTTTAGTAGCATGGATAGGTACAAAAAATTCGTTTTTATCCAGTTTTTGAACCTAAATTGAAATGAATTACAATACTCTCCCTGTCTTGTTAGTCAGAGTTAATTCTTTTTTATCTATGTTGTGAACTTTGACCGCAAATATGAATAAAAAGTATGATTATTTAGTATTATGTTGAGCATATTAATGAACTTCAGTGGCATGGATAGGTACCAAAAAAACAATATTGTTGTGTTTGGATAAATTGTAAACTGTAGTGACACTCTTGACCGAGAACTCAAAGTTTCCATCAATCCATATCTCTACTCACTGGTTGGAAGGGGGGGGGGGACGTCAAGCTGGACCTGCTCTACCACATAAGGAAAAACCTTAGCAAGTACCTAGGTGATAAGTAATTGTATCTACAGCCCTCCTTTAACATAAGTCTAACTACAAAACAGAAAATTGGGATATAGTAATAAATTTGGGTATAATAATAAATGTTGTTTGGCATAGCTTGATGCTGTGGTAATAAAAATTTCATTTCATTACTATGAAGAAATTTTAATTTTAAACTTCTTTTTACAAGATCCGAAAGATACTGAATCTACACAATGTATTTATTTTAATAAAAAATCAGTGTAATGATTTATACAAAATTATTGACCAATAAAGAGATAGATCTTCTCACTACAGATGTTCTTCATTTACAAAATTCGAACATGAGATCTTTACCATATGTAAAGCATGTAATTATCCTTTACGAGCATGTAATTCGACCAGGAAATCCTTCTATTTGTAGGAGAGGAGTTACAAACCATTTGGATTGCAAACTAGGAAAAGATAATTACAAAAAATATGTAAAGAAAATTACATGCCTTTCACATGGAAAGAGGATAATTACAAACTACTACCGTATCACCTACAATATCACTTATAATCTTGCTTGATGAATCATGACTTAATAATTGAATTTCTCTCAAATTTTACAAGTCGAATTTCCAGAGAGTTCTAGAAGTTTCAGGATTCTCCAGAATGCCCTGTAACCTTCTGAATACACTAGAACATCTAACATGTTCTAGAACCTACTAGAGCACTTTAGATACTTCTAGACTATTATAGAATCTTCTAGAGTATCTAGGACCTTTTAGAGTATTCTAGGTCCTTTTAGGTTGTACTAGAATATTCTATAATACTCTCTATAATGTACCATATACACTTGTGTAGTATCCAGAATATTTGCTGGACGTATGACAATAACCATAAGATCCAATAGATCTCCACTGTCCATTAAAGAGGTGGATATGTATATAGTATATACCTCTAAGGGAGTTCATTTGTACATCAATCCATTCAAAGCATTCCAAGTGCAATGAAGAGCATTCTCCCAACCTCTCTCTCTAAAGTCTCCTTGAGTGTGAGTGTGCTTACTTAGATTTCCACAAAGTTTAAGTTAAGCAACCATCAAGGTTTATGAGCAAACTAAGGAAGGCTCCGAGTGAGTTTACTAGCACTGCGCGGGTTTGCATTTGAGTGAATCATCAAACCTGTGATAGTTATATTGGAGCCTACTTATTTGGGAGATCATGGGTTCAAGCATGACTAATGCCAAGCCTCAACAAGGTGGCAAGAAGTGCAAGGATAAGACCAAAGACATGATGATCCTTGTGGAGGATAGGCTTGCGAGTTCACCAACACCATATTTGCCCTAATAGGTAGGGTCGAGGACATAGACAAACACATTGAGGAGCTTGAGTTCACAGAGGACATGGATGAGCTTCGTAGAGAGATGCAAGCGACTATGAGCTCTGTGGTGGCCGACTTCAAGAAGGAACTCTAAGCCCTTCAAGCATTAGACGCTGCCAAGGATGGCTGTTACATTTTAAACCGCAAGTGCACGGCGTGGCTGTAGCTAGCAACTGATAAGTACGGGTCGAATCGACAGGGAACTTGCTTTCAACTACTGGAACTAATTACTCTACTTAATCTAGGCTAATCAATGTCGGAGATTGAAGGATCAACTAATGACAGGAATAACAACTAAGAGTTCAAATAAGATAACAAGATAGTAAAATACCCTGGTTAGAATTAACAGCACAAGTATAATAGCGAATCAATTATTAACCTCATCAAATAAACCCAAGCATGCGTCATGAGTGGATATATTGTGAATTAAGTCCATCTCCTCCCTCTCTCAAGGGTCGAAGACGAATCCTAGAACTATAGTCACCTATTTTCATATAACTAAAAGTTAAAGGATTCCAAGATCTACAATCTCGAATCCCAATTAGAACTTTAATTATTTTCATATTAAAATCCTAATTATCTACTAAGTCACGCTAGGTGAAGGGTTCGTCTCTCAGTGCCCCTCCCAAACCTTAATAACAATGGATGAATGCTCTCTCGAGCATTCTATCAAACACGTGATGCGCATAGTAGAAAACATAAATGCAAATGTGGGGGAAAGTGTGAGTTGGGGCCAGTTCATGATTCAACTATACATACTGGGCGTTAATCCTAACCTAAGTTGGGAGATTAGCCATGCATCATTATCAAAACAACCAAATCAAGTGAAGGAAAGAGAAACATGAATCGCATAGAAACCTAGAACAATAATAAAAAGTAGAGATAGAATCAAGCAACTCACTTCAATTAATCGTCAAGTAAATATAGATCGATCTTCCAAGTAGCGAGTTCAATACAAAGATGAAAGTCAAAAACCCTGATGAAAACCTAAAAATTGCTTATAAGAAAAGTCTGTGAAGAACAAACTGAATAAATCCTCAAAACAGCCCCCGAGGAAATTTTAAGTCGCGCAGGTAGAGCAGGGTGGCACGGTCGTGCCACCAGGCATGGGCTGACTGTGCCATTTCAGTGGCACAACCAGCCACTGACCAACACGTGGCATGGTGTGATCGTGCCACATCACTGGCCGTGCTATGTCTTGGTCAGTCGTAGCACGGTTGCGCTTCCCGGTATGGGGCACCTGAGCCCAGTCTTTGGAACTTCCGTGTGATGCCGAGCGACCTCTTTCATGACTTTAAACTCGCCTCTTTGGCACTCTTTTCTGCTGATTATCATCAATCCTTTCATTTCTATAATAGAACTTCTGAAAATATGAAAAGATGTTAGATGAGCGAAATATATACTGAAGGAGGCCAATATGACCCTTTCTCAACAAGATCGAACATGAAAACACAAGGAAAAAGGGATCAAATCGGGCTAAAATAAGGTTCAAATATAGATTTATCAACTCCTCCATGCTTATCTCTTGCTTATCTCCAAGTAAGACTAGTTTATGAAACACCAAAGAGGGAGATAAACCTCTGTCTATGCTCCTCCTCAGGCAAGGGATGAATAATCAATAAACCAAACCGAATCATGCATCGAAAGTGGCCCAATCAAGCTGCGAAACATTTTTTTAATAAAACTATACACCAATATCCACAAATCCCCTCTACACAAATGCAACATGTCAAATACCCCAATATTGAAGCACTAGCAAGACAAGACGTTCGTTTATAAGTGGTAAGTAAGTGAGACCGGTACAATCTTACTTTAGGACAAAGTGGAACACTCCCCTCAATGTGTTTAGAATATGTAACAAGGGCGTACTCAATACTCCATCCAATTAAGCAAGGTACCATAAGCTTAGTAGGGTTCTCGATTCTCCATCACTTGATGCAGAATGTAATATGCCAATCATGAGGACTTGTAAAAGGGATGTAATGGGGCCAAGGATAAAGGGTGAGAAGTGGAGTAAATTTGGGAAGAGTGGAGCTAATAATCAAAAGACTAGGGAGCAAAAAACACTTCCACAACTAATGCCGGAACAACAACTTCACACCATAATTGAAAATCAAGCAACAAATCCCACAAAAACCCCAAGGCAGGAATTAAACAATCTTATTACGTTACCTTCATGCCAATCACTTTATTCATAACTCTTCTGCTCCTTTCTTTTCTTTTCCCTTTTTTTTCTTTGCTTCCCTTTGTTTTCTTTTCTATCTCTTTTCTTTGAAATGAAAAAAGGACACGTGAATGGCATGGGAAATACAAACTCAAATCACGAATCCCTTCAAACAAGTCACCAATAAAGTACCCAAGGTGAACTAACCTCCAAAGCAAACCCAACTCAAAGAGAAGTGTTGCTCCACTAAACCTTGACAAGGATATGGAGAATATAGATAGGCAAGTGTGTAGTACGTAGGGTGCAACAACAAAGACAAGGGGAAAGGCGTAAAGGGCTAGCAAAGGGGATAGTACACATCAATGGGTGACTTTTTGGCTCACGTGGTTAAATGGAACAAAAATTGCCTCAATTATATTAACACATGCATATGCTAAATGCGATTTCAAATAGAACAAGACCAAGTTTTAGAGATACAATCATGGACGAGTCACACATGAAAGGAAGTATGAGACTGTATGCAATGAATAGTCAATAGACTCAAAGTCTCATGAGTAAGTTTATCACAGTTAAGCAACTTACTCCAATGATATGTCCCTCTTATCATGGTCAATCAAGTCAAACCACATGAATCTCAAGGGTAATATGACATACAACATAGGACAGGGGAACTACAGATGACAATATTAAAACACAGTTTCATAAAAATTCACACCACAATAGGCTACACTTCAACACACAGATCAACCTGATCAATTAATCATCACCCCTTGTGTTCTTTTCATAAAAGGGGTTTTTGCAAACTTTTAGGTAACTCTTTTGTTCAGAAAGCACTAAATCTAACTGAGAAAGTAGTAAATATATAAAGGATAATGGAGGGGAGGGTAAGAAGTAGTACCTGGAAAACTTATGAACTCCCAACTTGATCACTTCTCCTTTTGAGATGCAAAATCTAACCTATATGCTCTATACTATATGCTCTATTAAAGGAAAAATGCAAAGACAACATAGTAAAACTACATGTGATCCTATCTATATGATGCGAATGCAAGTGATGTCATTCAAACCATGCCCCAAAATCCAAAATTCTGCCCAAAGAACTACAAGCTCACCCCCCTTGTTTAAGATTTTTATTGTCCTCAATGAAAAGAACAAATAAAAAAACTAAGGGGAGGGGAAAACTAATAGCGCCCAAAGGAAGAGGGGAGGGTGGGGGAATAATGACACACGTTTTTTGTTTTTTTTTTCCCCAAAAGTAATGAAATACTTGGGTTACCTCCTAAGAAGCGCTTGTTTAAGGTCCTCGAAGTAGCGAGTTCAATACAAAGATGAAAGTCAAAAACCCTGATGACAACCTAAACATAGCCTATAAGAAAAGTCTATAAAGAGAAAACTGAATAAATCCTCAAAATAGCCCCCGAGAAAATTTTAAGTCGCGCAGGCAGAAAGGGGTAGCACGGTCGTGCCACCAGGCACGGGCTGACCATGCCATTTCATTGGCACAACCAGCCACTGACCAATACGTGGTATGGTCATGCCACGTTGTACGGTGTGATCGTGCCACATCACTGGTTGTGCTGCGTGTTGGTCAGTCATAGCACGGTTGTGCTTCCTAGCATGGGGCACCCGAGCCTAGTCTTTGGAACTTTCGTGCGACACCGTGTGACCTCTTTTGTGACTTTAAACTGGCCTCTTTGGCACTCCTTTCTGTTAATTATCATCAGTCCTTTCATTCCTTTAGTAGAAGTTCTGAAAATACAAAAAGATGTTAGATGAGCGAAATATATAATAAAGGAGGTCGATATGACCCTTTCTCAACAAGATCGAACATGAAACACAGGGAAAAAGGACCAAATCGGGGCTAAAATAAGGTCCAAATATAGGTTTATCAATGGCAAACTCCAAGCTTGCAAGGCCAAGGTCAAGGCTTGCAAGGTCCAGGCGCACAAGGTAAGGGTCGAGGATTTGGAAGCACAGATCAAGGTGTGTGCATGGCAGGGTGGACAACGGTGGAGCTGTCCAAGTGTACGCACTTCAAGGGGGAATGCCCTGAGGCCTCCTGCCTTCCACGGGGTTAGCAGTGCAAAGGAGATAGACAACTTTCTTTACGAAGCGTGCTTCTAGGCAATGTACATCGAGGATGATACTTAAAAGGTGAGCAATGCCACCTTCTCTCTTAAGGATACTACACTTGTTTGGTGGAGTCGCAGGTATGCCGATGTCAGGAGGGGATCTGATCCCATCAAACACATAGGTTAGGTTCAAGAGTGAACTAAAGAAGTAGTTCTATCCATAGGATGCTGAATACGAGGGTAGGGCCAAGCTTCGACGGCTTCAGCGCAAGGACGATTATATTCGGGAATATGTTAAGGAGTTCCATACTTTTAGGGATTCTGAGTATGGGAGAGCATGATGCTTTTTTCTGTTTCCTCGGTGGCCTTCAAAAATGGGCTAAGATGGAGCTGAAAAATGAGGGGTGTAAGACCTTGCATCGGTGATCACCGCCTAGTCACTCATCATGTTAAAGAGGGAATCTTCGAAGCCATAAGGCAAGAAAACCTAAGATGATAGTGAAAATGATGGAGACCATGACAAGTCTCATGAACGGGACAAGCCAACAATATTCAGGGACAAGGGGAAGGACAAGAAGGATGAGATGCCAAAGAAGGTCTCATATTTCCTTTGCAACGGATCTTATTGGGTTTTGGAGTGTCTAAAGCATGGGAAACTTATTATTCTTATAATGGAGGAAGAGAGGCAAGTAAAGGAAAAGCATATTGCCTCAACATCGCTCCTAGTGCCATCCAAACTAAGGTGGGAAAGCAACCTGGTGGCCACATATATAAAGAGACTGAAGTTGGAGGTAAGAAACTCCAAACTACGATGGATACTAGAGCAGACACCATGTATATGGCGAAGGACCTCGCTGAGGAGCTAGATTTGCATGCCTTACAATAAGGAGAGGGGCTATGTGAGGGGAGTTAATGCGCAGAGTGTTCCAATCCATGGTGTTGCTCGAGGTATGAACATCTAAGTTGGACCATGGAGAGCACCTTATTCATCAGGGACAACAGGCAAGCTCATGCAATACCCAACATATGGGAAACTAAGAAGGAAAGGGTGCCACCTACTCTTTGATTCAAGGAGAGTAGGGAGGTAAGTTATTTATCCACCTTCACGAGGGATGAGGAGTCTAAGGATGTCATACCCCCGACATTGCTTGGGAAGTTGGCACAAAGGACGAAACATGCCAAAATAGGATGAGACGCAAGCACGCATGCAAAGGATCAATGTGTCAAGCAGTTAAATACAACAAATCAACCCAAGTGGAAGAGACCCTCTTGGGGATGAAGCGACTCGCGAATCGAGCATACAAAGACCCCAAGGCAACGAGGACGTTGCCTGATTGGATGGGGAAGAATGTTATAGGCTGAATTTTCGGAGAGTTCTAGAATGTTCCAGGATCCTCAAGAATGCTCTGGAATCTTCTGGAATACATTAGAACATTCTAGAATGTTCTAAAACCTACTAAAAAACTCTAGATACTTCTAGACTATTATAGAATCCTCTAGAGTATCCATGACCTTTTAGAGTATTATAGGACCTTCTAGGTTGTACTAGAATATTCTAGAATACTCTTTATAATATTTCATATAATTCTACACTTCTGTAGTATTTATGATATTTGTGTAGAATATTCTAGATGGGCAACAATAGCCGTAGGATCCACTAGATCTCCAACGTCCATTGAAAAGGTGAATGCATATATGTACCCCTAAGGGGGCTCATTTGAACATCAAGCCATTCAAAGCATTTCAAGTGCAATAAAAAGCATGCTCCCAAACTCTCTCTCTAAATTCTCCTTCAGTGTGAGTATGCTTACTTAGCTTTCCACAAAGTCTAAGTTAAGAAACCATCAAGACTTACTAGTAAAATAAGGAAGCGTTCCGAGTGAGTTAACTAGTGCCGCATGGGCTTGAGTTTGAGTGAATCATCAACCTCTAACACAAAGGAGTGTGGTAGTCGAAGGGTATGAACCCTTGTTTTCCTCTCAATTTTTTGCTATATTGGTTTTTTTAAAAAAAATGCTTTCGAGATTAGATTGCTATATGGGGGCTTCAATACCCGTGGATACTGTGGATGATTAGGAGTGGCAACGGATCGAGTTTGGATCGGGTGAACGATCATATGCATCCATCACCTACTTGATCCGCTTCATCCAATCTATCCATTATTTGCCAAAATCCAATCCAATCCATCTATCCATCATCCACAGGTGAAAATAGGTGTATTGGGTTATAAGCAAGTGAAGAAATTTTGTGTGTATATTCTAGCAAATTTATAAGAAAAAATAGCTTTGTCACATGAAAAGTGTAGAAAATATATTTTAGATATAAGAATTGAATAAGTATCATATTTGCCATATTAAGTTTAATGAAAATTATAAAATTAACAATATAATCGGTCAAAATAGGTAAAATTTAAAGGACAAAAATAAAAAGTGAACTAATTGTAAATAAGGGATAAACAAGTGGATGACTAAACGGGTGATGGGTCGGATGACAGGTTGAATGGAGCATCACCCGGATCCAACCCAATCCGTCAAATCATCATCCATATATTTCGGCTTTTCATCCGCTTTTTCGAGTCAGGTGCGATAGATATCCATCCGGTGCGGGTGAAATTGTCACTTCTAGAATAATGTTGGGAGAGATGGTGGTGGCAGAGGTACTTGATGTGATCGAAGATGTAAGGGCGTCAACTCTGATGGTCGTTCTCTAATTAAAATTTTAGAAACTGAAGTTTATTAATTTAACTAGGATCAAGTGTCAAAAAGAGCAATGAAAGCGTAATAGGAAAAAATACAATTATACATCATCATATTATATTATTTATCTATCTATATAACTATATCTAAAATTGAGCTACTCTATATGTTTTTGCCAAGAGTCATAATTCTATTGGTCAGGATATGAACTATATTTGTTTTATTTTATCTTTAGCATGTATACAACTCTTTTTTTTCTTTTTTTTTTTGGAGCAACTCGGAAGACTTTTCATCTTCTCCTTAATCAATCATATAGAAATGTCATTAATAAATGTGCACTAGCATATGAAAAAATGGCACATACATAACCCTAAAACCAAAATATATAGATACACAAAGTATTTAACTAATAAAATAAATCTTAATAATGAAAACAATATTTTTGATTAAGTACATTGACATATTTCTAGCCCAACCCTTGCATCGCAATGGGATCAGTTCTAAATATTTATACAGAAAAGTGAGTGCAAATGATACAATTTTGACATGTGTTCCATAAGCATTTAAGGTACTACGACAACAAACTAACTCCCATTATGAGTTCCTCTTTCATGGACTTGCGGAATTTGGGAGATCCAGATGTAAGCAATCTTACTTTTAAGTAAATGACTTCTCGTAGAGTCATTTTTAATAGACTCAAATAAAATGTTTTAACAAAAAAATTTTGAAGTTGACAACCTATTGGTAAAATAGGTTAACAAGCCCAAGACCTAATAACTTTAAACAACAGAAGTTAACATGAACAACAGACGAGCGATATGAGTTTTATGTACATTGAGCAGTAAGGAGTGACATACTACTAATATGGACAAGAACAGTCTGCAATCGAACAATCAGAGGTGGAGGAGTGATACCATAGATGCAATGAGAATACTACTTAAGCCATCAGAGGTGAGGTAATAATAGCCCTGCTAAGATCAATCGAGTAGACTATAGGATTGCATCAAACGTAGGAAAAAAAATAACAACTACTACAACAGAGCAACAATCACTACTTAAACAAAAGCCAAAAGAAGGACTGGAAGCACGCTACCTATGATGTGTAACCTTAATCCCAGAACACCAAAAACTTCTATCCTGAGTTATGTCTTCCATTAGTCCTATAAACTTCAAATCATATTTAATCACCGCGTTTCAACTTTTCTTTGATCGTCATCTGCCTCTTCTACATTCTGAAAGGATAATTGTCTCGCACCTCCTCACTGGTGCATTATGAGTACGTCCTTCTTTTAACATGGCCAAACTATCTTAGTTTAACTTAGTCTCCCCTAATCTTATCTTCTATGGGTGCAACTCCCACTCTCTCTAATCACTTCATTCATAATTCTATCCAATCTCGTACGACCATACATCCATCGAATCATTCTCATCTCTGCTACCATTAACTTCTAGACTTACGTCTTGACATGTTAACACATTTTTTTTTAAAAATATGATTATACGTAAGTGTGCGTGTGTGCACGCACATGTGTTTGTGTGTGTAAACAAAACAAATCCTTCTAATATTTTGACATATGTCGTTCTCATAAATTTTACAAAATAATGAATAATTATTCTTTCTAAAAAATACTAGTTGATCCCTAAAATTAATACTATAAATAATTTCATTTTAAAAAATAGAAAATGAAAGTAATACTATATGCTATAAATGAGATCTTATCAAGTATGGAAGATTTCTTCCTTAAAAGAAAGGCGACAAACCCTTATAATCTTTTGACATCACAAATTTTCTAAAATAATAATCAATTTTCTTCTTTTTCAAGACAAATGAATACAAGTTATAAAGTACGGATGATTTTCCGCACAAAAAAAAGAGGACAATATTTAATAATTTTCCATGCATCCGCATAGTTATGAAGTCTCTAGAGTATGAAAAAGTATGTAGATTTTCTTCTTTTCCCATGCAACTTATTTAGAAACTAATGCATGCAGCCTCTAGAGTGTTATGATAAAGTATGTAGATTAATATTTAACATATTATTTTTACTATAATTTTAAACTGGGCCACGCGTAGCATGGTTTTAAAAGCTAATAAATTTAATTTATAAGTGCTCTCATTGAGAATTCTTTTAGTTAGGACGTTTAAGGCCAGAAGATTAATTAATGGCAGGTATGTTTTAACATTAGCATAATGGTTACCCTTTTTATCGTTTCTCTTCATTCACTTCTTACCCTTAGGCCCTGATTCACAATCAAATTTTTGTTGATTGCATTAGTTGTTAGCTGCTATCTGATTGTATTAGTTGTTTGACTTACCTGATTGTACTAATTGTTTATGTAAAAAGTGTTTGATAAAATTAGTTGTTTCTAATAAGACTATTTAACAAATCACTAATGACCTTAACTAATTTCATTATTTTTTTTTTCTATATAGTACTCCAAATGTGGCTTAAAAGGATTGAAGTGACTGCTTATATTACAAAAGGTGTATATTCTTTTTCGAGGAGCCCACTCTTAAGAATTTATCATTTAAGCGTGCTTGCTATGGAGAAATTTTGGGGTGTGTAACTTCCTGAGAATTTTCCTACGCAGCATGTGAGCGAGTACAAAATATGCCAGAAAGGGTTGTAGGGATTTCTTGGGCCAGTCAATAATCCTTTAAACTGTTCTCAGTAATTGTTCGTGAGTCAAGAAGGATCGGGCATTACAGATGGTATTAGATCCAACCAGCGACTGCGAGATGGGCGAATGGGCGGAAGAGCCCACGATAGTCATCTAACGGGGCAAAGATATTGGGTACGGATCACCGGTGAAGAGGAAGTTGTTCTCTTCAACCGGCGGTGATCGTAGTACCTCAAATGTGCCTTAAAAGGATTCAAGTAACTATTTATATCACCAAGGTGCACCTTTCTTTTCGGAGAGTTCACTTCTAAGAATCCCCAGTTAAGCGTGCTTGTTGTGGAGAGATCTTGGTATTGGTGACCTCCTAGTAAGTTTCTCAAGCAGTATGTGAGCGGGACAAAGCATGCCAAAAAGACTTGTGGTAATTCGTGTTGCTAATTGACGATCCTTGAAACCATTCCCGATAATTTTCTGCGGCCCGAGAAAGGTTGGGGCGTTATATTTTGCTAATACTATTAGCCGGGCCTATTTAATTAGGCCCAACAACCATGAGGTGTCGCCTAGGGCGATAATCCTAGCTGCCCCTTAACCTATATAAGGGGGTTTTAGGGGTTAGCTAAATACAGACGTGCAAACAGAAAACCTCACTCTCTCCTCCCCTCCCCTCACGACTGCCCTCCTATCACTGCTGGGCCTCAGGTTTAAGACGTGGGCACCAAAAAGGCGACTCTGGTAGCCACCTTTCATCACTATATACGTGAACTATCCTCGACAGTTGTTTCTGCATTCCAAGTTAGTCCTATTTGTCTAACAATAGTATCAGAGCCTGACTGATTAGATTAGTTTGGTCTTCAGTGTTTAAAGATCCGAGTAATAAGCATGCTTGATTCTTTGAACGTGACTATATGATTAGTTGTTTAATTTTTTATGCAATCAAAAAGCATGCTTTTGTGTTTCTAGAATCTCAAATTGGCTAAAGATTAGTTTTTTAGTCATAATCACTGATGAACACATATACTCAGATTGTAAGTAAATTCCCACATACCATGCAATTATGTGTTAATCTGCCCATGCCTAAACTAATATGCGTGAAATATGATTAGTAGGTTAATCATCGTAAAGCATGAATCTTTATATTACTAAGTGTAATCATAATGAATCAGATTCAAGAATGCATATGCCTTGTAATACTAGCATGCTCTATTTCCTCAGAAAGGGACCATTTTTTATTGATAATTCTGAACCAAATATGTGATTTGGTCTACGCGTAGTGTCTTGCAAGCAGGTTTTCTTTAATTCCATATGAATGTCAACATGTTGGTTAATTAAATTTAGATGAATATTAGAACTCCAGATCGAAAACCCTAAACCCTAATCGATCTTTGCCTTGAACTCAACCCAAAAGACCATCCCGTTGTTTTGACAAACCTCTAAAACCCTAACCCTAATTTCATCGCCAGTGCCTCGGTGGCTGCGGCAGTGGTGGCAAAGCCTCAGTGGTCTTCGGAACCTCACCTCAACCCAAATAAATAAAACCAAAAAAATGGGGAAGAAGGTGTAGAAAATGGAAAAGGGAACCGAGCCATACCCATCAGACAACACTGCAGACGGGTGGCGCGTGACCGTCACGTGCTACCGATGAAGGTCATTTCACGATCTTCTTCCTTCCAAAACCCCTCATCATCGTCGATTTACGCAACCTTGAGAAAATAGAACTGCAAAATCACCATTTCAGGAAGCACGTGAGCCCACGCGCCATTGCCTTAGTGGTGCATTGGGCCTCTTCCCCATACTCGATTTCGGCCGATCTACACAATGGCAGTAATGATTCTTATCAAATTAGCGTAGATCGAGACTCGTGGGAATTTTTTTAGGGTCGGCGGTTATGCATCACTTGGGTTTTTTTTTTCGAGGTACGGTGGCTATGGAGAACCACCGTTGAAGACGGTTGCAGAGGGAAAAAGTGACGGGGCTCAGTGCTCCATTTTTTAAGGCCATGGCTACCTGAGATCTATAGAGAGGATTTCATTTTTGGGGTGAAGAGGAGGAGAGAGGGCAGAAAGGTAGAAGAAGAGAGAGAGAGTAGTCTGCAGGTTAGGGTTAGTGGGGTAGGGGTTAGTGAGTACTAATCACTTATAAAATGGCCTCCCCGTCGAGTCCTGCTTTAATGGGCCCGTTTACTTTGGGCCATTTTTGTTTTGTTCGGCCGGTGCTTGGGCCGACCCGCATTGATTGTCATAACCATGTGAATCAGTTTAATGTGTTCATGAGTGAGTCCTATATATATATTTTTTTTGATGAGTTATATTTTTGGTTTCATACTATTGTATAATATTGTTAATATTATGAACTTTTGAAGTTGAAATATACATAACTTTGTGTTATATCCTAAGTTTTTTATGAATTAGTTTTATAAAGACTATGTAAATATGTTTTGCATAATTAAAAGTGAATGTCTTTGTGATAGTCACTAAATTGAAATGTTAATTAGTTTAACAAACATTTAAAGAGCATCTATAAAGTTAAGTTAATAATTAAATTAAAGAAGCTCCAAAATTCATATCTATACGTGATTATTATGAGCTTAGCGAAATTTTTGAACGTATAATATGAATGATGGGGTCTTCTTGATAATTTAATTATTAAAACAATATGTCTGACAAAATAGTATATACTTTCAGATATGGCAGCTAAGAACATGATAGGTTGTATGTAATCTAATGATAAGTAGGATGGCACAAACTATGACATCTGGTATCTGAAGGTCCAGCTCGCTGTAAATGATGGTGATATGTTGGACCTCTTGACCTCCTCTATGCCTGCTCCGGCTGAAAAAGATGAACAAGGTAGGGATATTACTGCTACTGAGTAGTACCAAGAAAACCCAAAGGCATACCATGCATTGTTCAAATGCGATCGTTCTGCACGCTACACTATGCTGTCTTGCATGCGGGACAATTTCTTGGGTGAGTTTGAATGCCTCCCACAACTAAAGACATGTGCGCATAGCTTAAGAGTAGGTTCGGGCAGACATCTGCTACAAGGTTGTGTACCTTGCAGCTGACATGGATGCAGTATACTGTTGACTCTAGTCATAGTATATCCGAACACCTTTGAGCCATGTGTGCTATGGTTCGAGATCTTAAAACTGTAGGGCGAGAAGTTTCTGAGGAAGAATAGGTCCTAAATATGATTAGGGCTCTTCCCAATAACAATAAACATTAGAAGAGTTTTAAAGTAATCATGACACAAAGTAAGCACATCAAGACCTTCAAGGCAATCTCCAAACACTTCAAAATGGAGGAAGAGCGTATAAAGATATATGCGTCTCCTAGTGTGGCATTCGTTCCTAAAGGATCGGGGAACAGGGGTAGGAAACCTTACCGTGGTAAGAAACCTAAGAGGGGTTCCCATCCTCCTCAGAACTTTTGCTCCAATGGTGGTACTGCCAAGAAGCATAAGGCTAAGGGCAACAGAGTTAAGGATATGACACGTGTGAACTGCTATAACTATAGAAAGAAGGGCCATTTCGGTCGGGATTATCCTGAGCCAGCCAAGGTACCTCTTTCCACTAAAACTCCTGAGTTATATGTTTGTTCCCATGCATTCGTTGCTAACTCTCTTCCTCAATGAAGTGTAGACACGGGGGTAATAAAGCACATAGTTTAGGATAGGGCTAGATTCGTGGAGTTCCATCGCTACCCGGTGGGTTCACGGACTATTGTACTGGGGAACGGCAGTGAAGAAGATGTCCTTGGAGTAGGAACACACCAACTCAAACTCCATGGAGGAAACAAGCTGCTTCATCATGATGCCCTCTATGCACCTGGGGTGCGATGCTTTTTAGTTTCTTATATTTCTTTAATAAGATTAGATTTTACTTTCGGTTTTCATCCAGATGGTTTAGATTTATTCTACAATGGTAATCTGTTTGGCCAAGCGACCTTGAAAGGAGATTTTATTGTTTTGGATTTGGATAATTCCTATGATAATATAACCTCTACTTTTGTTTCATACTTTGACTCTAATTTTGAATCTGTTAAGTGGCATGCTAGACTTTGCCATGTGGGCCAAGATAGGATAAATAGGCTAGCTAAAGAAGGTCTTCTAGAGCAACTCACTAGGGTTAAGTTGCCTAGGTATGAGTCATGTCTAGTTGGCAAGGCAACAATGAAGCCCTTCAATAAGGCCTCAAGAGCATGTAGTCCCTTAGAATTAATCCACTCAGAGATATGCGGACTATAAACGTTAAAGCACGACATGGGTCTATCTATTTCATTACTCTCATAGATGATTATTCACACTATGGGTATGTATACCTATTATCTCATCGCTACGAGGCACTCGATGTGTTCAAATGCTTTGTAGCAGAAGTAGAGACTCAATTGGAACGTAGGGTTAAGATCTTTTGGACTGATCAAGGTCGTGAATTCCTCTCTGATATGTTCAAGGAGTTCTATGAGGAAAAAATATACAAAAACAGCTAACGATCCCACACACCTCACAACAAAACGGTGTTACGGAACGTAGGAATCGTACATTGCTTGACATGGTCAGGTCAATGATGGCGCATGCTAACCTCCCAATCAGTTTCTGGGGGGATGCGTTGCTGACGGCAACCTACATCTTTAACCGTGTGTCAAGTAAGAGTGTACCTTCCACACCATATGAGTTATGCTTTTGTAAGAATTCATCCTTGGACCATTTGCGCCCATGGGGGTCGGCTAGTTATGTGCATAACCCGACCCATAGAAATGGAAAACTTGATCCAAGAGCCACCAAAATCGTGTTCACCAGATATCTCACACAATCTAAAGGACATATGATGTACGAGGAACACTCCAATGGTGGCGTGACAGAGATCGACTCCCGCAATACTTTCTCGAGGATGAGTTTCCGACAATTGGTGAAGTCAAGAAAGATGCTGAACTATTTGAGTTACAGCAAGACATCCATTCATCTCTCGGTGAGGGGGAGAATTTGGACTCTAACCATGTCACCGAAGATGGTATGTCTCCTCTATCCGAAAGGAATGGCAGAGACTTGTCTGCTCAGAAGAATGAGATTCGTCCTCAACCTCCTATACATGAGGAGAGTCAACCTATGAGTGAGGTCCGTCCTCAGTCTCCTATTCCCGAATATCCAGTTAATCCACATATTTGGGATCCCACGTCCTAGAAGGATAGTGGGAGTGACTCTCCACATACTCAGGGTCCTACCCCTCTTATAGAAAGGGGGAGGGTTGCCTCACCTAGGCAGATAAATAATGAAGGTCTTAGGATCTGAAGGAATGAGTGTAGGAGAATTCCTTGCTAATACTTCCAAATCGAAGAGGAAATATTTCTATGCACTCCCTTAGAAGTTGAGCAACCTACATCTTATCAAGAGGTGATTCACTCACCAAACTACAAAGAGTGGATGGATGCTACGAGGGATGAGATGGACGAGATGGCGAGAAACAAGGTTTGGGAACTTATTGATCTTCTACCCCAACGTAAGTCTATTGGAAACAAGTGGGTTTTCAAGATAAAACGTCGAGTAGATGGTTCGATCGATAAGTTTAAAGCTCGTTTAGTGGCAAAAGGGTTTACGCAAATTGAGAGTGTAGACTATGAAGAGACATTTTCTTCTGTGGGGAGATTTGCCTCTATTCACCTATTCCTAGCCGTGCTTGCCCATTTGGACTTATAGTTGTTCCAAATGGACGTAAGGATTGGTTGCCTCAATGGTAATCTTAAGGAAGAGATCTATATGGACCAACTCATTGGTTTTATATCAAAAGGACAAGAGGACAAGGTATGTTGTCTTAAACAGTCCATATACGATCTTAAGCAATCTTCCCGATCTTGGTACTTAAGATTCCATAAATCTATAACTTCGTTTGGCTTATCCATGGTTTAAGAAGACCACTGTGTGTATGTCAAAAGATCAATCGGGGAGATTATATTTCTTACCTTATACATTGATGACGTACTACTTGCTGGGAACCACTTGGAGATGATCGAAGCCACCAAGAAGTGGTTGTCCTTCGTCTTTGAGATGAAGGACATGGGTGAAGCCAGGTACGTCCTAGGTGTGAAAAGAATCAGGAATCATCCTAAGAAACTTTTAGGTATGAGTTAGGAAGCGTATATTAAGAAGGTCTTAGAACGATTCCGTATGCATTATTCCAAACCCTTAGAGACTCCAATTGAGAAGCGTTTAACCTTGAGCCTCGACCAATGCCCAAAACAGACAAAGAAAAGGAGGCAATGAGAAATGTTCCTTACGCTAGTGCCATAGGAAGCCTAATGTACTCCATGTTATGTACACGGCCTGACATTTGTTTTGCGGTTGGTTTGGTAAGTCATTACCAAAGCAACCCTGGACTTGCTTATTGGCAAGCTGTCAAGAGAATCATGCGCTACCATTGTGATACAACCGACTTGGTCCTATGCTATCAAGACAGGGACCCTAAGCTGAGAGAATATTCAGATGCTGGTTGGGGTAGTGACCCGGATGAGTCTAGGTCAACCTCAGGATATGTATTCACCCTCGGTAGGGGGAGCCATATCATGGTGTAGTAAGAAGCAAGACTGCATAGTACTGTCGACCATGGAGGTAGAGTATATCGCAGGTAGCCTAGCTACGCAGGAGGAAATGTGGCTTAGGAGTTTCCTCTAGGATCTTAACCTCACTCCTAGAGTTGATGATCCTGTATAGATGTTATGTGACAATACAGCCACCATCCAGTTCGCTAAAGATCTAAAGTTCCATTGGAAGACTAAGTACATTAAGAGGCGTTATTGATGAACCTCTATTTTGTACTATTTTTAGCCCCTATTTGACCCATTTCCCCCCCCGTTTTCACGTTTAATTGTGTTAAGGAAGGGTCAAATCGGCCTCCTTTTGCATACTTTTAACTCATATAACATCTTTCGATATTTTCAGGAACTCTATTGAAGAAACAGAAAGATGAACAGCATTTAGCAGAAAGGAGTGCCAAGAAGGCGAGAAAAGCTACGAAAAAGCGTCGCACGGAAGCCTCGGAGAATCGGACACACGCGACAAGGAAAAAACCGCGACAACCCGACAAACCCGAACCGGCGCCACGTGGCATGGCCTAGCCGTGCCACGCGGCACGACCGTGCCACATGGCACGGTGTGGCCGTGCCACTTGGCACGACCGTGCCACATGGCACGGCCTGGCCGTGCTGTGTGGCATGGTTGTCTTTTTTCGCCGGGTCCCGCGTTTTCGTCCGGCAGAAATTTGGCACGGGGCCCCCGTGCCGTCTGGCACGACCGTGCCACTTTAGTTGTCGCTGTTTTATCGTGTTTTGGGATTGTAATTGCGCGTCAATTTTCATTCTACCTTTTCTTCTCTCTCGTTTTAGGCGATTTCTAGGGCTCTTAGGTTTTGCTTATTGTGCTATTGAATTCAAACTTTGGATCAAAATTTGTTGACGCTTTCGATTGAATATTGTTGCAGATTGTTCAGGGTATACCTTTCTACCCCTTTTCTTTCGTTTTAGTTCAAGTTCTATATTCCTTGACATGTTATTGTTCTTGATTGAGATGTTGTTATGAAAACATGTTTAGCGGCTAAATTCCTTAATCTTGGATTGGGCGTAGCCCCTGTGATGTAAATTGGATTGTTAATTCTAGGTTTTTGTGAATTACGCCAGAGTATAATTGAACTCTCACTTAGCATGCCAGGTGTTCGATGAATTGCCTGAGAGGGTTTCATTCATGTTCTTAATTAGAGTTTAGGAGACTAACGAAAGTTAGGTCCTTTACTTAGAGTAGCTTTGTGAGCAATTGAATTACTTGACACGAAAGTAGTTGGGGGTGCAATTGGGAATTTAAATTACATGATCTTGTGGTCTTGTTATTCTAGTTTCACGAAAGTCGACAACTAGGTTAGTCTGATCAGTCTAATGACCTTCGAAAGTAGGCGTAGATGCTTTAAACCGGTAATAATTCCATTTCAATTATCTTACAGGCAGATTCACACGACCTAGTGTATTTTCCAATGAACGTCATAGTGCGGTGAACCCCAATCCAGGATTTTCTTCTCATTATTGTCTTAGACCAAATAGAGTTAGAATTAGTTAAACCAACTTCACTCGACAACTGCCTAGCTTGAGTTAGTCCAATTAGTTCTAGTAGTTGAAACCAAGTTCCCTGTGGATTCGACCCGTACTTGCCGGTTGCTAGTTACAGCTACGCCGTGCACTTGCGGTTAAGTAAAACTGCTAACAAGTTTTTGGCGCCGTTGCCGGGGAGCTTGCGCCTTTCAATATTAGAACCGATTAGCGTACTCTAGACTAGGCTTTTTCTTTTTCTTTTCATCCCTTCATTGTTTCCCTTCTCCCCTTTATTGTGCTTGAAACTGTTTTACGCCTTGGTAGTGTTGGTTTTGTATGCGCAGGCGTAGTCAAAGGGATCAACCACTTACCCCTTTTGACCCTGAAATCGAAGCCACTGCTCGACGGCAAAGCGGTGAAAGGAGAAGGCACCAAGCACAAATACAGATGGCCGAGCCAAGCCAAAGAGTGCTGCGAGATTATGCCTTGCCACAAGCATCGGGCGTAACCTCCTCCATCGTTAGCCCCGCCATCGAGGCTAACAACTTCGAGCTCAGCCCCGCACTGATGACATTCGTGGAGAGGGAGCAATTCAGCGGGCACCCCTCGGAGAACCCCAACGTGCACCTTCGCAGGTTCTTAGCGAAGTGTGATACCATCAAGCTAAATGGGGTGTCTACTGATGCAATCCGGCTGCGGCTCTTCCCATTCTCACTGCGGGATAGAGCCAGTGACTGGCTTCAGAACGAGGAGCCCAACTCGTTCACCACGTGGGAAGTACTCTCCAAAGCATTCCTCAGCAAGTACTTCCCACCTGGCAAGACTGCCAAGCTGAGGACAGACATCACCTCCTTTGCCCAGCAGGATGGTGAGTCTCTATATGAGGCGTGGGAGAGATTCAAGGACCTCCAGCGCCAGTGCCCCCACCATGGAGTTCCCGACTGGCTCCTAATCCAAACCTTCTACAATGGATTAGAGCGGTCGGTGAAGATTTCAGTTGATGCTGCAGCAGGGGGTGCTCTTATGGGCAAATCTATCGAAGCAGCAAAGGCGTTGTTGGAAGAGATGGCTTCCAACAACTATCATTGGTCGAGTGAGAGGGCCACCCCCAAGAGGGGCGGTGGCAGGCATGAGATTGACGCTGTGACGCTCCTAGCGAGCAGGGTGGACGCCCTTGCACAGCGCCTGGAGAAAGTGACCACCTCGTCAACTACTTCTGTGGGGTCGTCCATGGGGATCTATGCTGTTTGTGAGGCCTGCGGTGTACAGGGCCATACTGCCGTTGAGTGCTACAATGCCCCTTCTAGCATTGAGCACGTCAACGCCTATCATACCTACACCCAACCTCCTCAAAATAACCCCCACCCCACCTCCTACAACCAGGGTTGGAATCCTCGTCCGAACCCCCTCTATAAAAACCCCAACCCTCACCCTCAAAACCCCAACCAGCCACCCGGTTTCCACAACCGAGCCCCCTACACTCCACCTCCTCCCCCTCCTGAACCCACATCTCACCTGGAGAGTCTTATGGAGCGCTTCATAGCGACCCAAACCACGACAAATGAGACTCTCAAAGAAAATATTCAGGTATTGACCTCCAGAGAGGATTCCATGGCCGCCCATCAGAAAACCATGGATATACAGATTGCCCAGATTGCTCAGCAGGTGAGCCACCTATCCAGATCTCAGGGGCAACTTCCGGGCCAGACCGAGGTCAACCCCCGCCGCCAAGTCAATGCCATATCTACTGTGGGCGCGGGGTTAGAAGAGAGCCCAGTGATGGTTCTCCAGGAGGTAGTTCCGGTTTCTGCTTCTGCCGGAACTGAAGGAAAGGAGAAAAACGAGGGTCTGAGCCCTATTGAGGAAACCTGCCATCGAACTATTGATTGCACTTACCGCCCTCGAGTGCCTTTCCCTCAGCGACTGGCATGGTCCGAGCTCATTCAGCTTGAACCTAGATTCGAGCGATTTCTGGAAATTCTACGCCGAATCTATGCCAGCAGCCCCTTCTTGGAAGTTCTCAAGAGTGCCCCTGCGCAATGGAAATTTTTACGAGAACTCCTGTCCAAGAAGGGAGCATCTAGGGAAGCTTCTATAGCTTCCATTGGCGGCTCCTGCAGTGCACTCTTGCAAAGGCGGTCGCCATCCAAGCTGTAGGATCCTGGCAGCTTCTCCATCCCTTGCTGTATAGGGGATGTGCAGATTGAGAGAGCTCTCTGCGATCTGGGCGCTAGTGTGAGTATCATGCCGCTCTCTCTCTGTAAGAAGCTGCGATTATGGGACCCCACACCCACCAGCATCACTATTCAGCTCGCGGACTGCTCCATCAGGCGTCCTGTGGGCATCCTGGAGGACGTTCCGGTCCAGGTGGGGAATTTTCTGGTCCCGTGTGACTTTATCATCCTTGATATGGACGATGCCTTTCCGCCCCCCTTCATCTTGGGTCGCCCCTTTCTCGCGACCGCAGGGGCTGTGATTGATGTGCAGATGGGCACCATGTCCTTCACCGTCTGTGGCGAGCGGGTGGATTTTCAATTTTTACCACCCATACCACCTCCCGCCCCAGGTGCACACTCTGCGCTTGCGGCCCCGACCGTCTCCACTCCTCCAGCTGTCGTAAGAGTGGAACTTCATGACTGGGGTGGCGGATCCCATCTGCGGCCGCCTGCTCTGCCTCCCTGACCCCCACCGCCCACTACTGCTACTAGCGGGCCTCCTCAGGCGATACTGATGCCTGACTTTAGCCATGGGGAAGTGCTGGCTCACTCGTCATTTCCTTCTTCCATCCCCACACCTCCCTACATCACACGAGCATCATATTCCTGAGGTAACGGTCAAGCTTAGGACCTAAAACAAGCGCTTCTTGGGAGGCAACCCAAGGTATTTATAGTTCTTAAAAAAAAAAAAAAAAAGCGAGTGTGTGTGTGTGTGTCACCCACCCTTTTCCCCCCTTTCCCTCCCCTTGTTTCTTTTCTGCGTCCTTTTCATTGAGGACAATGAAAATCTCAAGCATGGGGGTGTGAGCTCGTCGCTTTCTGGTAACATTGTGGGGGTAGGTGATGATATCACTTGCATTTGCATCATTTAGATAGGATTTCATGTCATGCACTTTGTTGTTTCTGCCTTTTTATTTTATTCGAGCATATAGTTTAGAGCATATAGGATTAGCTTTTGCATTCAAAAGGAGAAATGATCGAGTCGGGCATTCGTAAGCTTCTCAGGTACCATCTCTTACCCTTCTCTTCATTATCCTTTATAACTTTATTGCTTTAGTAGTTAGTTTTATTGCTTGGAAAAAAAAAAAAATTTACAGTTTGCGAAAACCCCTCTTGTGATGAGATTGAAAGGGGTGATGATTGATTGATCATGTTGGGTTGTGTGTTGAGGTGTAACTTGTCTTGGTGTGAGTTTTTGGGCAAATTGTGTTTGTTTTGTCATCTGTAGTTTCTTCGCCCTATGTTGCATGCTAGCTACCCCTGAGATTCATGTGGCTTGACTTGACTAACCTTGATGAATAGGACATACCCCAGAGTAAGTCACTTGACTGTGGTAGGTTTACCCGTGAGATTTTGAGCCTAATGACTATTCATTACATATAGTCTCCATTTCCCTTCATGTGTGACTCGTCCATGATGCATCTCTAGAACTTGGTCTTGTTCTCCTTGAAACTGCATTTAGCAATTACATGTGCCGACATGATTGAGGCGATCTTTATTCATGTAGCCACATTAGCCAGAAAGCCACCCGTTGTTGCATGCTATCCCTTTGCTAGCCCTTTGAGCCTTTCCCCCAGTCGTTATTGTTGCACCACATTAATTACACGCTTGACCTGTGTATACTTCCTTCATCCTTGTCAAGGTGTCTAGTGGGGCGATACTTCCACAATGTAGTTGGGCATGTTTGGGGCATTTGATCATTCATTGCGGGCATAATACTAGTGGCTCGTTTTGGGAAAATTGCGAATTAATTTTTTTGTACTTCCAACGCTATCCAATGTGCATCCTTTTTTTCGCTTCTCAAAAAAAAAAAAATGAAATGAGAAGTTGCAACTAAAACGGGTAGCATGGAAGCTTTTTGCAATAAGCTTGTTGTTTTCTCCTTGAGGTTTTTGCGAGCTTTGCCACTCAATTCGTAAGTTGGTGTGAAGTTGTATCTATAATGCTGAATTGTGGAAGTGTTCCTGCTCCCTAGTCTTTGACTAATAGCTCCACTTTCCCAAATTATTCCACTTCTCACCTTTGACCTTAGCCCCATTACATCCCTATTGCAAGCCCTCATGATTGACACATTGCATATTGCATTCTCGTGGTGGAGAGTAGAGAACTTTACCAAGCATATGGTAGTTGCCTGATTGGTTGGATATTGAGCGTACCCTTGTTACATATTTCAAACACATTGAGGGGAGTGCTCCACTTTGCCCTAAAGTGAGGTCCTACCAGTCCTGCTTACTCACCATTTGTTAAGGAAGGTTATGTCTTACTATGTGCTTCAATATTTGGGGTATGTTGTGTGTTTCATATGGGCAAGATGATTCATGGGTGACATTGCATACATTTTCATTGAGATTATCTGCCGCACCTTGACTGGACTACCTTCTATGCATGATTAGCGTGATTCATCGGCATCCATCCTTTCCCTTGAAGAGGGTGTGTTTAGAGGTCCACCATCCTCCCTGATTTTTCATAGCATAGTCTTGCTTGAGGACAAGCAAGAGATAAGCATGGGGGTGTGATGAACCTCTATTTTGTACTATTTTTAGCCCCTATTTGACCCATTTCCCTCCCCGTTTTCACGTTTAATTGTGTTAAGGAAGGGTCAAATCGGCCTCCTTTTGCATACTTTTAACTCATATAACATCTTTCGATATTTTCAGGAACTCTATTGAAGAAACAGAAAGATGAACAGCATTTAGCAGAAAGGAGTGCCAAGAAGGCGAGAAAAGCTACGAAAAAGCGTCGCACGGAAGCCCCGGAGAATCGGACACACGCGACAAGGAAAAAACCGCGACGACCCGACAAACCCGAACCGGCGCCACGTGGCATGGCCTAGCCGTGCCACGCGGCACGACCGTGCCACATGGCACGGTGTGGCCGTGCCACGTGGCACGACCGTGCCACATGGCACGGCCTGGCCGTGCTGTGTGGCATGGTTGTCCTTTTTGCCGGGTCCCGCGTTTTCGTCCGGCAGAAATTTGGCACGGGGCCCCCGTGCCGTCTGGCACGACCGTGCCACTTTAGTTGTCGCTGTTTTATCGTGTTTTGGGATTGTAATTCCGGGTTTATTCATTCTACCTTTTCTTCTCTCTCGTTTTAGGCGATTTCTAGGGCTCTTAGGTTTTGCTTATTGTGCTATTGAATTCAAGCTTTGGATCAAAATTTGTTGACGCTTTCGATTGAATATTGTTGCAGATTGTTCAGGGTACACCTTTCTACCCCTTTTCTTTCGTTTTAGTTCAAGTTCTATATTCCTTGACATGTTATTGTTCTTGATTGAGATGTTGTTTGAAAACATGTTTAGCGGCTAAATTCCTTAATCTTGGATTGGGCGTAGCCCCTGTGATGTAAATTGGATTGTTAATTCTAGGTTTTTGTGAATTACGCCAGAGTATAATTGAACTCTCACTTAGCATGCCAGGTGTTCGATGAATTGCCTGAGAGGGTTTCATTCATGTTCTTAATTAGAGTTTAGGAGACTAACGAAAGTTAGGTCCTTTACTTAGAGTAGCTTTGTGAGCAATTGAATTACTTGACACGAAAGTAGTTGGGGGTGCAATTGGGAATTTAAATTACATGATCTTGTGGTCTTGTTATTCTAGTTTCACGAAAGTCGACAACTAGGTTAGTCTGATCAGTCTAATGACCTTCGAAAGTAGGCGTAGATGCTTTAAACCGGTAATAATTCCATTTCAATTATCTTACAGGCAGATTCACACGACCTAGTGTATTTTCCAATGAACGTCATAGTGCGGTGAACCCCAATCCAGGATTTTCTTCTCATTATTGTCTTAGACCAAATAGAGTTAGAATTAGTTAAACCAACTTCACTCGACAACTGCCTAGCTTGAGTTAGTCCAATTAGTTCTAGTAGTTGAAACCAAGTTCCCTGTGGATTCGACCCGTACTTGCCGGTTGCTAGCTACAGCTACGCCGTGCACTTGCGGTTAAGTAAAACTGCTAACAAGAAGGACCAAATTCTTTATCTACAACCTTCAACATCAACAATGGAGGTTAGGGTTTTAGAGAGAGAAAACGAGTGGTGGAATGGGATGAGTTTAAGGTGAAAAGGTGAGAATTTTGAGAGAAGAGTGAAGGAATTGAAGAAATGTGGAGAAATTTGGAAGAATTTGAGAGGTTTGAGGCAAGATGTGAGTGGGTAATGGTGAGGGTGAGAGAGGAGCTTTCGGTTTTTTAGAGAGAGAAAGAGGGGAAGCTTGAATGGGGAAAAAGGTGGAAGAAGAAGAAAACGGGTGTTTTAGCGGAGATTTAAAGTGGCACGGTCATGCCAAAAGACACGGGGCACCCGCGCCACTCTGCTGCCTGTGCACTGCAAACTCAAAAGGTAGCACGGTCGTGCCTAAAGACACGGTGCAACCATGCCACTTTTCTGACCATTGGACCATACCTTTTCTTACTCCCTTTTTTTTTCCTTGAAGTCTTGAGAAGATGTGGCATGCCCATGCTGCCCGGTATACGGTGCCCATGCCAACTTTCTGCCCCCAAGTCATTTCCTTCCAAATCCGTTGCTTCTTTTTCTTGTTCATTTTTTCCTTGAACTTTTTTTCTGTCATCTCCTCCGTTTTTTTTCATTTTCATTTTTTTCTCTTTTTTTTTCCGAACGCAATAAAGCTTGGGTTGCCTCCCAAGAAGCGCTTGTTTTAGGTCTTTAGCTTGACCATTACCTCAAACTGGCAGATGATGACAAGATGGAGGGAGGTGGAGATGGTGAAGTGATGAATGGTGTTGCATCCAGAAGCTCCCTATGGCGAAAGGTAGCACCTCCAAGAACAGTAGGAATGGATGGATGTAAATTAGACAGCGCTGCAGACCTCATATTAGATCCTCCATCCCCATCAAACACTGTGACGCCAAAATTAGCTGCTTGAGGGGTAGAATATGCAGGGGCCTCAGGAGGTGAAGAAAGAGCAGGAACTGAAGATGGTATGGGTGGAAGGAAACAGAAATTAACCATCTCACCACAAAACTGGAAGAACATAGTTCCTGCCTGTACATCGATCACTGCCCCTGCGGTAGCCAGAAACGGCCTCCCAAGGAAGATAGGGATTTGGAAGTTCTCATCAATATCCATCACAATAAAGTCATAGGGGATGATAAACTTACCCACCTAGATAGGAACATTATCTAAAACACCCGCAGGTTACTTAAGGGTGCCATCCGCTAGCTGTATGATCGTGGTGGTAGGCTTCAGATGCAATAACTTAAGCTTCTTGTACAGAGAAAGCGGCATTAAACTTACACAAGCCCCCAAATCACAAAGGGCTTTCTCGATTTGCGCACCCCCTATGTAGCAAGGGATAGAGAAGCTACCATGATCCTGCAACTTCAATGGTGACTGACTTTGGAAGATTAAGCTACAGACCTCTCTCATAGGGACCACTGGAACTCCCTCAGGCTCACCTCTCTTGGGAAGGAGCTCTCTCAAAAACTTGAGGTAGGCCGGTGCTTTCTTAAGGGCCTCCAAGAAAGGGGTATCAGTGTAGACCCGCATTAGAATATCCAGGAATCGCGCGAATCTGTGCTCGAGTTGAGAGAACTTAGTCCAAATCAACCTTTGAGGGTAAGGAACAGGAGGCTGATAAGGTTATATTGGAGGAGATTGATGACCTTCCTCTTCTTGATTTGGAGCTCCTTCCTTCTTCAATGTAATTGTTTCTGTAGAAGTAAGAACTATAGTCACTTCCTAAAGTACCATCATAGGACTCTCCACAACCCCCTCATTTCTCATGTAAATAGCGTTGATGTGACCCCTAGGTTTGACCTCGGGCTGGCCCGGTATTTGTCCTTGTGGTCGGGACAAACTACTAACCTGTTGAGAAATCTGTACAATATGAGTGCCTATCACCTTTTGATGGGAAGCCATGGTGTTGAACTTGGAGTTTAGTTGATTGATTTGCTCACTAAGAACCTCATTGGTTTTAGTTTGGGTCGCTATGAAGCGCTCCATAAGATTTTCCAGGTTGGACTTGGGTTGTGGCGGCGGTTGCTAGGTGGAGGGGTTGTAGGGTGCCCTATGTTGAAAACCAGGGGGCTAAGAGGCATTGGGTGGCAAGGGGTTCTTGTTCCGGTAGGAGAAGTTAGGATGATTTCTCCAACCGGGGTTGTATGTATTTGAGTAGGGGTTATTCTGTAGTGGTGGGCACGGTCCATCATTTTGTATTGCATTGGCATGCTCAACACCTGGGAAAGTGGATTGACACTCAGCAGCAATGTGACCTTGAATGCCACAAATCTCATAAAGGACCCTAACCTTAAACATCGAACCTGAGGGATCGTCCACTAAACTCCCTGGGAAGGGAGTTCCAAGCTTGTCAAAATGCTCCGCTAAAGCGTCCACCTTGCTAACCAGCATATCTACGGCGTCCACTCTATAGACACCACTAGTCCTCTTGGGGGCTGCCCTGTCACTAGACCAATGATAGTTGTTGGAGGCCATCTCCTCCAACAAGGCTCTCGCAGCCTCTATCGACTTCCCCATAAGTGCACCGCCAGCTGCGGCGTCAAAGGACATCTTCAGGAACTGGTCTAATCCATTGTAGAAGGTTTAGATTAGAAGCTAGTCAGGTACTCCGTGGTGGGGGCATTGACCTTGAAGATCTTTAAATCTTTCCCATGCCTCATAAAGTGACTCATCGCCTCGTTGAAAGAAGGAGGTGATGTCCGCTCTCAACTTAGCGGTCTTGCCTAGGGGAAAATATTTGCTTAGGAATGCAGTCGATAAGGCTTCTCAGGTTGTGAAAGAGTTGGGCTCTTCATTGAGGAGCCAATCACTAGCTCTGTCTGTCAGCGAGAAAGGAAAGAGCTGAAGTTTGAAGGCGTCGGCGGAGACCCCGTTGAGCGTGATTGTGTCACACTTCACTAGAAAGTTGCGAAGGTGAAGGTAGGGGTTCTCCATGGGTCACCCACTAAACTGATCCTTCTCCACGAAGGACACAAGAGCAGGCCACAGCTTGAAGTTGTTCGCTTCGACGACCGAATTGATAATAAATGAGGTGAGGCCGGTGGCCTACGGTAGGACATAGTCCTGTAGCACCCTAGGATTTCTCTCGGCCATAGTGCTGTCTTGTTGCAATTGCCTCTTTCTTGCACTGCTTTGCCTTCGTGCAGTGGCTTCTATCTCACGATCAAAGGGAATGAGTGGTCGCCCTCTTTGACTGCGCCTATGCATACAAAGCCAAAAACTACACCCAGCGTAAGCAGGTTCAAGTAAAGCTAAAAGAACAAGAGGGAAAAGGAAAAAGGGAAAGGAAAAAGAAAAAGCCTAATCTAGAGCATTTAAAATCGTTTTCGATGTTGAAACAACCAAGTTCCCCGACAACGGCACTAAAAACTTGTTACATTTTAAATTGTGTTATCGCAAGTGCACGGTGCCAGTTGTAGGTAGCAACAGTAAGTATGGGTCGTGTCCACAGAGAACTCGGTTTCAACCACCGAACCAATATATGAAACTCTATTTAGGCAAGAATCTACTAAAATGGATTTTCAGTAAATAACAGTTCTATTCTGCTGAAAACAACTGTTGTTACCTAAATCAATACTAACAAAGGTCCTGGATTGGGGTTCACCACACTATTGTGCTCCTTGGATTATAAACTAAGGAATGCAATTCGACCCACGCAGACAACTGAAATGGAATGGTTACAAGTTAAGCACATCCACGCCTTTCTCTCAAAGGTCATTAGACTGGTCAAGCTATCCTAGTTATCTATTGTCATGAAACCAGAATCACGAAACCACAAGATTGAGCAACCCTTAATTCCCAATTGAAACCCTAACTATTTTCATGTTAAGAAATCCAATTGCTCACAAAGTAACTCTAGGTAGAGGATTTAACTTTCGTTAATTGCCTAAACCCCAATTACAAACATGAATACAACCCTCTCAGGCAATTCATCGAACATCTGGCATACTAAGTGAAATTTCAATTATAACATGGGCGTTCATTCACGAAACCTAGAACATGGTTCCAATTCGCACAATAGGGGCTACACCCAATCTAAGACAACAAATTTAGCCTCTAATCATCATTTTAATCACAACTAAAATCAAGAGCGCGAACATGATTAAAAGTATTAACTTTGAAATAAAACACCAAAGGAAAAAGGTAAAGGAACGTACTTTTTATTAACTGCAGCAAAAATCTACCAAATGCATAAATCGATTCCAATCCAATGCCTTAAAATCAGCAATAACAAAACAATCTAAAGAAAACCTAAAGTAGCCATTTTCGGAAGAGAAGAAGAGAGGAAAAACTGCATAACACCTAAATTACAATGCGCCCTGGTAATTAATCAGGAGGCACTAAAGTGGCACAGTCATGCCACGTGGCACGGTGCCATCGTGCCACTTTGCTGTCCCGCCTTTTCTCGTCTTCTTGGGTGGCACGGTCAGCCTGCCTAGCATGGTGCCCCTATGCCATTTCCTTTTGATTCAAAATCCGCTTTTTTGGCTCCTGTTTGGCGCGACATTAGCTTGTTTTCCTTGTTTCTTCCAATCGAACTCCTGAAAATACAAAAACACATCATATAGGCAGATTTGGGGTAAAGAATGTCTAATCAACCTCTATACTCTTGAAGTTTTACCGAAATTAGCCGAAATGGGAGGTAAAAGTTGAGTCTAAATGAGGTAAAATATAGGTTTATTAGGCTTGTGCTTTTATCATCTTTTTAGGGTGACGTAGTAGTTTAGTCATGGCCCATTCCACTTTGTGGGAGGTTGTATCTGTTCTTGCTATGAATAAATCCTGTCATTAGTAAAAAATAATGGAGAAACAATATAGTATATGGCTGCTCTCTCTTTATCATGAAGATTCATAAATAACATTGCCGATTTTAAAAGAAAACTAATAAAAAGATTTTTATTATTTTTGTTTGTCCATTAGTATGATCAGCACTGATTGAATTAATACATTTGACCACAAAAATTGTAACATAACAAAAGTTGCACCCCTTTTTTGGGTATGTAACCAGTGAAACTTTTTATTAGCATCAGTGGTCATATTAATTATTAAAAGGTGCAATCAGCTGGTAAACTACCCTTTAAAGGTATAGACCCTTTATACCCTTACAATGAGGGGGTTTAGATCTATATGCACGAGATCATCTCGTGAGCTAACATATGAATATGTGAATTGGACCACCACTCAATCTATGGAATAATGTACGTGCAAGGCCCTACTGTAATTGTGAGTCTTCAGCCCAGCAGGAAATAATTGAACTATTAACTCTCTCATGTGTGAGGAGTCACCTAGTTGAGCTTGTAAAATTATGTGTGGAATTAGGCTGAAGATTCAGTTTTCAATTACAACATGTGGAATTATGCTGAGAATTTAGTTTCAGCTACAGCACTTGACTCATATAAATCCTGAACATACACAACTTAGTTACAGCTAAGTACTTGTAAAAATTTGTAGTAACTCATACTTACCACAAGCATCTGTTTGACATCATCAAGAGTGATCTCATTTTCCTTCATGAGTTTGAGTAGAGTGATCAGAACATCATCCCTATCACCGCTGTCGTCCCTTAATCTCTCATCAATGATTCTCCCAAAAACGCCCAACATTTTGCAAAAGTGCCCCTTATTCCTTCTCCTCGCCACTTGCAAATCCAAGGGCCTAACCAATAGGAGGTAATCAGTCACATTCCAACAAATGCCAAAAAAGATACTTAAGTTCCATGAGGCAGAAGAATCATATGTAGACAAATCCATTGAAAATAATGTGTTTGATAGCAAGTTAAGTGAGGTAGTAAGCCCAGTCTTGCCAATTTGGATGGCTAGGCCCTTCCGACAACAACGCTTAGTTAACTTCACTAAGTCATCCAACCTTCTTCTTCCTAAGGCCCTGACTTGCATCCAACTGGTGGCTGGTGAACAATTGAATGGCTGAGATCTTTTAAAGGTCTCACCATTTTGGGCACACAGGGAGCCAAACCATGGAGAGCTTCTCATGATTTGCTACTCGAGCAGTACCTAGAGCATCTAAGACTTGCCTAGAGAAAAACGCCAAGTGTTTTAGGAACATCTCTTTGGCTACATTTGGGCACACAGGGAGCCAAACCATGGTGGTGATGCTCCCTAGCTTGAGGCTCATCAAAGGTCCTTAAATCTTGGAGAGCTCTGCAACTGAAGGATGAGGCTTGGAGCCAAGGAGGAGAATGTTGCCTATGATTGGCGATGGTGTTGGCCCTGGAGTGAGTTTGGTTTTGGAAGAGTTTTTGAGGAAGTTATGGAGGACGAAGATGATAATAAAGGGGAGGAGAATTAGTGATATAGAATGGTATTCCATTGTAGTAGGAAGACCCTTTTTTGGTCCTTTCTTGGGAGGAGATGCTCATATATATGAAGGTAGATGCTCTTGTTTGACTTGATTTGGTGATCAGATCTAGTTATAAAAAATGGGAATTAATATAGCAATTTGAGCATTTTACTTCCAAAGTCAGTTACAACTTCCTCAATTCCATGCAATTTGTCTTAAAAAAAAAAACAAAACAAAAAGAGAGACGAGGAACCTAAGACATGTGTTCTTTCCCCTTATAATAGGAGAGGCATGTTACTCCATTGTCATACTGATAGCGATTTGGTTCCCCATGTTGAAACAATCATGTGTATGGTTTTGATGATAACAATCCAAATGTACCGGTCAATAAGCTATCATGCTATGCTTGAGTTGTTTTCTAGAATTGTGTGTTGAGACAGGTTGCAAACACCCTGGAGAACAGTTCGAAGAAGCGTAGAACATCAAACTGAATATGCATGCACGACATCAAGGAGGTCAAAGGATTACAAGAGTTACTGGTTGGATTCATCTTGATTCCTGTTAATATGCCAATTAGAAGATCTTGACTTAACATTCACCTTGAAGAAATTTCTTACGCTAACTCAAAACACTGCTCAGAATAGTTTAAGTAGTCAGGTCTGTAGTGTTCTGAGGGCAACGTATAAAACTCTTGTCCCAAAGATTTTCAAGTGTTTTTCTACTGTCAAAATTCCTAACATATTTGGGATTGCTTTTCTGATAACGTTTTGTCTAGGAAAGAGTTCTTTCCTAAATAAATTTGGTTTTTCTAAAAAGATATTTTCAAAAGATTCTATCTTATCTTTTAAGATATGATTTCCCAAAAGGATATTGTTGAAAAATTTAATTCCTATTAGGATGCTGAGTATTTTTGGGAGTTATTACAAAAATCCAAAACCTCCCATATACTTGCGGCACAAGTGTTTTGTGGATATATAGTCTCTTGCCTCTCAACGTTTTCACTCAAGGTTTTCCAATGGTTTAAAATTGTCTTTGTGAGTCTGAATTTTCTGAGAGAAAACCTTCAAAGTGAGTGCTAAATTAAGTCATCTATATTGGCATAATAGGGTTTGTATTGTACCTTACATTCAGCTTGTCTAGAAGCATTCAAGTAAGGTGTCTCGCTATTTTTTTCCATCATTGAATCAAGAAATTGTCCAAGTCTTAGGAGACATTGGACGTGGTCTTTTAGGAGACGTTGGATGTGTTGTCCGTGTTGTCCAAGCCATTGTACGTGGTCTCTAAGAAGACGTTGGACGTGGTGTCCGTGTAATTAGGGTCTCGGGGTGGACTAGTTACGTGTGTTACGTGTGTAATGAATTCGGCTCGTTTAGTGAAAGTGTTACTGAAATCCTACAGTGGTAGGTCATGGTTTTTACACCTCAGTTGGGCCAGAGATGGTTTTTCACGTAAAAATATTATGTCTTCTTTACTATTTCCGCAATTATACTTGTTTCTGCCTTACTGCAAACACGCGTTCCAAATAGTTTTGACGAGTGTTTTGAGAAAACCGAAAAACCTGGTAGACACAATTCACCCCCCTCTTGTGTCCTTGTGTGAGTAAATCTAACAACTGGTATCAGAGCAGAGTTCTCATATTTAGGTTAACACCTTGAGAGATCCTAAAAAGATGAATGCTCCACAAGGAATTTTAGAAGGTTAATTTGTGACCAGACCTCCATATTTCAATGGAGAGCACTACAACTGGTGGAAAAATCGAATGGAGAACTATATCCAAATTGAGGATTATAAGTTGTGGATGCTCATTATGAATGGCCCTTACATTTCAGTGAAACTTATAACTGATGGGAAGACTGTTCCTAAGAAGTCGAAGGAATTCAATTCAGACGACTTCAGGAAGATGGAGAAGAATGCCAAGGCCAAGAAACTGCTGTATTTTGAACTCGGACCTGATGAGTACATGCGCATCTCAGAGTGTGAATCCGCAAATGAGATATAGAATGCTCTTCAGATAGCTCATAAAGGAACAAATCAAGTCAAGCAATCCAGAATCGAGCTATTGGTAAGGAAGTATAAGCTATTCAAGATGAGCAATAGAGAGACAGTTATGGACATGTATACTCGGTTTACCCATATCCCTAATGAGTTAAAATCGTTAGGAAAATTCTTTACCACTGAAGAGCTAGTAAGGAAGATCCTATGAATTCTACCTCAATCATGGCAATCAAAAGTCACTGCTATCCAAGAAGTCAGGAAGATGAATGAGATCTCCTTGGATAAGCTTATTGGGAATCTACAAATGTATGAACTAAGAAAGAATTTTCAGATAAAGGAAGAAGTGAAAAAAGACCGAGGACTGGTACTAAAAGCTAGAGAAAGTGATAGCTCAGATGTTGATGAAAAAGGGATGGCCATGATCGCTCGAAAGTTTAAAAAATTCTTCAAAGAGGCCGAAAGCAAATACAAGAATGGCAATACCAGCAAGGCCAAGAACAGCGATCGAGATTAGTTCTCAGGATGCTTTAAGTGTGGTAGGCAAGATCATGTTGTGAAGAATTTCCCTTTGCTGAAAGAAGAATAGGGATCAGAACAGGTCCGAACCAGAGGTAAAAAGGCACAGTTAACTAATGCTGAAAAATAGTTCACTAAGGTAATGATGGCAGCCTGGGGTGATACCTCAGAAGAAGAAGAGGACTCTCAAGATGGAGAGGAAGCAGTAGCTCTTATGGCCCAAAGAGAATCTGATTCAGATTCTGATTCTGATTCGATCGAGAGTTTGTCCCAACTCAAGGAAGAGGTACGTAATCTTAGCAGAAGAAAACTTGAAAAATTAGTTTTTACATTGATGGAAGAATGTGAGATATAAATTCTGAAAATTACATGCTTAAAAATACCTGCTCAGGATTAGAAAAGGATGTTAAAAGACTGGAAAGAAAGAAGCAAGAACGTGAACATATGAATGAGGTTCTCACTTATGGAAAACTCAAAATTGATGAAAAAGTTCTCGTTTTATGTAATGAACAAGACATCCTTAAGAATCTTGTGAATAAGAGAGAAAAAGTGTTTAACACTTATCTCTCAAAGCTAGAAGAAGAGTCCCAAGAACTGAAACTTAAGATAGAATTATTAGTGAGGGAAAACAATCAGTTGCTTGAAAAGGTTCAAAAAGCCGAAACTGACCTTGTTCAGAACAGGCACAGGAACAGTTCCATAGAAGTACTCAAGATAGAAGCCCTGGTAAATGAAAACAGTCAGTTGTTGAAAAGCTCCATAAGGCCGAATCTGACCTTGTTCAGAACAGGCACTGGAATAGTTCCTCAGAAGCACTTAATTGGTTAAACACTCACCATAGTCATAACAAAAAAGGACTAGGATTTATGAGTAAGCATGTCACTAAACCAGCAAACAAAAAATATGTTGGACTTCCAAAAAATATAGTCTGTTTTTATTGTGGTAAGACTGGTCATTATCGATATGCTTGCTCCTTGAGAAATAGGGCCGTAGAGAGAAACTCAATGTATGTTAAGCAAACACGGATTAGAAAAGTTGACTTAACCTCCATGTCAAAGAAAATGGGACCCAAGTGGATCTTGGTTCCCAAGACAAATACTTAGCTGTTTTGCAAGCTAAAGTGAGAGGAGGCAACCGACTATGGTATTTAGACAGTGGTTGCTCAAGGTATATGACGAGACAAATCAAACTTCCTCTTACTTACAGCCTTTGATGGTGGAAGAGTGGCATTTGGAAACGGTAAATCTGAAAAAATTATCGGTGTAGGTAAGATAGGTAAATCACTCTCTCACTCTATTGATAATGTATACTTGGTTGATGGGTTATAACATAATTTGCTAAGTGTGTCTCAAATTGTGTGATAGAGGTAATCATGTTGAATTCTCTTCAGATCAATGCTTGATTACCAATGTCAATTCTGGTAGTGTTGTGTTGAGGGGGAAGCAACACAACAATATGTATAAAGTGTGTGTTCTTTCACTTCCTCAAAATCATTTGACTTATTTAAATGCTCTTGATGATGATGTTATGCTTTGGCACAAGAGGCTAGGTCATGCAAGCCTTGTCTCTCTTGAATAGACTTGTTTCTAAGGACCTAGTAGTCGGACTACCTTCCATCAAGTACAATGATGATAAGGTGTGCAACGCTTGTGCTAGAGGAAAGTAAGTTAGAGCTTCTTTCAAGTCAAAGAACGGTGTTAGTACTTCCCGACCTCTTGAACCACTACATGTTGATTTGTGTGGTCCTATGAGGATCACAAGTAGAGAAGGGAAGAGGCATGTATTGTTTGATGAAACTAACTCCATGACTGAGCATGATATGCAGGATGAAGAGTTTGAACTTGGTCTTGTACGAAAAGACCTCACGCTCGCTCAAAACTCCATCGTGGATAATGGTAAGTCTCTTGAAGGTGAAACAAGTTCTGGATCTAGAAATATGGAAGGTGGGCAGGGAGCAAGCCAGTCAGGGGGAAGCTTTGCTGAAACTGATTTGGGACAGAACCGACCCACTCAACCTGATCCTTTACGAACAGTTAGGGGAACAGGCTCCAGAACAAATCCAGAACCTGTTTCATCAAGTGTTCAGGACAGATTGAAAAACATGTCTGTAGATTCATTTGCTCCACGGCCCTGGAAGCACCAGAGCTTTCACCCTCTCGACCAGATTATATCTGATATCAACACAGGGGTGCAAACTAGGTCTAAAGTCAGAAACTTTTGTGCTTTCTATGCCTTCTTATCTAACATTGACCCAGAGAATGTTCGTGAAGCTCTTGCAGATTCTGACTGGGTTACTGCCATGCAAGAAGAGCTTCATCAGTTTGAAAGAAATAAGGTTTGGCACCTTGAACCAAGGCCTAAGGATAGATCGATAATTGGCACCAAGTGAGTGTTCAAGAACAAACTAGATGAGTTTAGAACAGTCACTTGGAACAAGGTCAGGTTGGTGGTTCAGGGTTACAATCAAGAAGAGGAGATCAATTGTGAGGAAACATTTGCAATTTTGACCTTGGACTTAGCTTTATAGTATCCTTGAGGATGCAATTTTGATCTCATTGGGTATGCAGATGCTGATTATGTTGGATTTCTAGTTGACAGAAAAAGCACCTCAAGTATGACTACTGTTCTTAGACCCTGTTTGGTCTCTTGGTCTACAAAGAAACAGCACACAGTTATCATATCCACAGCAGACGCCGAGTATGTAGCGGCTGCTTCTTATTGTGCTCAATTGTTGTGGATACGATAACAACTCAATGACTTTGGTGTTGACACGGGATGCATTCTCATATTCTGTGATAACATAAGTGCAATTAACATTGCCAAGAACCCGTGTCAACATAAAAGAACTAAGCATATTGACGTTCGTCATCACTTTTTAAGAGACAATGTAGAAAGGGGCTTGATTTTAATGAATTTTTGTGTCACTGATAAGCAAATTGCTGATATTTTTACTAAGGCATTGAGTAGAGAACAGTTTGAGAGGAATAGACTTGAATTAGGTATGATTAAGAGTACGTGAGAGTACTTCATCAACTCCTAATGATTGATTAGTAAGGTTTTGAGATCAAATAAATTGATTCAATGGATGCATTCAATTTTCTGTGCTGTTATTAGCATATGTGTGGAATGTGACATGCTGACAGTTGTTGAGTTAAAAATATACCGCTAGTGTATGACGTAGGTGTAGCTAGCAATCGACAAGTACGGGTCGAATCCACAGGGAACTTAACTTCAACTACCAGAACTAATTAGACCACTCAAGCTAGGCAATCACAATCATGGTTGGGAAACTAAACTAGGTGAAACAATGACAACTAATAAGTGTAGTAAGCAGCAGAATAGGAAGCACTTAGGTTGGAATTAACAGTACAAATATGCTAGCGAATCAATTACTAGCCCTACCAAACATTTCCCAGGTATACATCACGAATGGATAGATTGTCAATTAAGCCCATCTCTTCCCTCTCTCAAGGGTCAAAGACTAATGCTAGAACTATAGTCTCCTATTTTCATGGGACTAAAAGTCAAAGGATTACAAGATTCACAATCTCAAATCCCAATTAGAATTTTAACTATTTTCATGTCAAAATTCTAATCGTCTACCAAGGCGCACTAGGTAAAGGTTTCGTCTTTCAACGCTCCCCTAAACCCCAATAAGGAGGATGAATGCTCTTTCGAGCATTTCATCGAGCATGTGGCGTGCATAGTAGAATTCATAATTGCAAAACAAAGGGAGAGCAGGGATTGGGCCAGTACAAGATTCAACTACACATATTCGGCGTTAATCCCAATCTAAGTTAGGGCCTTTAGCCTACAGTCATCATTCCAACAACAACCAAAACGTCCAATTCGATAACCATGATAAAACTTTAAACAACCAAGAACAAGAGGATAAAGAGAATTAGGAACCTGAAATTGATTGAATGAATTCAAAGTCGCATAAACTCCAATCCAAAAATGCCAAATCCAAAGTGAAAATAAAAACTTTATAATAAGACCTAGAAATCGCCTAAAGAGCGGTCTAGAGAAAGAAAATTGAATGAATAAAACTGAATGTCCCCTCAAAACAGCCCCGAAGGAAATTTAAGTTGCGACGCGGAACGGGGTTGGCACGGTCGTGCCCAGAGGCACGGTGTGATCGTGCCAAAACACTGCCGGAAACACCCCAGAACTGCACAAGTGGCACGGGTGTGCCACTTGGCACGGGCCCACTGTGCCATGTGGCACGGTCGTGCCACTTGGCCGCCCGGCCAAGTGTGCCAGTTCAAGTGGGTTGGCCGTGCTACGTGGATCCGGTTCTGTGGGACTTCCGTGCAACGCTTTTTCGCAGCTTTTCTCGTCTTCTTAGCACTCCTTTCTGCTAAATGTTGTTCATCTTTCCGTTTTTTCAATAAAGTTCCTAAAAATATCGAAAGATGTTATATGAGTAAAAAGTGCGCTAAAGGAGGCCAATTTGACTCTTCCTTAACACGATCGAACGTGAAAATGTAGGAGAAAATGAGTCGAATAGGGGCTAAAAATAGGACAAAATAGAGGTTTATCAACAGTCATTGAGGTCTAATGATATTGTCCTTAGTGTCCCGAGACACCGAACTTTTAACAGTAAGAATAGGTTCTAGGAACAGACCTGACCACTGTTTGTATCATGTGTTGACCAAGTGACATTATTAACGGAATGTTAGAAACCGAAATTTCCTTTTTTATTACACCTAACCTATAATTTATACCATACTTAGTGTAATGATGTGCTGCATGCAAAATATTCTTTCTCCAAGAAGGCCGAAATAAACTCTCCCATAAACTTCCTTGATTTCTGGGCCACTCATGTACCATTAAATCTCTACACACACTCTCTCTCTCTCTCTCTCTCTCTCTCTCTCTCCATAACCCATCCATTCGTCTCTCTCTCTCCACTAAGAACCCAATTTCCCTCTCCTTTCTTAAATCCCTTCAAAACCCTAAATCACCTCAAGTCCTCAAATTCTCAATGACAAGAACTCGTGGTGGTCAAGTATCCTTCAAGTACAAGACTTCTCATCCAAGATCACTATGAAACCAGCTAGCAAGAAAAAGGGGCGGAATTGGGATAAGTTATGAGGGAACATCACTGGCACCTTGATTGCTATAAACGATCTAGATTGGTATGGGAAACCCTTCCTCACCTTCTTTTTCGATTACTCCCTTTATTTTTTGAAGAGCTTAGACTTAAGATCAGTAGACTTGAACCTTGCTATGGTACCTTTGGTATACTCAATTGCGGGTTGAGAGATTATGGTGTATGACCCGGTTGTGGCCGAGTCTGGATTAAGGGGGAATGAGGCCAAATCAGTTGGGGAGTCAAAGGATTATGATGTTGAGCGTGTTGATAATGAATTTGTTGTTGAAGATGCTGAGGATAGTGATAAGGATGGACCAATTTTGCGGATTTAAATGAACTGCTCCAACCAAGTCCCAAAACACCCACTAAAATACTCTTCAAACCAATTCCATCCAAGAAACCTGCCCAAAAACAGGCTGCCCCAGAACAAGTGTCTGAATTGGTTGAAGAATCTAATGGACCCAAGAAGAAAAAAATTAGAAACACTATGATACTTGCTGAGAGATATGAGCATTTCCTTTAGAAATCTGTGGTTCAGGGGAAGGTGGTTAAGGTGTCATACTTTCAGGAACAGGGGCTAGGGGTGTTCTTAGAGAAGTTAGAAGTTCAAGGGTGGTTAGACCTGTTCACTGATACTAAAAAGGGATGGTCAGTTCCAGACTTGACTAAGTTTTATGCGAACTGTGTTGTCACCAATGAGTGATGAAAAGCACAGTTAATGATCATGACCTACGGTTTGATGCTAAGAAGTTAGGTGAAATGCTTGGGGTACCTTCTGATGGTTTTGATGTGTATGTTCATGAGGACAAGAGTATTCTTGGTGATAAGCGATTGTTGGAATTGACGCACAAGCTAGCCCCAAAACCCCACCTGACTGAGTCCTGATCTGTGCGAAAGGGGGAAATGATGCCATTGCATCAATTGTTATTTTGGTTTGTTATTAAGAACATTGTTCCCCGAGGTCAGGGATACAACTTTGCTGATCCCAAGGACATGTGTTACACTGATATATTGGATAGGGGTAGGCAAATTAACTTGCCTGCAATCATGATTAGCTGTATTAGGAGAATTGCCAAAATGTCTAAGGATCATGACGTGGGGTATGGATTCTTACTGAAGTCAGTGTTTGAGAAACTTGAGATTCCCTTGCAGAAGAGAATAGACTTTTAGGTCAGTGATGAGATTGGCAACAACACGTTGATTGGGTGTAGTTTCAAACTGACAAAAGGCTGCAGTGCAACTTCAGAATAGGGGCTCCAAACACCACTTGGACCTGTTTTCAGTAAAGCTTTCACATCCAGCGCTCCCACAATTGATACACTGTTGCAGGACCAGATTACATTGAATGGAGAGATAGCTGAATCAAAGTAGGTGCTTACAGAGGAAAAGACTCTCAATGCCAAACGTCACGAGGATTTGCTGGGTGCCCTTCTTGCCCTCACAGCCAAATTCCCTCCTCCACCTTCTTCTACCTGAACCTGTTTCTTTCCTTATTTTTAACACTATTTATCAAACACTTGGTTATGTATATGACTACTAATGGTATATGGCTGTTCTTAGACGGTTTATGCATGTATGCTATACCTTTGCTTGTGCCTATGTTATTTGTTTGTGCGTGACTCAGATGGCCAATATCATTATGTACCATATACTTGACTTGTATCGCAGTTATTTTCCCTTATTACCGGTGGTGGTGGGTGCATCCCTACTGAATTTATGCAGATAGTTCCCTCAACCTTTTCGATGATGTCAAAAGGAAGAAGATAAGTATGACCATGCTTTGACTGGTCTGCCTATTTTAAGCTGATTCTTACTATTTTTGCACCAATGTTTTTGCCCTTTACTTTGTCGCACTTTGATGGTCACTTGGTTTGTCATCATCAAAAAGAGGAAATTTGTTGAAACAATCATGCATATGATTTTGATGATAACAACCTAAATGTACCAGTCAATATGCTATCATGCTATGATTGAATAGTGTGCTAGAATTATGTGTTGAGATAGGTTGCAAACACCGTGGAGAACAATTCGAAGAAGCGTGAAACATCAAAGTGAATATGTATGCACGAATCAAGGAGGTCAAAGGATCACAAGAGTCTTAGGGTTAATTACTGGTTGTATTTATCTAGATTCTTGTTGATATGTCAATTAGAAGATCTTGACTTAACACTTACCTTGAAGGAATTTCTTACGCTAACTCAAAACACTGCTCAGAACAGTTTGAGCAATCAGGTTTGTAGTGTTCTGAGGGTAACGTATAAAACTCTTGTCCCAAAGATTTTCAAGCGTTTTTCTACTGTCAAAATTCCTAGCATATTTGGGATTACTTTTCTGATAACGTTTTGTCTAGGAAAGAGTTCTTTCCTAAATAAATTTGGTTTTCCTAAAAAGATATTTTTAAAAGATTCTATCTTATCTTTTAAGATATGATTTCCTAAAACGATATTGTTGAGAAATTTAATTCCTATTAGGATGCTGAATATTTTTGGGAGTTATTACAAAAATCCAAAACCTCCCATATACTTACGGCACAAGTATTCCGTGGGGATATAATCTCTTGCCTCTCAACGTTTTCACTCAAGGTTTTCCAATGGTTTAAAATTGTCTTTGTTAGTCTGAATTTTCTGAGAGAAAACATTCAAAGAGAGTGCTAAATTGAGTCATCTATATTGACATAATAGGATTTGTATTGTACTTTACATTCAGCTTTTCTAGAAGCATTCAAGTAAGGTGTCTTGCTATTTTTTTTCCATCATTGAATTAAGAAATTGTCCAAGTCTTAGGAGACGTTGGACGTGATCTCTTAGGAGACATTGGACATGTTGTCCGTATTGTCCAAGTCATTGGATGTGGTCTCTAAGGAGACGTTGGACGTAGTACCCGTGTAAGTAGGGTCTCGAGGTAGATTAGTTACGTGTGTTACGTGTGTAACGAATTCGGCCCGTTTAGTAAAAGTATTACTGAAATCCTACAGTGGTAGGTCGTGGTTTTTACACCTCAGTTGGGCCAGAAGTGGTTTTCCACGTAAAAATATTTTGTCTCCTTTACTATTTCCGTAATTATACTTGTTTCTGCCTTACTGCAAACACGCGTTCCAAACAATTCTGACGAGTGTTTTGAGAAAACCGAAAAACTGGTAGACACAATTCACCCCCTCTTGTGTCCTTGTGTAAGTAAATCTAACACCCCACATCTAATATTGGTGAAGATTGCTTCTCATATATGTCCCTTTTTTGAACTTTTTGATGGAGGACCTGGCACTAAAGCAATCTATCTAAACAGTTGTATATTACTTTATGTAGGTCAATATTTTCATGAGTTAGAAGGGTAAATTCTAAATTTTATTATCCTATCCCTAATTGTTGATCAGGTTAAAGCTGGAAAAACTAACATTAGGCAAAGTCCATAAATGCGTGCTATATTTCTGTCAAATAAACATGAAACTTACATCAGATAAATTAATGAGCCAGAATCTATGAATATAGCCTATATTTCTATAGACTAAGCATGAACTACATGCAAGGTACAAAATGTGACAGCAGGCAACACAATATACAGTAATTTTGTTCACCATAAGGGTAAAATTAGCATGTGCAAGGATTGCATGACAAATCGCCCTTTTAATCTTCACAAAGTGTCTGTTTATGGTTGATTGGTATCCATTTTGATGGAATTTTTGGATCTATTCGTTGGAAAACCCAATTTTACACTGCAGATTCCACGGTGCCCCTTCTTTGCCTAACATCCAGTCTCAACAGTACTAGATTTTAGATAGGTTGCTTGTAAAGTCTCTTACGTCTAATAGAAGAGATCTAGTTTTGATCCTCACTTATATAATCTCTTTTGCGCTTTTTTTTCACCATTGCATATTTGTGGCTCCACAATATAGTACATCCTTCTCCACCTTGTGTGGAACCAAAAATGGGGCTGCTGAATGCAGTCTCAATATCTCTTCCACTATTGTTTGAATATAATGTAAATTTGAGATATCGGATTCTTGGATAGATTTTGATTTGTCCTTGCCTAGGACTTGATCGATTTCAGCTTGTGGTTTTGTCATCTTTTCTTGGTGGCATATTAGTTCAGTCATGGCCCACTCCAATGTGCTGGAGGTTGTTTCCGTTCCCACTATAAATAAGTCATGCATGCCATTAATTCAAAACAATTGATAAACGATGCATAATGGCGATCGTTTAGTGATTGTTTACAGCGGCATGCCAAAGGAAAAATAACTCAATCCAGCTCAGGCCAGGCCTCTCCTGCTAGTGTGCTGTTTTCACCGAATAGCCTCCTATAACTCTCGCTTTCCAAGCCATTGATGTTTGAAGCCACTGATGCTTCTTTTGCCAACTGTTTCAACCTTTTCTTTCACCCTAAAGAACAAGGCCTTTACTTTTCAATGTGAGTTGTCTCTTGTCATTTGAATGTCTACCACGGTCAAATGTCATTTACTCCTGTCCTGTGTGTCCTGAAGGCGGTGTTGATATGCCTCGGGGAAATACACAGTTGTTTCTAATTCATGAAATCACCTTAGCATCAAATTGCAGTTACCCACAAAAATCCAAGCGAAGATAACTCAAGTGCAGCTGAACAGTGGCAAAATTAGTGGGAAACATACTTACCACGTGCATATGTTTAAACTTTAGAGTCATCAAGGGTGATCTCATTGTCTTTGACAAGCTTGAGTAGAGCACCCAGAACATCATCCTTAGCACCCGTCTCGTCTCTCAATCTTGCCTGAATAATGCTCTCAAAAAATCCCAGCATTTTGCCCAAAAAAAGCACTATTCCTTCTCCTTGGACCCCGCAAATCTAAGGGCCTATCCAATGGGAAAAATCTGACACATTTGGCCTTTTACAGGCTTCAATCGCACTCCAAACACCATGCTTAAGCTCACGTGAAATAGAAGAATAGAAGAATCATATGAAGGCTCGTCTGTTGACCCGATGTGGCTAGTTAAATCAACCGACAGTGGGGTGAATAGGGTGATGATCAAAGTCACACGATAATCGAAATAGAAATGCCAAAAATGTAAATGTGGACATAACACACAATTTATAGAGGTTCGACCACGCCGAGTCCTCTACCCATGGGCCCCTCGTCGATGAAATTTTGAACCTCTTTCTTTTATTAGTTCAGTCGATTATACACGATTTACTAATCGTACAACCTACTCGTTGACCCTACAGCTCTAGTTATCCCAACGTACGCGTTGCTCCTCAACCGTATTTGGGTAATTAACCCTCCAACTAATCAACTTAACTCAATACGAAAAAAGTTAACAAGATACACTTTATAATAAGGAGTAAATAAACACAATAGATTTTTTTTGATAAGTAAATAAACACAATAGATATGTCCATATAAGCTCGATGTATCAAATTATCTGACGTCTTCTTCTTGATTTACAATGCAGTCCTCTTTCTTCTATTATCTTTAGTTGCAAATGCCTCCCTATTTATAGTCAATAATGTTGGAGAGATTGAAGAAATAGTTGGAAGGTGACCGTTGCATCAAACAAAGAATTTTGATTTTCCATATCATTTAAGCCCTTGGAATCCGCAGCTTTGCTTAATGTTTATCCTTTGTTTCTAGCGGCTACTTACCTTATTTTTAGCTGAAGATCTTTGCTAAGAGAATCATCTAGAAGTTGATTTTCAGCAGCACAATCTTTCACAATATAAGATCAAAAGATAATATCATAATTTAGGCAAATCTTGATATTTGATAAATATAGAATCATAATCCCATAATCAAGTTTGTATTACAAAATATAATATCATAAAGATCACATACTTAAACTTGAATACTAAACTGTCTCAAGGATATTATGGCACCTTATATAAAATCAATTAAGCAATAATGGATGCATATATCCACTTAGAATCATAACATATTTAAATAATATAAATATTAAGATAATTCAAATATAACAGGATGAATACATCAATTGACCAATTCCTTTTTGTCTTTCATCAAAACATATTAATAAACACATCTTAAGCTTAAGGGAAGCTAACATCATCCATTGAAAAGAATGCAGTTAATAGCAAGTTAAGTGAGGTAATGAACCCAGCCTTGCCGACAGCAACCCTTAGAGAACTCCACTAGTTCATCGACCTTCTTCTTCCTTAGGCCCTGGCTTGTGTCCAACCGGTGGTTGGCTAACAACTGGATGGCAATGATCTTCCTTAGGTCCAGCCGTTTAGGGGACGCGGGGAGCCAAACCATGGAGAACTTCTCATGGTCTACTACTTGAGAAGCGTCAAGGATATGTCTAGGTGAACAAGCTAGATCATGCTTGAAAAACATTTCTTTGGCTACATTCGAGGATGATATGACTATGGTGGTGAGCCTCCCTAGCTTGAGACTCATCAAGGGTCCATTAGTCTTGGAGGGCTCTACTACAAAGCAGTGAGGCTTGAAACCAAGGAGGTGAATATTGCCTATGATTGACCTTGGTTTTGGTCTCGGAGGCGGCTTGGTTGCAGGAGAGTCCCTAGGGAAGTGATGAAGAATGAAGAGAGTAATGATGGGCAAGAGTGTAAATGCTATGATGTAGTATACCATTGCTATAAGATGAGTTTTTCTTGCCGCGCTTATATTAAGGTCCTGCGTCTATAGACCTAAGACATGCTCAAGCAAGTAAATTAAAATGCTCAACTTGATACAATAGATTGCTCAAGTATATAAAACAAAATGTTCAACTCCATAAATTAGAGAAACAAGAAACAAGCGCGAAGAGAGGACCTTAAAATGGACACTGATAATTTCAATGCTTAATACCTAACCCTAGATATGTCAGGCAAAATGAACAATGCGTAGGCAATAATCGTGTCCAACTACAGGTAAAAAACAGACCAGTTTCAGCACAAAAAAAAAGGTGCCCAGGTCCTATGATATAATTTGTATTTTTCTTGACCCTTTCTTTCTTGGCAAGAGATCCCTATTGTATTTAGTGAAGTGCTAGCTTTTGTTTGATTTGGGAAATTGGGAATTATATGGCAAGTTGGAGAGCTACGTAGAATATATTAATACTCCAGCAATTTTATGCATGTCTAAAAAATAGACACGTGATCACTCTCCTCTGCTCATAGAAGGGCATCCAATGCCATTGTTATGCTGATATATGCTTTGTGTTCAACCCGTCTAGTATGGAGAAGATGCGTCGAAATACTATGGTAGAGCATTAGAGGGCTTAGATTATAGTACAAAGGGTTGACTAACGCTCGATTGCAAAAGGAAAAAATGTAAACTTATTACCGAAGATCTTTCTGGTGCTATAACTAATCCTCACTTGGATCCATTCATGTTTGGATCCAGTTTATGTGGTAATGCTTCCAAGATTTCATTAGTGCTGATTGACAGTCACTTTGAGCCAATTGGGTTGCTCAGTGTGGAATCTACTTTTGAGTGTGAGCAATCAAGCCAAGTAGGGAGCATCCTTGATCTTTTACTGTTACATTGGAGTGTTACATGCCCTTATGGGATATAGATTTGTTGACGGCAATGATGATGACGACTTGGGTTTGAGTCTGTATGCCTATGGCTTATGGCGGGCTAAATGTAATATGTGTAGAACAAGATACTGGATATAAAACTTTCGACAGTTGATTATATAGTAATCTCAAGATATGAAGACATGTGAAAATAGAGGGATTTTGGATGTAAGAAAAAAAGGAAAAGAGGGATTTGTATACATGGAATTTTTTAGAAGAAAGTCCTGGAATTATGCTGTAATTTATATAAATCTACACTAGTCATTCAGTTGCGATAGTGCAGTTGACGTGTCATTTCAGAAGCACCTCTTGGAACATGTGCTTCTCGGCCCGGTTGGCTATGAAAATGATGGATGGAATTTTTTTTTTTCTTCTGTGGGTTGGTGTTATGGAATAAATTATTTCAAGCATAATGATTGTCTAAATGACTAAACCCACTTGTCGCTTGCAGATTTGTCTTGGATCGTCATTCTTGATAGTTGATTACCCTATTACGCACCCACCCTGGTCACCTATTTTGGGTTAATGATGCTTCTCCAAGCATAAATTGATGATTTTATTAAGTGGATATTGATCATGAAGTTTAATCATCGAATTTGACAGGGGGCAAAAAAAAAAAAGCCCAGACAAAAAGAAAGGTCGACTTAAGGTCAAGTTTCGAGTTTTAGACAGAGGATCCATGCTTTAATCAAATGGGCATTTATATCAGGGGCGTGTTTAAGCATAAAACCTATTTCTGAACCTTCGACCACAAAATGATTCTTGAACAAAAATATGGTCATTATGACAAAAATGCGTGTCGTTGCAAATTTAGAAACAGCATGTGCAATAATCAGTGCGATTAGGACTCAAGCTTAGTTTGAGGCTCGACAACCTTAAGAGCACTCAAGCCATGACTAATCCAGGCTTACTGCCATACATTCTTGTTTTATGTCACACACTAATTCGGTAGCAAAACAAGTTTAATTTTCCAAGCAGTTCAAGTTAGGGAAAGTGAAGCACTTTGATACGAACAAGGAGTAGAAGCACTCAAACAAACTCATCTGGGAAGTGGGAGGGCTTGAAGTGGCTGAACTTTTTGCAATGTCGTTCGAAACTTTTCTTCCATATCCACATCTTCTGGTTTTAGGGCATGATCAAGCTTCCAATTGAATGAATGTAGAAGAGTTGCCAACATTAGATGTGCCATCCTATGACCTAGTGGCATCGTCGGACACATCCTTCTTCCTGCTCCAAAGAGTATGACCTTGAAATTTCGACTCTTGAAATCAATTTCACTCTCCATACCAAGAACCTTGCTGGCATAAATGATTCGGGATTTTTCCAGACACTCGGATCTCAGCCAATAGACCATCCATTCACCCATGCTTGTAGAATTTTTGTCACATAATATCCACATAGTTGTACATCGCTTTCAATCTTGTGGAGTAGTAAAAATGAGGCTGGTGATGCAATCTCAATGTCTCTTTCACTACTACTTGAGTCTAAGGTAGATTTATGATCTCAGATTCTTGGATTTACCTGGGTTGATCCTTGGCTAAAACTTGATTGATTTCAATTTGTGCTTTGTCATCTTTTATGAATGGCGTAGTAATTTAGTCATTCTCCATTCCAATACATTGGAAGTTGCATCGGTATCTGTGACAAACAGGTCCTGATATTCAAGGGGGTGCATCAACAATGCATTATAGTATGCTCCCTCTCTTCAAAAAACAACAAAAACAGGAAGAAAGGTTCATAAACATCATCAAAACTTCTTGAAATAACCCTCAACAATGTTGTAAACAATCAAATTCTAATATTTATTTTTTTGAAATAATAAGTGCTTTTTTGTTAATGTAATAATGGTCATATCAGAGGCTGTGTTTGATAGATAGAGAATGCTCTCTGGAGAAAATACTAATTTGCCGATTAGGAAAACAGATCAGGAATCATGGCTGCCAGAACGTCCTGATTATCTGGCATCTTATGTTAGTTGTCAATTGAATTCTCATAAAGATTCCACACTCCCTCTCACACACACATTTGTTCTTTTCTTTTGTGCCCTCAAGGTGTTTGTTATTATTCTTCAATGAAATTTTCTTCTCGATCTTTCATTGATAAGGATCAGCTTTAGTTTCGTATCGCCATCACCCACATAAATCCAAATCAGAAAGAGTTCACTGCAGCTAAGCACCTGCCAAAATTAAATAGGGAAACAAACTTACCACCAGCAAATGTTTGACATCATCAAGGGTGAGCTCCTTTTCTTCGACACGCTTGAGCAGAGTGTCCAGAATATCATCCTTAGCTCCTGTCTGATCCCTTAATCTTTCATCAATAATTCTTTCAAAAAATCCCATCATATTGAGAAAGTACAGAGCTGCCTTTTTCCTACCCCTTGCAAATCTAAGGGCCTAAGCAATGGGGAACAATCCGGCACATTTGGCCTCGCATCCTCTTCCAACGTGCGCCAAGCAAGATCCTTAAGCTCCTCCAAAACTGAGGAATCATAGCTAGAAAAATCCTGTGAGAAGAATGTGTTCGATAATAGGTTAAGTGAGGTGGTTAATGCTACCTTGCCAATATCAATGGCCAGGCCCTTTTCACAACGACCCCTTGCAAACTGAACATGCTCGTCCAATTTCTTCTTCTTGAGGCCTTGTCTTGTATCTAGCAGTTCGTTGGTGAACAACTGGATGTGTTAACATGGACTCGGGCATGGGGTGTAGGATACAAGTACGGATCCGAGTGTTCGACTCGTCAAAGCTCTAATTTTAGGACACGGGGACACTGTCCAAAATTTAGACACAAATGAGGACTCATAATTTTACATATGGAAGTTGCAATTTCAAGTTAATCTGCTTAGAATATTTCATTAGTTATTGCAAACTCATGAGCCACCATCAACCCCCCAAAACACTGACCGATAACTTATTGAGTATATATACGTGTTTTATTCGGTCTAAACATTCGCTTTGATAATGTAATTTAGGTTATAAGTTACACGGAATCAGCTAATGTTTTGGTTTGAATTCTAATAATCAGCTAATTTTGGTCATTATCTCACCTGATAATATGCTTCTTCTACACTTGGTGAGTAACTATATGTCTATACCCCCCCCCCCTTCCACTTACGAAAGGTCTTAAATGTTTTCGGATGTGATCCCTGATCATGCTCTGGTCTATTTCATTTGCTTGCCTATAATAATCAACCATTATTTGTTCCTTTCTTATATGCCTTCAAGGTCTTTGTTATTATGTCTATTGGATTATTTTCCTAGCTAGTTACCTTCTCCATCTAATTGCTTAAATTAGCTCCTTAACCAGAGATACATTTCTGGCCATTGAGCCGAAGCATGATATGTTGTGGGTCAAATAGATTCATATTTATTACACGAAGATGCTTATCAAATAGTAAAGTAAGCAAATATTTAGACCTACGGTTACCTTATCAAATAGTTTTAGAGCTTTTTTTTCCCGATAATTAGGAAGGGAAAAAGCCTGAATATACAAGTGATTATGCAACACAAGTGCGAAAATAACAACAAACCAGCTACATAGAAATCTTAGACCTTTTAAGCACTCCCATAGCAATCAAAACTAAAAAGCCTGTGCCATAACAACGATAAAGCCAAAACACTCCCCATATAGAAATCAAAGCCATCTTGAGAGTGGGATAGCTTCAAGTGGCTGAGCTTTTGCCAACGTAATCCCAAACATTTCTTCGATATCTATGCCTTCTGCATTTAACTGACCATCAAGCTTCCAATTGAATGAATGAAGAAGAGTTGCCAACATTAGATGTGCCATCCTATGAGCTAGCGGCATTCCAGGACACATCCTTCTTCCTGTTCCGAAGGGCATGAACTCAAAATTTCGGCCTTTGAAATCAATTTCACTCTCCAAGAATCTTTCTGGCATAAATGATTTGGGGTTTACCCAAACACTTGGATCACAGTTGAGGCACCATAGATTCACCCAGGCTTGTGCATTTTTTGGCACATAGTAGCCACATAATTGTACCTCACAGTCAGCCTTATGGGGTACCAAAAAGGGGAATGGTGGATACAATCTCAATGTTTCTTTCACTATTGCTTGTACGTAAGGCAAATTTGAGATGTTAGATTCTTCAATTGACCTTGATTGACCTTCGCTTAGGACTTGATCGATTTCAGCTTGTGCTTTTGTCATTTTTTCTAGATGGCGTAGTAATTCAGTCATTGCCCATTGCAATACATTGGAAGTTGTATCTGTTCCCCCTATAAACAAGTCCTGGTATTAATTCAAGGAGAAACGTAGTTGAGAAACAAAAAACCAGCTTCATAACCATCATCAAATTTTCTTTAAAAAAGCCTTTATGGCTATTCAAATTTCAACCCGTTTCTTCGTAATTAATGATATTCAAATTTTCTTTGACAGGCAACTTATGTTAGAGTTAAATGGTGCCCTACCTCGAAACTCCTTAATTGTTGATGTGCTGAAGCCTGGCACTTCAGATTGGCTTTCCCCACGTAAATCTAAACAAAGAAAACATAACTGCTGCTAAACCATTGAAAAAATTCAGTAGGAAGACAAACTTACAATCAGCAGATGTTTGATATCGTCAAGGGTCAGCTCATCTTCCTTGACAAGCTTGAGTAGAGTGCCTAGAACATCTTCATTTGCACCTGTTTGATCCCTCAATCTTTCATCAATAATTCTTTCAAAAAATCCCATCATTTTGTGGAAGTACATAGTCTGCCTTCTTCTCACCCCTTGCAAATCCAAAGGCCTAAGCAATGGGAAAAAATCCGACACATTTGGCCTCGCGCCCTCTTCCAACAGATGCCAAGCAAGATCCTTAAACTCCTCTGAAACTGAAGAATCATAGCAAGAAAAGTCCACTGAAAAAAATGTATTTGATAATAAGTTGAGTGAGGTGGTTGACACGGCCTTGCCAATATCAATGGCTAGACCCTTTTCAGAGCGACCCTTTACAAACTGAACAAGGTCATCCACTTTCTTCTTCCTGAGGCCCTGACTTGCATGGAGCTGTTGGTTGGTGAACAACTGGATGGCCAAGACTTTCCTGAGATCCCGCCATTTGGGGCACACGGGGAGACACCCAACGGAGAGCTTGTCATGGCCTGCTATCCGGAAAGCATCTGGGATTTGTCTAGAAGAAACGGCTAAGTCATGTTTTAGGAACATTTCTTTGGCTACATCGGGGGATGATATCACGATTGTGGTGATGCTCCCGAGCCTAAGGCTCATTAAGGGTCCATAAATCTTGGACAGCTCTGCGACAGAGCGGTGAGGCTTGGAGCCAAGGAGGTGGATGTTGCCTATGATTGGCCATGGTTTTGGTCCTGGAGGAAGCTTGGTTTTAGGTGACTTTTTGAGGAAGTAGTGGAGGACATAGATAATAATGGGGAGGACTACCAGCGATATAGTGTAGTAATCCATTGATGTAAGATGAGCTTTTGGTTTTTTTGCCATTTCTTGGGAGGAGATGCCCATATATAAAGTTAGATTCTCTTACTTGGATGATCAAACCTACTTTGGAGAAAAATGGCATCAACGATATGGCAAATCGCAGACTTTCTCGAAAAGTTCGTTTAGGGGACAAAGCTAGGGGACCTTGGCAACATGACCTTTAACTGTTTGTAACCTAATGCAGGATAAGAGTAAAAAATCGGTAAAAAGATTTAGAAAATTAGAATATTTTGATATTGGAGATCTTTTGTAATTTTTAATTAATTTTGCAGGTTATTTTTAAGTATATTTTAGGATAGCCAAAATAAGAATATTTAGCGATATTTTATTAAGATTTAGTTTCCTAAACTATTAGGATAGTATTAGGTTATATAATTTTATCCTTTTCTAGTTTATATCTTATTATTTAGGTTTCCTAATATTAGTTAGCCTCTTGGTTATATAAAACCCTTTTTGTAATTAAAGAAGGCAGATTATAAATAAGAATTAGGGCTGACAAAAATTCGGGTTCGGGTCGATTCGGGTCCGAACAAATTGGACATTCGGACAAAAACTTCATACCCGGACCCTGTCCGGATTATAAGTCGGACGCACGGGCCAGACCCGGACCCGGACCCGAATGTCCGATGTCTAGACCCGGTTGTCCGAATGTCCGAATTTGTGTTACGATTTTAGGACATTCGGACCGAAATTTTGTGTGACTGAACTCGAACCCGATTTTTTAGTGCCGAACTCGGTTGTCCAAAATTGTTTTTATAAAATTTTATAAAGAATTTGGACTAAAATTGCACATAAACGTAGTCGTCCGATATCCGAACCCGGTTGTCTGATTGTCCGAACCCGAGATTGTTCAAAAATCCTGACCGCCCAAACCCTAATGCTCAAACCCAAAACCTACCCGGATTTAAATTCGGACATGACCGGTTGTCCGAATTTTAAATTCGGACATAAATTTTGTGACCGTACCCGGTTTTTTGGGGATCGGATGAATTCGGGTAATCGGGTCGGATAGATTTTTGCCAGCCGTAATAAGAATTGATATTGAATTTAAGTGAAAGTTCTTCTATGAATTTTCTCGATGTGGGAATTGTCTTTAGAGCATCCTGCATCAATTATTCCCCTTAATAGGAATTACTCTTAGAGCGTCCTACATCAATTTGATATCAGAGCTACCCGATCCCATCCCAGCCATTGTCAATTTTCTCTTTGCTTCCTATCCTTTGTTTCTCAAATCATCCCCCCCAAAGAAAGAATCTAATTTGTGAAGCTCTCTTGTCCCATAGTCTAGCCCAATTTACTAGTTTTCAGCACTATTAATGTCAGTGCTGCTGAGATCTAACACTGCCAACATCTCTTCATGACTGCTGTCATAGACGTTCTTACTATTTGATCACGTCTCCACAGTTTGATTAAAGATTGTTGCATACAGCAGCCATGGATTGGTGTGACAGACATCATCGAGCACTATTTGTGATTATTCGCGATAAAGAACTTCCCATTACAACTAATGTTCTATACCACATTTTCTCTCCTTGCGGGGATGTAGAACACATTGCCAGATTTCAGACAATGGGTAATGTTCATGCTCGGGTAAATTTTTATTCACCCGAAGATGCTATAAATTCTTTCTGCTTGCTTCAAGGCTGTCAGATTTATGAAGGATGTTGCGAGTTAGATCTTTATTTTGCTAGTGAGTTTATTTGTGGGTGTGAGCCTTACATTCCTAGGTATAAGCTTGATTATAAGCCTCCTAGAACTCCTTTAATATCATGGCAACTTCCCCCTAGAGAATATAGAGTGTGATCTCTAAGGTCTTCTACGAGGCAACCAAGTTCTTATTTGAATGAGACAGATTCGAATTCAATATGTTATGATGCTCATAATAGCAGATTTATCATTGAGGACAAGAAAGAGGAGACTCTTGAAGATGAGTATATGAAAGGAGAAATCCAAGTACAAGAGCATGGTCAACTTTCGGATATCAGCGTTTGTGCTATGAATCACGAAGTCGAAGTTGGTGGCTATGAGTCATATGGAAATGAAGTTCACAATGAGGGGATGCTCATTGGAGATAGCAATGCCGAAACTTTTACTCGGGGAACTGATAGAGGGGACATACAATCACCAGTACAAGTGAACGAAGAGTCAAAGACATTAGGAAACAACTTTTTCAATATCCCTCGTGAATTTTCACTGGACGTTCAAGAATCTGACCATAAGCAAAGAGAATCCAATATGGATCAGGCAAGTCGCATACATGCTGAGCATGCTGAATTTTTTTATCCATGATTACGTCTTCGAGGAAAAAACTCCACATCCATTTTTGGCATGGTGCTTAATGCTCGAGAAGATGCTAAGGCTGGAGTTTCGGCAAAAGTGCAATGACTTTAAATCATTTTTTTTGTATTCTTCTCCTGCTCCTTTTCATTTCAAAACTCGAGGACGAGTTTTTTTCAACCGGAGGAGAATAATGCAGGATAAGAGTAAAGAATTGGTAAAAAGAATTAGGAAATTAGATTATTTTGATATTGGAGATCTTTTGTAATTTTTAATTAATTTCGTAGGTTAATTTTAAGCATATTTTAGGATAGCCAAAATAAGAATATTTAGTGATATTTTATTAAAATCTAATTTCCTAGTCTATTAGGATAATATTAAGTTATATATTTTTGTCCTTTTCTAGTTTATATCTTATTATTTAGGTTTTCTAATACTATTTAGCCTCTTGGTTATATAAATCCCTATATGTAATTGAAGAAGGCAAATTATAAATAAGAATTGATATTGAATTTAAGTGAAAGTTCTTCTGTGAATTTTCTCGGTGTGGGAATTGCTCTTAGAGTGTACCTGCATCAATTATTCCCCTTTATAGGAATTGCTATTAGAGCGTCCTACATCATAACCACTCTTAGACACTGCTAGCCGCTAACCTATATGCAAAATGATAAGTGTCTTGCTACAAAACACTTTTTAAATGTTTGGTTTAATCTAAAATCATATCATAATGTTTTTAAATTGAAAAAAATGATATGATCTAATAGTGGAAACATATTACAACTTATAAGTTGTGTAAAATTTTTTTTTTTATCTATAATTTATCACACTTCTAAACATATACATATCATATGCCCTTACGAATGGGGTTGATATCGATTAGTGTGTCATTTAATACTTCGTCGGCGTAGCCGACGAATATTTAAGTTTAGCAATTAATAATTAAATGTAATCATTGAAAATGTAGTGATTTTGAACTATAAAACATGGTAATTAATGATAAGGTAAGACATTTAAGTGTGTCTTGCTATAAGACATATGTCATCACTCAACCTATATATATGTGACACTCTGTAAGTGGCTTAAAGGAATTGATGCGACTACTTATATCAGTAAATGTGAACCTTCCTTTTCAGAAAGCTCACTCTTAAGAACTCCACAGTTAAACGTGCTTGTTGGGAAGCAATCTTAGGATGGGTGACCTCTTGGGAATTTCCTGGGTAACGTGTGAGTGAAGATGAAGAACGCCAGAAAGGCTTGTGGTGGTTTGTGGGGCCAGTCGACGTTTCTTAAAGCCGTTCATTGTAACTGTCCCGGCCTAATATGGGATCGGGGAGTTACAATATAAGTGCTCCTAAATGTTTCTAACCACTCCTTTCGGCTAATTTCTTAGTTTTAAGAATTGAAAGTTGAAACGAATAGACTCTTACGAATGGTAAGAAATTAGCAGGAAAAGAAAAATCAAAGGTTGTAATGGTTTTGAGTTCTTGGCCCAAACTAGCAAACGACCACTTCGTTGTATGTTCTTTTCAACTAGCAGTCTAGCACTAAGTTTTTATCCCCAACCCCCCCCCTCCCCCCAAAAAAAACTATGTTACAAAAAATTTTTTTTCCTTAGATGACACTGCATTACCTGATGACATATGACATACTATTTATTTTTAATATCCAAAAACACCCTTTGCATTCAGAAGAAATTGAAAAATCATTGGATAAAAATCATCATACGAGCCCTGTGTTGGAAATTTTGTTAAGCTAAAAATGAGAAACAAATAACAAAAGTGACTAAATCACAACCTATATCATTTGCTCTTTTCCTAGATACCCATCAGGTGTTTGTCATTAAATCGTTATGCCTTAAAGAAAATCTATTGTCTGCTTTTCCATATATTGGAACACTTCAGCTTCAAATCCATTCAGCCATAAAGATGCACTCATACATAGGATTATCCCCCAATTTAAAATGCAGTTTTGTCATGATTGCAGTCTTGATAGCAGTACGACAAAATCACTCGAATGCGGCAAGCCAGCAATCACATTATATATCACGGGTGTTATGGGGTGGAAATGTTGTTCGCAGCCTTTCTGATGCAGCCATTTTATTGTAGACGGTCACATGTTGAATCCATAACTCCCCTCATCCCCCAAAATATGCTTTGACAGCAGATCATCTAGTAGAATTACTCTATGACTTAAGGCTTTGTTCTTTTCGTAGGTAAATTGGGTGGGTAAAAGGGTGAAGTAGGTTGAAGTAGGTTGAAGTGGGTTGAGGTAGGTTAAAGTTGGTATTTTTTTTTGAGGTGGGTTGAAATAGGTTGAAGTAGGTTGAAGTGGGTTGATGTTGGTTGAAGTGGGTTGAAGTTGGTATATTTTTTATGTGGTGGGTTGAAGTGGGTTAAAATAATAAGAATGTAACTAATGTGTGATAATTTATGAAGTTATCGAAAATTTGTGAAATTTTTGTTTATTCTTTTTTATTTTTTATTTTTTATTTTTTATTTTTGTATTTTGTATTTTGTATTTTTATTTTGTATTTTTTATTTTTCGTTTTTCATTTTTTCATTTTTTATTTTTTTATTTTATATTTTTTATTTTATATTTTTCATTTTTTTTGTATTTTATATTTTATTTTTCATTTTTTATTTTTTATTTTTTATTTTTGTATTTTTCATTTTTCATTTTTTCATTTTTCGTTTTTCATTTTTTCATTTTTCATTTTTTTATTTTTTATTTTTAATTTTTAATTTTTCCTTTTTCCTTTTTTATATTTTTATATTTTTTATTTTTTATGTTTTATGTTTTATTTTTTATTTTTTATTTTTTTATTTTTGTATTTTTCATTTTTCATTTTTCATTTTTTATTTTTTATTTTGTATTTTTGTATTTTTGTATTTTTGTATTTTTGTATTTTGTATTTTGTATTTTGTATTTTGTATTTTTTGTTTTTATTTTTTTATTTTTATTTTTATTTTTATTTTTATTTTTCATTTTTCATTTTTATTTTTTAAATTTTATCTTATTTTTTTATTTCTAATTTTTTTATTTCTTATTTTTTATTTTTATTTTTTAAATTTTTTTAATTTCTTGGTTCTTATTTTTTGTTTTTATTTTTTATTTTTTAAATTTTTTATTTTTTAAATTTTTAATTTTTAATTTTTAAATTTTTATTCAAAAAATAAAAATTAAAATTAAAAATAAGAAATAAAAAGTAAAAAATAAAACAAACATCATAAAAAATACAAAATAAAAAATAAAAAATAAGAACCACGAAATTAAAAAATAAAAAATAAAAAATAAGAAAATAAAAAATAAAAAATAAAAAATAAAAATAAAAATAAAAATAAAAAATAATAAAAATAAAAATAGAAATAAAAATAAAAATAAAAAATAAAAAATAAAAAACAAAAAACAAAAAATAAAAAATAAAAATAAAAATAAAAATAAAAATAAAAATAAAAATAAAACTAAAAATAAAACTAAAAATAAAAATAAAAAATAAAAAATAAAAAATAAAAATAAAAATAAAAATAAAAATAAAAAAAATGAAAAATACAAAATACAAAATACAAAATAAAAAAATACAAAATACAAAATAAATAATAAACAATAAAAAATTAAAAAATATAAAAGTGTGAGCATAAATTTCACAAATTTCGATAATTTCATAAATTATCACACATTAGTTACATTCTCGTTATTTTAACCCACTTCAATCCACCACATACAAAATAAACCAACTTCAATGTACTTCAACCTACATCAACCCACTTCAATCTAGTTCAACCTATTTCAACCCAACTCAAAAAAAAAAATACCAACTTCAGCCTACCTCAACCTACCTCAACCTACTTCAACCGACTTCATCCTTTTTCCCACCCAATGCACTCACGAAAACAACAGGCCCTAAATCCCATATGATACTTTACAAATTATTAAAATTATGAAGGGGTGGGTTAAATTTGGTTGAAATGGGTTGAAGTAGGTTGAAGTTGGTATTTTTTTTTTCAGGTGGATTAAAGTAGGTTGAAATAGGTTGAAGTAGGTTGAAGTGGATTGAGGTTGGTAAATGTGGATTGACCCACGAAAAGAACAGAGCCTTACACGACGTGGCAAACTATATAGGAGTAACCTTCATTTATCTTCCTAACCTACCAGTAATATAATGAGAAGTTGCACTATGGAATGTGATCTGCAAATGATATAATGGCACTTACTTCATGAACAAACTTTCCACTAAACCGTAATTGCTTGTTTTTTCTCTAGAATCCTTGATTTTTTATATATGTAGAGTTGAATTATTGTTAACCAGTAAGGGTTAAACTCTCACATTATTTATTTTCTACGTTAGCAATACTTGCATTTGAGACCCTGTTAAAAAGGTAAGTATTACCGTGCTTGAGCTAACCTATGTTGGTTTATAATATTATTGTGGCCCACTACACTTGATTTGATCTCTTGGTTTTCTTGGTGCTTTATTTATAGAAATTATTTTTGAATTGTATTAGCACTAACTATATCCTCTTTTTACTGTTAATCATATTATTGTGGTCCACTACACTTGATTTGATCTCTTGGTTTTCTTAGTGCTTTATTTATAGAAATTATTTTTAAATTGTTTTAGCACTAACTATATCCTCCTTTAACCAGTAGCCATTTGTTTAGGGGCGGTGGGCTTTTTTTATTTTTTTACAAAGGTAAGTTTTAAATAGAAATGTTAGGTGCCTCGTTTTACAAGAGTACATCCAACTATATTATCAGAAATAATTTTCCAAAGAATTCGAGAAAAACAACAATCTAATGAGAAGAAATTGATGATCGAATGTCCAAATTTTGATAGTCAATCTATTGCCATATTTGCCTGTCGAAAAATGTGTTTGATAGTAGCTTGCATGTCTTGATTTTACCATGTTTGGACGTCTTTGATGATATTGGAAATTTGCCATGAACTTGCATATTGCTTTTCAATGCTTGGATTACGATAAGATTACCACCTTCAATAATGATTTTGTTGAACCCTGCTTGAACTGCTATGTTAACCCCATCTATTCATGTTCTTGCTTCTACCACCAGAATTGATGTGTCTATATAATTTGCTACTCCTGCTTTGATTAATTTGCCCGTTCAATCTCATATAATAAAGCTGCATACTAAAAACTAGTTGAATGACCCGTCCAAGTTGATCTTGACGAATCCTGGTTGAGGAGAGTACCACCTCACAAAATGGTTGGAGGTGGAAAGGGGAGAAGGAGACCCCTTGAAGTATTCATCAACCAATATACAAGATAATTGGATTCGCCATTTAGCATAGCTTTTCTTATACCTATTAAGCAATCGAACAGGTTGAAAATCTCATTACTATAGACAACATTATTCCTATATTTCTAGATACTCTAGCGGAGGAGAGCAATCTTTTAAAATTTCTTTGAATTGCTTGATAATTTAACATTTTCAAGATAGTGATCAATATCCTGGTTTTCATCAAGGACAGTTAGGGCGTATTCGGCAACAGCGTTTTGGGTAGCGTTTGGCGTTTTGACTAAGTTAATACACTCATTACGCAATTTTTAGTATTCGGTAACGTAGTATTTTGACTAGCATTTTAAGTAGCGTTTAGCGTTTTAAGTAGCGTTTTTGAAAAACTAATAGTATTAACGTTTTACATTCAAAAGTAGTGTTTCATATTTTTTTACCAAAAATTACCCTTTGGAAATTTTATATTTGGAAATTATCTATATCCTTTTATATCAATTTACACTAATCAGCTAATCTAACAGCTAAATTTACCGAACACATTTTATTCAACTGCTCTTCTAAATAGCTATCCGCTAACAGCTAAATTAGAAATGCTATCCACTACTTGAACAGCTATCCGCTACCTGTTGTGTTAAAAATGTACCGCAAGTGCACGGTGCCGGTTGTAGCCAGCAAAGGCAAGTACGGGTCGTATCCGCAGGGAACTTGGTTTCAATCACCGAATCAGCCTTTAACACTTAATCTAGGCTTAAGACTAATGGAGTGAGCTTAACTGATTCTATTTCTACTGGGTCTAAATCAATTATGAAGAGAATCCTGGATTGGGGTTCACCACACTATGATGTTCCTTGGAAAGTAAACTAAGCTATGTGAATCTGCCCGTAAGATAATTGAAATGGAATGATTACCAATTAAAAGCATCTACGCCTTCTTTCAAAGGTCATTAGACTGGTCAGGTTACTCTAGTTATCTATTTTCATGAAACTAGAATCTCAAGACCACAAGATCGCGTAATTTTAATTCCCGATTGAAACCTCAACTACGTTCGTGTCAAGTAATTCAACCGCTCACAAAGCTACTCTAAGTAAAGGACCTAACTTTCGTTAGTCTCCTGAACCCTAATAAAGAATGTGAATTTAACCCTCTCAGGCAATTTATCGAACACTGGCATGCTAAGTGAGAATTCAATTATACTTTAGGCATAAATTCACAAAAACCTAGAAATGACAATTGAAATCACATCATAAGGGCTACACCCAATCCAAGATTAAGAAACTTAGCCGCTGAACATTGTTCTAATCAAAATCACAACTTCAATCAATAACAATAACATGCCAAACAGTGCGAAACTTGAATTAAAACGTAAGAGAAAGGGTAGAAAAGTGTACTATGAATAATTTGCTGTAATAATCTACCGAAGGCGTAAACGGAATCCAATCCAAAGCTTTGAATTCAATAACAACAAAAAGTAAACCTAAGAACCCTAGAAGTCGCCTATCTCGAGAGAGGAGAAGAAATTAGAATCCCAAAAAACTGTCGATTCAAACGCACGCAAATCGATAAAACGGGAGAAACTAAAGTGGCACGGTCGTGCCATCAGGCACGGGTCCCCCGTGCCACTTTTCTGTCTTTTGTTTCTTCGCTTCTTTGGGTGGCACGCTCGTGCCACCTGACTTGAAATCACCGTGCCGCCTACTTTAGCTCAATATTGTTCCTTTTTGCTCCAATTTAGCGCGGCATTGGCTTATTTTCCTCATTTATTCAAGTCAGATTTCTGTAAACACGAAAACACAACTTTTAGGTGGATTTGAGATAACTAATGAATAATCGACCTCTAAACTCACGAAATTATACCAGAAACTGCCGAGTTAAGAGGTAAAAACCATGCCTAAAAGTGTGTCAAATAGAGGTTTATCAATTCCCCCATACTTGTCTCTTACTTGTCCCCAAGCAAGGTTAGAACATGAATGAACAGAAAAGGGGGTCGATAACCTCTAGCAACTCACCTCCTCAGGTAAGGTCAATCGGGGATCGGTCGAATCAAACACAGTTGCGCACAACCAATGGAATAATTTGAGGCATAAATACAATTTGCAAGATTCAGTTCAAATCATTGGAGGACCACATGTTCAAGTTAATACACCGTCGAACCATATCACCTCCCCTCCCCAATCATGACGCATCTAAACAAGTGGTGGGCTAGTTGGCTTGGTAGTGACTCTCATAGGGGGGGACAAAGTATATGCACTCCCTCACATGTGTTTAGAATATAAATAGGTTCGCTCAACTCTCTTCCACTGAAACAAACTACCATAAGCTCGGTAGAATTCTCAATTCTCCACCGCTAAAATGCAAAATACACAACAACAATCAAGAGGACTTTGCAGGGTTGAAATGGGGCTAAGGGTACAGGTAAGAGAGGGACAAACAGTTTGGGAAATGTGAAGCTAAAAGCCATAGCTAGTGAGCAACCAACACTTAAACAAATTGCATCGCACTCTCAATATGATTACAAACACGCCCGAAACCCATGGGATTATCGAGAATACACTAGATTAACATGCCAAACACTTTTATTTCTGATTTTTGTGTTCTTGTTCCCCTTTTTTGTTTTTTTTGTTTTTTTTTGGTTTTTTTTGGTTTTTTTTGTTTTTTTTTTGTTTTTTTTTTTGAACGGAACAAGAAAGAGAGTGATTGGCACGCACAGTAGCAATAAGCAAGTTTCCCGAATGATGACCATGATACATCCCATTACATGCCAAAGTAACCACAACAATCCCCAAAAATTACCCGCAAAACAGTGAAGTGTTGCTCTACTGGCTTTGGCTTAAAGGTAGGAGATGTGTTTAGGCCAAAAGCTAGCAGGGAAATGTTCACAACAAAACAGGTAAGGCTCAAAGGGTTAAGCAAGGGGTAAACATTACACACCAGGTGGCAGTTTGGCTATGTAGCTCAAAAACAAATGAATGCCTCTATCATTTTTATTGCTGTATACATGCTAAATGCGATTTCAAAGAGAATCCAACCAAGTTCTAGAGATGTTGTTATGAAAGAGACACACATGAAAAAGAAATGAGACAAAATTGATGAATTAGTCTATAGCCTCAAAGTCTCACGGGTCACACTACCAAATAGCACAACCAACCCCAAAGATATCCTACTTGAAAGGAGTAATCATTCATGACAAGGGGGTTTCAAGGGCAAACAGGAATGCAAACTAAACAATGTGGTCACAACAATTTCAACATCATCAAGCAAATATATATAAATTTTTTTTTTGTTTTTTTATTTTTTTTATGCCACAAAGAACCCACAAGCATACACAACTAAGTCAACCAACTAATCCACAAAGCCTTGGTCATCGTCATAGGAGGGGTTTTCAAAACCGTTTTTTTTTTTGTTTTTTTTTTGGGGGGGGAGATGAAAGCAATAAAGCACCCTAAGCAGGAGTGGATAGATGAAGAGAAGAGTTGAAAGAATTACCTTGCAGTCTTGTAATGCTCCACTCAACAGACGTCCACTTGAAGCCAAGGGTTAGAAAATAAAACAAAAATATATATACAATGCAATACCTAACTATATGCGCTATCCTACATGCAAAAAGAAATAGAAAAATGAAATGAAAGCTAATGCATGCGGGGATGCAATATACAGATGGGTATGTACAAATCACCACGAATCACAAACTACCACCGAACACTCGTGAGCTCACCCCCCTATGCCTGAACTGTTCATTGTCCCCAATGAAAAAGATAGAAAGAAAGACAAAACAAGTGGAGAAAGGGGGAAACAGAAAGCAGTCACTGGGCGCCATCGGGCCCAGGGGGAGGCCAAAAGGGCGGGGAAAAGGGGTAAAAAGGGGAGGAGTCGCCCTGGTCAAAGGGTGGGGAGGACGACGAGCCGGCAGGGGTGCTCGGGAAAGAGCGAAACCGCTCCTCCAGCTGCAGAATCGACTCGGACTGGCGCCAAAGCAAGTCGTTCATCCTCCGTCTCTCCTCGTACTGACGGGCATCTCTAATCGCCCGCTCTTCCTCACGCTGTATCCGTCTCATCTCCCTCTGCCCTTGGCGGTCAATGTAGCCGCGAAAGTGACTCACCCCCTCCTCAATGGAATCCATGCGTCCAGAAATGCGCTGGATATCGTGGCGCAGGCCACTAAAACCCTCCCTAAGACCCGTCACCTCCATTTGGAGGGTGGAGAAAGACTGAAGAAACGTGGGGTCGAGCGGCATGTAGGCCGCGGAGGAGGAAGACCCACCCGTCGGATGGGTGAATGGTGGGTGAAGGGGTGGTGGAGGCGGGATGGCCTCAGAAGAGGTAGGGACACCACTGGCCTCAGCCTCGGCCTCGGGCTCAGGAGCGTCATCACCCTCATCACTACCCGCCTCACTCTCCTCGCCCTCATCTAGGTCAAGATCAGCGGCCAACTGCTCCTCGCTAGGAAGAACAGTGGCCCTAATAATGCGCCCGTCGCAATTCCAGTTTCTTTTGTTTGCGACCGTGGTGCGCTCAGAGTTGGGAAGGTTGAAAAGGATGGTCTTATGGTGGGGGTACCTAATGGTTTCACCTCGGGTATCTATGATATGCATGTGGTGAAGTGTACCGAGGTCGAGGTGACCACCCAGAAAGTGAGACTCGAGAGAAGAGAGTCTCAAGCTGTAGCCTAAAGCAATAGCAATGGCGGTAACGGTACTGCCAACGCTAAGGACGTTTCGGTTGCTAGGTTTGGCTACTTCCGCCAGGTGGCGGATAATGAAGGCCCCCATATCAATAGGGGTACTGGACAGGGCGCACCAAATAATAAATAATTCAGCCTTACGACACCCATTCTGGGTATCGTTGTGGCTGAAAATAATGTTAGCGGTAAGGCGCTGAAGGTACCGTAAGTTGACATTACAAATGTCGGCAGCCTTGGCCTGTCGAGGGTTAAAGACCCTAGGTCGCCCCCACCTATCAGTATACTCTTTCCGTTTGGAGCAGGTGATGCTCAACCAAACGGGATCAGGTCACCACAAAGAGGGTACGTCCCTATATGCCCCATCGGCCATCGGGAGTCGCAAGAGGTCATTAAACATTCTCAGACTCATCCGGTGATCAATGTTAAACATTCGAAAATAAATGGCGACTTTCTGACCATTGTAACTACCATCCCAATCAACATTCAGGGAACTCAAAAACTCAATCACCAATCGGTCGTATGAGGCATATTGCATGTTAATGTATTCAGACCAACCCAAACGACCAAACAGAGTTAACATGTCATCTAACATTCCTAAAGTCCGTAATAAGTTAGCATGAAAGAATTTCTGCTCACTCGCATGCCGAGTGGCGAAAAGCTCATAACGTGACTTTTGCTCATCAAAAATAAAGTTCAAGCCCCTAGTACTAGCAGGTAATACGAGAGAGAAAGCATCTGTGGTACCTTTTGCCGCAGTAGGCGCTGTTAGATGACGAGGTTGCTCTAGATGATTTCTTGGGGAGTGATGGAGCCTTGGAAGTCTCCCCAATTCGTTTTCTACCCATTGCTGAAATAATGATAGATCTGGACCCACGAGGAGGTGAAAAGAGCAGGAGTAAGGTCAGTTTCGCTCTCTACAACCTTGAACCTCAACAATGGAGGTTTTGGGTTTTAGAGAGAGAAAGTGAGATGGGGTTGGAGGAGTGTGAGATGAAAAGGGGAGGAATTGGTAGGGTAGAGCGAATGGGGGTGAAAAGGTTGAAGATTTTGGCAACAAATTGAGTGAGTTTGAGAGGTGAAAGGGGAAGATTGAGTGGGGATAGAGAGAGAAGGGAAACCGCAGTAGAGAGAGAAAGAGGAGGTGAGGCGAATGGAAGAAGGAGGAGGAAGGAGGAAGAGGAAGAAGAAATCGTGAACCCGACAATTTTTAATGCGGCACGGTCGTACCATATGGCACGAGCTGACCGTGCCACTTCGCTACCCGGCCTTTGTTCGTCCCTCCCCCTTTTTTGGTGGGAAGATAGAGGTCACGGGGTGCCCAGAGGCACGCCGCCCCCGTGCGACCCCCTTGTGTTTTTTATTTTTTTTCTTTTTTTTTCTTTTTTTTCCTTTTTTCTTTTTTTTTTCTTTTTTTTCTTTTTCTTTTTTTTCCCTTTTTTTTTGGGTTTTTTTTGTTTGTTTGGGAAGAGAAGAGAGATAAGGGCACGGTCGTGCCAAAAGGCACGGTTACACCGTGCCAAATCTCTAGATCCCTGTTCCTTCCCCTTTTTGGTTTTGGAGGGAAAGAGAAGATTGGCACGGTCGTGCCGTTAAGCACAGTTACACCGTGTCGTATCCTGCTTCTGTGTTCCTGCCCCTTTTTTCAGACATTTGTTCTTCTTTTTTTTTTT